>SOPF01027801.1:222853-306167 GCA_012979155.1 Hypericum perforatum
AAATTGAACTCTAGCAAAACTTAGACCAACTAGATGTTCTTTCGACCCCTCTAATCGATCTAAACCAAGCTAAGAACAAACTGTAAGTATCACTCAGTGGACAACTTATTACCTAAGTAGATTTCTCTTTCATTAAGCAATTAGTCATCTAGTTAATCTTTACATTAATTCCATCTCCTTTCGGTCTCAAGTTTTAACTAAGTTCATAATCAAGGTTACTAACAAAGATTTTATCACAGCCAATTAGTCTAAACCGATGCATGGTTGCTATGACTTTGTCAAAACCAAAGTTGGTTGTGTCAAAACCGAACTTACTTGGTCACTAGACTCTTGTCGAAATCAAGCATGGTTTCTAAGACTAATGATGATCATAATCTGAGTAAAACCATAATTAAGCCTTAAGTTCATTAACTAGAACATAAATCTATGCATGTTTAACCCCTCAAATTAGTTGATTACATGCTAGTTTCAAGGCACCAAACCCACAAACAAACTACTTAAACATATTTACAAAGAACAACAATATAAACAATATGAACATAAGCATAAATAACAAAGGAAGGAGTTAAGGAGAGAAAAGCTTATTGAGTTCATGAAGCTTTTCCTCCTTGAAGCTCACGTCCATGGCAGAGAGAGTTACATTTTCGTGGCTCTCCCTCTCTGTCCCTCTCTCTCCCTCTCTCTGTCTAAGTCTCTTTTTCTCTTTAGCCATTTTACACACTTATTACATAGTCAAAAGTAAGTTTAATGTTTTCTAATCCAAAAGTCCTAACCACTACTCTATAATGCCTCTACACATGTCTGCCAACACCTCCAAATGCCAAAAACCCGAGTAACTAGGCCCCCCAAGTGTTTGCCATTCAATTGAGCAAGTGGGATGACCAAATATCAGTCACTGTCTGTCGTTGGCGCGCGCCAATCATGCCTCTGGCGCGCGCCAATGGTGTCGAGGGAAACTCGTCGTCAGCTGCAAAGGTATACACCATTCTTGCAATTTGGACCTCTTAGACTCCGAATTTGAAGACGCCTATTAGAGACAAAGTTGTAGCCCATGATGTCTTCTTTCCAACGCCACCAACCTCATCTCATTTGGACGTCGTATGCAAAAGTTATCATCATTTGAGTAGGAAGAGGTCTGTCTTGGCACGCCAATCTTCAAGTTTTAAGAACAATGGCGTGCGCCAATCTTCATTGGCGTGCGCCATTCTCTACAGATTTGTCATTCTTGCCTTTGTATGCTCCTTTTTGTCCATGCCTTCATGTATTTGGTCGAGCATCCTTTTCTAGTCCTCAAATAGGCTCCTAAAAACAACAAAACACAATGAGAAATGACAAACATAACTCAAAATCACAATGAACGAAAGCTAAGACAAAGATAACTAGAACTCACTAAAACAATCTAAAAACACTAAGAACATACTATGAAATGTACACAAATAATGAGTGTTTTTGACACTCATCACCTACCACCATCATCCTTCAATCCATAACTAACCAAGGTAAAACCTTAATTATTTTGTATTTTATAGATCCTCATCAAATAAAGCATGAAATCCACAAACCATTTATGGCATGTTGATCACTTTTCCAAGACCTTAGAACCAAACCCTCCACTACTACTTGCCACTATCCACTACTGCTCTCAATAGTCTATTGACCACTAGAGTTTGTTGGACTTCCTCTCACAACTTTTGTTTCATAATGCGCTTGCCACTATGTCACCAAAAGCATCAAGTTCTTGGCCTCTAATCATCAACAACCACTACTGAAATGGCCTTTTGATTTGGTGTATATCAAAATGAATGATTATTAAAAATATGATGAGTTGTTTAGAATAGATGATAATTAGAACATTTTTGTATAGCTCCTTGGATTTAATGGCTTAGCCATTTTCCACACATATTTATCCTTACCTTTTCCCTAAGCTCGATTAGAACCTAATAAAAGTACTTTTGATTACATATTCTATTTTATTTGAGCATATTTATGTATGACATTCAATATTTTGAAATCCTAGATGTGTACGGGAGTGATAAAAAATTTTTACTATCATATATATATGAATCAACCTTATGAGTGGTCAACCTCTAGTTCTGAGTATTGGGTGTAAAAATTTGGTAAAAGGTCAAAGATGTGATCTCTATATATTCTTATTTGTTATGCACAAGTGAGTGAACTACGTGATTATGGGGTAGTCTTGTGATAAGAGTTTGCAGCTTGAGGATACCATTCATTTAGTATTTCTGATGCACCTTCTTTGAGGACAAATAAGGAAATAAGAGTGAGGGTGTGATGTGTATGTAAACACACATCTAATTACTCATATTTGGATTGATACTTAGTAGGTTTTGGTATATTTTCATCTTGTTTAGCTATGTTTTTAGTTTATTTTATGTGTTAAGTCAAGAAGTAGATCACTGGCGATTTCTCATATTTTGTTTTATAAGTATTTCAAATAGTTAAGGAGCATTAGGGAGATTGAAGGGAAGTGAGTTGATTGATAAGATCCAACGCTCATTGACTCCCAGCGATTGTTGAAGAGTTACAAAATCGGGAGAAGCCAAAGGCTTAATGATCGATGGCCATCCAACGGTCACTAGCCTTGTAGACAAATGACATCCTAGCCTATACTAAAACTTAGTATAAATAGGAGAGGACGATAGATTCTAGACATATTCTTTTTATCTTTAGTTTTTGTTCTCACTTAGTTTTTCTAGAACAAGATTGTAATCAACGACATTGGAAGTTTTCAAGCAATGTGGTATTTTCATAGTTTGCAAGTACAATATTTTTTTTACATTCAATATTGTTGTTTGTTAAATCTTTTTATTATTCTTTTTGTGTGTTCTTAATTTGAGATTGACAACCTTGACTCTTAACACGAGATTGCGTTACTTTAGGTTGATTATTTTCGTTTAGATATATTATCATTAGGATTTAGGATTGACAACTCTAGATTTGAGTAACAACATTAGGATCCGTAGTTTTAAAATCACCAATCGCTATATTTAATCTACTTAGATTTAAATTGAGAATATATAATCTGGTACTTATCGAAATTGATTCGTCTATCCTTATGGGTACAATTTGATTTATCACTTTGTTACTTGTGTGAACATGTTCTGTTGCACACGTTTCTAACTTGATATTTATTGTACCAATATAATTGACTACCAAGTAATTTACTTGATTATATCAAATAGTTTACACAATTATGATTTGATCAAATAGTTTACTTAGTTATATTTAGGATTATACGAATTCGACCCATCATAAATATAATACTATAATATTTAATAATAATTATAATAGAAAAATCAAAGGTTGTGACAACCCCCTTTAAATACATGTGTGCATTCTGAGACTAAAATATGTGGCGCATATTTTTTGCCCATTTCCATAATTATTCCTGGATATAGTTTTCCATGCCCCAGAAGATATTTGTTAATTGGGGACGTTGGATTTCCATGTTTGGAAACTGGAAAGCGTATATAGATAAAGAGATTCACAGACAGTAAAAAGGTCTTTTATTACTCCGACCAACCAAAAGCCCAAAAGGTCAATGTTCTTATAATGTGGATATTATTGGTGTTGTGGCCATGGAAACGACCACATGAAGAGATGCGTGGGCGTTTGGGGAGGAGTCTGCATAAGTTTACAAAGAGGATGAGCTTTTTAATGAACCAATTTTATCGGCACATGCTGTTATGGGAAGGAGTCTGCAAAAGTTTTGAACAATGAAAGTGGTTGTAAGCCCTCTACCATGTTATATTCCTAAGTGTCGCAAGCTAAGTCGAAGTGAGGTTATGATATAGAAGTTCAATTTTTAAGCATTTTGGCATTAGCGTTGGTTAGTCCACTAGGCAAGTACTTTTATGAGAATGGTTATCGCTACAACTTTAGTATTATGCTTGAGCATGCTAGAGTGTTCTAAGACCTTTAGACAAGCCTTCACTTTGGTCACTTAGCTTCGTTTTAAGTTTTTTCCAAACTAGCCTTGGGTAAGTTAGGCAGATTTGACCTGCTTAGGAAGAATGACCATAGCTTTCTCATTTCTGACCCAAATTGGACAAGTGAACATGTTTTAGAAAGCTAAGACATTGACCTACAATTAGTTCTACATAAATTTATTCAGATTTTTAGTGGAAGAAGGTCAAAATGGAGCTTGAAGTTGCTAATTTGTTACTGGACGAGAGATAGGCAGCTAATCAAAATGAGTAGGTTGATAAAGCCCTCAGTACAAGATAGACTTGAGGAGAATTTATTCAGGAGCTAGATAAAGCCCTCAGTACAAATTATTTCAAGAACAAACACAGGATAAACTCTCAGAACCGAAAGAAGGTCAAAATGGAGCTTTATGTTGCATTTATGCTTGTGTAGCATTTATGCCTTATGTTACAACATAATGCTTGGCTCATAGCTCATATGTTCTCCATATTATGTATTTTACGACCATATGAAACTATTATGTATTGTGATTAGTATGACACTTTATTTAACCCATTGACATTCTTTAACCTCATGACACGTATTATCCACTCACTGAGCTTGTCTCACCATTCTCCCTTATTTATTTTCTAGATTAGTAGTTGGAGACCTTAGAGAGCTTTATAGAGTTGTGGATGGTTGCATGCTTGAGGTTAGGCCAACATAAACATATTTTGGTTATTTTGGAGTTTTAGTGTATGTGTTATGGTTGAGGTTGTAGATGATGTACATGAGTGCATTTGTGAGTGTGTTTAGTTATTGTATAGGTATGATGATATGGCACATTTATATTTATGAGGCTTGTATGGATTTGATTAACATTAGTTTTAGTCGAATTTTTATATTGGTTGCGACCACTAGGTTACGGGTTATGGTAATTTTGGTGTGGTGAGCATGGAACGAAGTTGGATAGGTTGATTGGGAGATAATGTAGTGATGAGTGTAGGTAATGGATAGATTTGCTATATGAATGTTGGAGTATGCCATTTGAGGATTGGTTGGATTGACTCTAGTTATTTATCTATATAGGTTTGACGATGTCTAAGCATACTCATAAGCATAAGGAGAACTCTTCAGTGGCACGTAGGACACCTCAGCAAGATTCACTTAGTTCTGATATTCTTCTTGATATAGTTCCTTCACTAGTAGTTCCTACTACTTCAGCTTCGGCTTCACTCTTACGCATGTTGCAATTATGATGTTTTCAAAGGTGGTTTCATTGATGACAAGGAACGACCCTTTATACATTTGCATGCATCACTAGGAGTCTTGTATTCCTACAATAAGGTAACTCTATTTGAGGCTGATACTTGGTTGAGGAAGATAGAAAAGATACTGAACTTGCTAGAGTATACAGATCAAGAGAAGATAGCTTGCATTCAGTCTCTTTTCCAGGGAAATGCTAGCTATTGGTAGGAGTTTGTTCAGCGCAAATACATTGATTTAATCCTTATGTCGTGGGAAGTGCTGAAGAAAGAGTTCGAAGATTATCATTTGCCATAGATTTTCCAAGATACAAGGGTGATTGAGTTTACTAAACTAGTACAAGGTGGGATGAGTGTAGCTGAGTATGAATCGAAGTTTGTTAAGTTGTCGCATTTTACTCCTGAGATGGTGAGGAAGGAAATAGATAAGTGTAAGAGGTTTGAGCAGGGCTTGTATGAGAATATCCAGTCCACTGTAGTGAGTTTGATGTATAAGGAGTATGGACTAATTATGGAAGCAGCACTACGAGTGGAGCAGAGTAAGGCTAAATGGAAAATGGAACAACAAAGGCAAGAGGGTGGAAAGCGATACAATCAATGGAGCGGTAATAGGCCAGTCAAAAGAGGTAGTACCTTGTCACAACCACGATTATAATATGGTAATCAAGAAAAGCCTAATAAAGAGTACAGTGAAGTTAATCAGAGGGGGCTGAGTAGAAGTAATCAGATGGATTACCCTTATGTCGCAACTGTGATAAGCATCATTTAGGTGAATGCTTGAAGGGTAAAGGAGTTTGTTATCACTGTGGATAGAAGGGGCATATGGTTAGAGATTGTTTGCAGACTTTGCAACAAGGTAGTCGTTCTAGGCTTCAACCAGGCCATCTGATGTAGGGGCTGGTAGAAGTAAGACACATGAGGTATCACAGGTGAATAGAGGAAAAAGAATTATGATTGAGGGTGGAAGCCAGTCTAGCTATCCACGTACTCAGGCTCGATTTTTTGCCATGATGCAAGATGATGCTCAAGTGAATCCAAATGTGGTTGTATGTACAATGTCTATTCTTGGTCATGATGCTCATATTTTGGTAGACCTGGTTCTACACATTCATTTGTGTCATATAGCTTTACATCACTAGCTTTTAAAACAAAGGGTCGATTGGATCATCCATCGGTAGTTTCTACTCCAGTTGGTGATTCTTTGATAGCTGAGCATATGATAAGAAATTATGATATGTTGATTGGTGAGCATAAGCTGTAAGCGTACTTGATTCCTTTGGGGATTGAGGACTTTGATGTGATATTTGGTATGGACTGGTTAGCTCGTGGGCATGCTATAGTAGACTGTTTAAAAAAGAAAGTAGTATTCAAGTTACCTGGAGAAGATGAGTTCACTTATTGTGGACAACGTCGTATATTCCCTTCTTGTGTAATTTCTGCAATTGATGGAAGCAGACTTATTACAAAATGGTGTGAAGTGTATTTAGCTCATGTCATTAATACAAGAGTAGGTGGACCAAGGTTGGATGATATTCCTATGCTTCATGAATTTCTTGATATATTTCCTGAAGATCTTCCAGGCTTGCCTCCTGATAGGGAAGTTAAGTTTATGATTGACTTAGCACCAAGATCCACTCTTATGTCTCAAGCTTTGTATAGAATGGCTTCTGCCGAGTTGAAGGAATTGAAAGTTCAATTATAAGAACTACTTGAGAAAGACTATATTAGGCCAAGTGTTTCACCCTGGGGAGCACTGGTGTTATTTGTGAAGAAAAAGGATAGTTCCATGCGTTTGTGTATCGACTACACACAGCTGAACAAGATAACGATCAAGAACAAGTATCTTTTGCCACACAATGATGACTTGTTCGATCAACTCCAACATACAAAAGTGTTCTCCAAGATTGATTTACGTTCAGGCTATCACCAGTTGAAGATTAAGGAGTGTGATATACCTAATACAGCTTTTCAGACTCATTATGGTCATTACGAGTTCTTGGTCATACCTTTTGGTTTGATTAAAGCTCCGACTAAATTTATGAGTTGACGAACAAGGTATTTCATACTTACCTTGATAAGTTCATTGTGGTATTCATTGATGACATCCTTATCTATTCGCATATGAGTGAAGAACATGTAGAGCATTTGAGGATTGTTTTGGAATTGCTAAAAGAGAAGGAACTTTATGCCAAGTTGAGAATGTAAGTTTTGATTGAACAAGGTGGTGTTTTTAGGGCATGTGATTTTGGTATAAGGGATATTAGTATATCCAAAGAAAGTGGAAGCTGTGCTTAAATGGGAGCCTCCTAAGAATGCCATGGAAGTTAGAAGTTTCTTGGGTTTGGTAGGTTATTATAGGAGATTCGTAAATGATTTCTCCAAGATTGTAGCTCCATTGTCTAAACTTCTTTGGAAGGATGTCAAATTTATATGGAATGATGACTATGATCAGATTTTCCAAGAACTTAAGACTCGGTTGATGTCAGCTCAAGTGCTTACACTTCCTATGGTTGGTTGTGGATATGTTGTTTATAGTGATGCTTCTCATCGTGGTTTGGGTTGTGTACTTATGCAGAATGATAGGGTGATTGCTTGTGCTTCAAGACATTAACAAAAGCACGAGCTGAATTATCCTACACATGACTTGGAATTAGCTGCGGTGGTATTTGCTTTGAAGATATGGAGGCATTACTTGTATGGAGAAACTTGTCGCATCTTCACTGATCACAAAAGTTTGAAGTATTTGCTCACTCAGAAGGAGTTGAATTTGAGACAAAGAAGATGGGTAGAATTATTAAAGGATTATGATTGTACTATAGATTACCACCCAAGAAAGACAAATACGATAGCGGATGCGCTTAGTAGAAAATCTACTAGCAATTTGGCATACTTACAAGTAGCTTACCTACCATTGTTATTGGAACTCAGGAAGTTGAGAGTTCAGTTGAGAATTGGAGAATAGGGTATCCTTATCGCTAATCCAAGGGTGAGGCCTATGTTGTATGAGAAGATATGTGATTTGCAAGAACAAGATACAAAGTTACAGCAGATAAGAAGCAAAGTTCAAAAAGAGGATCATAAGGAGTTTGTCGTACACAATGATGGAATGTTATTATACAATAATAAGGTGTGTATTCCTGATCAAGCTGAATTAAAAAGGGAGATATTGGAAGAAGCTCATTGTTCTCCATATACTATGCATCCAGAGAGTACCAAAATTTATCGTGCATTGAAGGATAATTATTGGTGGTCAGGGATGAAGAAAGAGGTTGCAGACTACGTAGTGAGTTGTATAGTTTGTCAACAAGTGAAGATAGAGCATCAATGTCTGATAGGACTACTAGAACCCTTGTTAATACCAGAATGGAAGTAAGAATATATCACAATAAACTTTGTTACTAACTTGCCAAGAACATCGAGGAAGCATGATGCTATTTGGGTTATTGTTGATAGACTCACGAAGTTAGCTCATTTCTTATCAATCTCTTTGACCATTACTATAGACAAGTTGGCACGATTATATATTGGTGAAATTGTGAGGTTACTTGGTGCTCCAGTCTCTATTGTTTCAGATAGAAATCCTCGATTTACAGGATGCGATATATACTAAAGTAAGGTTCAATACTTCTTTTCATCCTTAGACTGATGGACAATTGGAAAGGACTATTTAGACCTTGGAAGAAATGCTACGATCGTGTACTATAGAGTTCATTGGTAATTGGGATGATCATCTTCATTGATTGAATTCATATACAATAATAGCTTTCACTCCAGCATTGGCATGAAACCTTATGAAGCTATGTATGGGAGGAAGTGTAGATCTCCGATTTGTTGGGACGAAAAAGGAGCAAGGAAGTTGGCAAGTCCTAAAGTTGTTCATGATACTATGGAGAAGGTTAAAGTCATTAAGTAGAGATTGAAGATAGCCCAGCAATGTTAGAAAACTTATGTCAATCAAGGAAGAAGACATCTTGAGTTTAATGTTAGCGATAAGGTATTCTTGAAAGTCTCTCCTTAGAAAGGTGTATTACGATTCAGTAAGCAAGTAAAACTAACACCATGATATGTTGGTCCTTATGAAATTCTAGAATGTATTGGACCAGTTGCATATCGATTACCTGCCACCTGAGTTATTAAAGATTCATAATGTATTTCATCCTTCGTTATTGAGAGAATGTATGGTTCAGGAAGGATATTGGACATGGAACAAGTTACATTAAGCAAAGACTTGACATATGAAGAAGTGTCAATTCAGATTTTGGATAAGAAAGAAAAAGAATTTACAATCCAAGACAATTATATTGGTTAAAATGTTATGGCGCAATCAAAATATTGAAGAAGCCACTTGGGAAACAGAGAAAGACATGAGAACACGATATCCACATCTATTGCATGACTTGGGTAAGTAAATTTTGAGGACAAAATTATTTAGGGGAGGAGAATTGTAAGCCCTCTACCATGTTATATTCCTAAGTGTTGCTAGCTAAGTCAAAGTGCGGTTATGATATAGAAGTTCAATTTTAAAGCATTTTAGCATTAGAGTTGGTTGGTCCACTAGACGAGTACTTTTATGAAAATAGTTGTTGCTACAACTTTAGTGTTATGCTTGAGCATGCTAGAGTAATCTAAAACCTTTAGATAAGCCTTCACTTTGGTCACTTAACTTAGTTTTAAGTTTTTGCCAAACTAGCCTCGGGTAAGTTAGGCAGATTTGACCTGCTTAAGAAGAATGGCCATAACTTTCTCATTTCTGACCAAATTGGACAAGTGGACATGTTTTGGAAAGCTAAAACATAGACCTACAATTAGTTAGACATAAATTTATTCAGATTGTTAGTGGAAGAAGGTCAAAATAGAGCTTGAAGGTGTACTCAGTGATGTGTAATTTTTTATTTGAGGTTAGGAGATGAGATAAACTTGAGGAGAATTCATTCAAGAGCTAGATAAAGCTCTTAGTACACCTTAGGACAAGAACAAATACAAGATAAACTCTCAAAACTGAAAGAAGAAAGAGAAAGTGCAATGAGGAGAAATAAGAAGAAATAGGCAGGTAGAGAAAGAACCTTGTGGTAAGTGGGTTTAGGTTCAGAATTAGACTTTGTAGTTGTCATACAAAGTTGTAGAGGACAGAAAACCTTATTTTGTGGTATATTTACTTTGTTGATTTGATAAAGTATTGAATTCAACATATTCGTTTTATGTTGGTTGTGTGAATTGAGCATTGGATTTGAGTAGGTTGAATGAGAAATGACTTTGTGACTTGATTATGTTGAGAGATGAGTTAAATTTTGGATATGATGTTTTGAAGGACAAATAGAGGATTCCTGTTTTGGTAGTTTCATGGGTTAGTGGTGATGTTAAATTAAGAATATGTGATTGTGTGAGTATGTTGATGGATATGTGTGGAAGTATTGATGGAATTGTATAAAGGAGGTTATTTGGTTAGTTTTGAGTGAGATTTTGGCATGTATAGGGACTGTCATGACATCTTTTAAGTACGATTATAGTTCTTTGAATATAGTATAGTTACTTAGTGTTTATATATTCTGAAGAAAAGAAGTGGACAACCAACAAGTCGATTCGTCTAAGGAAGTTTAAGATTTACGTACTTAGAGGAAGTCAAGGTTAGTGGATAATAGGTTCATGAAAATCATTATTTTCATTTGTTATCTATATTCCTAGTTATTTTAAAACTGGAAAGTGAATAAGTATTTCCTTGACTTCCTTTGAACAATTTCGTTGATACGCCATCGTTGAACCCATTTCATTGAAAGACCTTTGTTGCGATGAACTCATTCCTTGATATAACTCCGAATATTCAATATCATTATTCCTTATGGTTACAATCCTTGTAAGGTGTTCACATTATGTTTATGAGGTCTTTGGGACCACATGTGGTATGCATTAAGCCTTTGAGGCGTATTTCTTGTGTCTTGCTCTTTGGGAGCCGTCTATTCACATATGACTTATGTTTATGTTGCATTTATGCTTGTGTAACATTTATGCCTTATGTTGCAATGTAATGCTTGGCTCATAGCTCATATGTTGTCCATATTATGTATTTTATGACCATATGAAACTATTATGTATTGTGATTAGTATGACACTTTATTTAACCAATTGAGATTCTTTAACCTCATGACATGTAATATTTACTCACTGAACTTGTCTCATCATTCTCTCTTATTCATTTTCTAGATCAGTAGTTGGAGACCTTAGAGAGCTTTATAGAGTCTTGGATGCTCGCACGCTTGAGGTCGGGCAAACATAGACGTATTTTGGTTGTGTTGGAGTTTTAGTGTATATGATGTGGTTGAGGTTGTAGATGATGTACAAGGGTGCATTTGCGAGTGTGTTTAGTTATTGTATAGGTATGATGATATGGCATGTTTATATTTATGAGGCTTGCATTGATTTGATTAATATTAGTATTAGTCAAATCCTTGTGCACAGTTACGACCACTAGGTTATGGGTCATGACAGGCAGGTAAGGCTTATGATCAATCATTGTTCATTCTTATTGATTCAAGCAATACCCATAATTTCTTGGATTATGGTATGGCTAAACAGTTGAGTGTACATTCGAGGACTATAAGATCATGAAGGTGAAGGTTACCAATGAGGAAGAAGCCCAGAGTATGCAAATTTTCAGGAATTTTACATGGGAATTGTAGGGACCAGTTTTTTTTGTAGATGTTTTGCTACTTAATATGGGTAACTACAATATGGTATTAGGGATTCAATAGCTTGAAACTCTGGGAAGATTCAATGGAATTTCAAGAAATTGCAAATAGAATTCCAGGTAGAAGGGTGCACGATTGAATTAATGGGAACCCAACGAAGTGCTTTACGAGAAAGCACCATACAACAGATGTGTAAGCTATTATCAGTGGAAAAGGAAGAAGAGATTAAGTTCTATAATTTAACACTAATGAAGTTTTTTCTTGATGATCAGGAAGAAAGGGAAGTTGAATCAAAAGGAGTATAGATTCAAGAGTTAGAACAAGCTCAAATGGATGAGTTATTATCATGGTTCCATGATGTATTTCAAGAACCTACAGGGTTGGCTCTTATGCGATCCTAGGTTTACAACATTCCTCTTCAAGAAGGTAGCAATCCGGTTAATCTGAGGCCATACCGCCACTCTTGTGTGTAAGAGGATATTGCGGAGCAGATGATTAAGAAGATATTGTAAGCTGAATCATCGAGCATAGCCACAAAAACTTTACATTGCCTGTAGTTCTTGTCAATATGAAGGATAGGTCCTAGCGAATTTGCATGGATTATCGAGCTCTAAATATGATCATTGTTAAGGAGAACTATCCAATTCATGTTATTGAGGAGTTATTTGATGAATTAGAAGGAGCTTCTCAAGATTGATTTGAGTGCTAGTTATCATCAAATTTGAATGGAACCTTTGGATATTCACAAGACTGCTTTTCAAACTCATGATGGTTTATATGAGTTTCTTGTAATGTCATTTGGCCTACTCAATGCTCCAGCTACCTTCCGAGGCATCATGAATGATATCTTCACACATTATATAAGGAAATTTATTCTGGTATTTTTTTATGACATCTTAATTTATAGAACTTCTTTTGATCAGCATTTGTAGCATGTCGAACTCGCATTACAAGCCTTGCATGAGAACATGATGTTTTTTAAGTAGAGCAAGTGTGTTTTTTGCACTACGCATGTTGAGTATTTGGGTCATATCATCTCTTTTGGAGGCGTAGCCACCGATCCAAAGAAGATACAAACTACGTAGAACTATCTCGTACCTCAATCATTGAAGCAATTACGCAGGTTTTTTGGGCTTTGTGGTTATTACCACTGATTTATCAAAGATTACAGCCTTATTAGCAAACCATTGACATCCTTGCTTAAGAAGGATGCTTTTAATTGGAATGTCGAGGTTGTAGAGGCATTTAATTTAATCAAGACTATCATGATCAGTGCTCATATGCTTGCTTTATCCAATTTTTTGAAAAAAATTATTGTGGAAATGTATTGTTATGACCCTCGCTAGTTTTGTCTTTGTCGTGACTATTCGGTCCGATCTTTGGTTATTTTGTTTTGATCGGTATTAGAACCGTTGTGTTAAATTCATCGACTTTTGATAGAAAAATCATAACTTCCTCATACCAACTTCGAATCGAGCGATTCTAAGACGAGTAGAACCGTAAGACCTAGATCTATAACATTGTTGATTTAAGTTTTGCGAAATTCGGATTTTTGGGAGGGGGTACAGATTGTTATAGATTGCTTACCCAGCGGATACTAGGAAGCCAACGTACGCTGGGCCACCCGAGAAATATCATTTTTCTGGACCTTTCTGCCTCTCCAACTTGGCAAAACCTATAAACCTCCTTTCAAAAATAGAAAGTCCCATTCATTCACTTTCCATAAAATATCTAAGCCTTTGAGGAGAGAAGAAGAAGAAGAAGAAGAAGAAGGAGAAAAGGAAGGGAAAATCTTGGTTTTGGATATTCGTAAGTGATTTTTGGATTAAAGTTTATTAGAAATAAGTGTAGATCTAGTGCTTACCTTTAAGTTGGTGTAAACTTGTGAGGATTGAGCAACTTTGTGATTTTTGGATAATTTGGAGTTTTAAGTGTTTGAGGATTGAATGGAGAATTTGATGATCATGAATGTTGATCTAGTCTTTGATGATGAGATAGGAGAACTATAATGCATATTTTGGAGACTTTGTGTAGGAATGTGATTTTAAAGACTTTAGTGTAAGTTTATCCATTTTTCCATGAGTTTGAGAGGTTGAAAATTGATATAGGGTTGTTTATACGATTTAGTTAATCGCTTATTGGAATTCGAGCATCGTGAATCATAAAGCAAGAACGGAGACCATTAGGAGCATTTGTGAAATTTGGCTAAGGTAGGGTGATATTATCCCTAACCTTTGTGTTGGCTAACTTTGGTTGTTATCAATTTGTTATTATGTATTGATATGGTGATTATGTGGTTATATGATGGATTGTGAATGTGAGTCTTTGATTTGTGTGCGCTTGATGATCTTCGATTTATGCATGGTTTTGACAAATATGAGTTTTGTGGATTTTGAGGATTTGATTTGAGATTATGAATTTGTGTATGATATATGTCAGTCAATTTGTGAGATAGCGGACGATGAGGTCTACCCGTGACCAACCGGGGATGTTGGCACATGTGCACATGTTTTTGGGGATACATTGGATTTGATATGGTTATGATATGGCCAGCGGAGGTTGATTATGAAAGCGCTATAAGATATGGTATCCCAGTGTTGTGAGAAGGAGTGATACGATCTAGACCTATCTGAAGTCCATCTATTTATTTGGCGTTAGCGACTCCAAGTTTGGGTTGGAATGTGTTTGTCTGTGCAATTTGGTATTTGGAGCATATCTATGCTCATTTGTCTGTCTCTGGTATTTGGAGCGTATCTGTGCTCATTTGTCTATCTTGGCCTATGATATGAATTACTTGTGAAGTGCTAAGTGTTAATTTAGTATCATTTGTCTATGCATGAATTTGAGTCTTTGCATGTGGTTGGTTAGTTAATTATAGGTTAGTTTTAATATCCTCTACTAAGTACTTCCAAGTACTTACCCCCTCTTCCACAGGTGATGAAAGTTAAGGATCATGACGTTCAGAGAGTCTTTTTTATTTATACATTTGAACCTGTCGTCTACTTCTCAGGTTACTAGAAGTCTCTGGATGGTATTTCTCTTTTGTGATCTAGTAGAGTCGCTCCATTGTACATTTATTATACATAAGTTTGAAATTTATAATTATGAGGGAATATCTGTATCATATATGTAATATATGAATTTATGCTTCCGCATTTGAATTACGCTTCCGCGATTCGATATATGTGTATGTATGAGGCTGGCTGGACTGTGACTCTTTGTGTTATGTGAGCGTGGCCCAGTGCTGTGTTGGCGGCCTAGTTTTGGGTCGTGACAGAGTTGGTATCATAGCTCTTGGTTAACAGAGCTATAAGATTATCTGAGCTTTGAGTTATCAAAGCTATAAGTTTATTAGAGCTATAAGTTTTTAGAGCTCTAAATTTGTCACAGCCATAGGTTTATGTGTTGTGTATAATGGAGCATAGGATTTTTTATATCTTTGTCCTCTTCTGTGTGTCAGTTCTTTAGTATGCCTAAGTCTAATCTATCGATATAAGAAGAGGTGATAGTTATCTCTATGACTCTGAGATGGCTAGGAGAAATCGATTTTGAATTGTCTGAGGGTTACAGAGCTACACAGTCAAATATGGGAAAGAAGAATGAGTTGAAAATATTATGAGCATCGTCTTGAAAGTCGGATTCATTAGTTGAGTTCAGAGTTGAGCAAGCTCAAAGAGAAAAGCTTAGTAAGTTAATTCTTGGGGATTTGAGGTAAATTGTGAGACTCTGAGATATTGAAATATATAAAGGAGTTGAGTTTAAGTGATGCATGGAATGCATTGGATGTGTTTGACCTATTTCTGAATGATAAATTACTACTGAACTAAGCATGTGCTTCGCTGAAGTTTGGTTGGCAAAACAGAATTGTTGTGTATGCTTGTGAGCATGAGTGACTTGTATATAGAGTATATACATGTGGAATATTTGGTATTGAACCAAGTGTTTAAAGGATTTGAGTTATTTGGTTACTTTTGGATAATTCGATATTAAAATGGATATGGACTGGTTATCATGTCATCATGTTACGGTGGATTGTTTTAAATAAGATTGTGATGTTTAAGTCTGAGGGAGAGTCAGAATTTATATATTGGGGTAATGATTCTATCAAAGCTTACCTTATATTTGAAAGTACCCAGATTGTTAAAGAGACTGAGATAGATAAGAAACAGATCTGATTTTGATATGGCCATATGGTATGGTACCTGCTGAGTTAAGAAAGTTGAAGATTGAATTGCAGGATTTGTTGGATAAGAAAAATATTTGGTCCAGTATTGTACTGTGGAGTGCTCTGATGATATTATTCGGAAGAAGGTTGAGAGTTTGAAATCATATGTTGATTATTGGTAACTCAATAAGGTAACAATCTGTAACTAGAATTCTAATTCGAGTATCGATCAGTTATTTGATTAGTTGCGTGATGATAAGTGGTTTCAAAGATTGACTTAAGGTTAGTGTATCAACAGTTGAGAATTGGAAAGGAAGATATGTGATCATGATAGTTTCAAGAACTCGGCATGGATATTGTGAATTTTTGGTTAAGCTATTTGGTCTTATGAATACTTCGGATTTCTTTAAGGGCTTGATGAAGTGGGTGTTTAAGCCATTTTGGATCAGCTATAGTAGTTTCTATTGACAATATGTTAGTTTACTCACGAACTGAGGAAGAACACAAAAGATATCTTTGATTGTTCTGAAGACATTATCAGATAATCAGTTGTATGTCCAACTTTTAAATGTGAATTTTTTATCATAAGGTGTGGAAATTATAGGATGAGTTATTTCTAAGGATGGATTGTTGGTTGATCCAAAGAAGATAGAATCTATGGTTAATTGGTCAACTTCTACAAATATTATGGAGGTGTGAAGCTTTCTTGGTTTAGTTGAGTATATCAGACATCTCGTAAAAGGATTTTCTACTTGGGCCATTCTATTGACTTGATTGACTCAGAATAATGTGAAGTCAGAGTGAATAGAAAATTGTGAGAGAAGTTTTCAAGAGACAAGTACTTTTGAACTAATACAACAATTTTGGCTTCATTAAATTGAAAATATTCGGTATATTGAGATGCTTCTAGATTGGTCTGGGATGAGTATTGATGCAGGATAGAAATTTGATTGTGTATGTCTCTAGACAGTTGAAGAAGTATGATCATAACTATCCTGTGTATGATTTGGTAATAGTTGCAAACGTTTATATGCTAAAGAATTGGGGATATTATCTATATGGTGAGAGGTTTAAGGCTCTTTTGATCATAATTACGGATGTATATGCCTCAAGTACATCTTTGAGCAATAAGATCTAAATATGAGACAGAAGAGATGGATGGAGTTTTGAAGGAATATGATTGTTCTATGTTATGAAGCTTTGATGTTAGTGGTTACGTTATGAAGCATTGATGTCTGCTTTGGGGATAATAGTTATTAGTAGATTTGTCTATTTTAAGGATGGTTGCATCAGGGTTAAGGATGAGAACGATGATGGTTACCTTGTTTGGGGTTGCTCAATGAGGATAAATTCTGTTCAGATGGGTTATACCAGATTTCTACATTCTGTTATCTTTGCTATGCATTCTAATTGGGATCAACTTTATGGCCGATATTTTGAGTCAGAAGTCTAATATATCAGTGGCCTTCATGCCTTTGATTTCGAGCATATATGAAATAGTCAATCAAGGATTGGAGTGATAAAAATGTTGATGGAAATGAGTCTGAACTATTGGATGAGTTATATATGCAAACCGACCAAGGTAAATTGTAGAACTTTAAATGAATGATTTTTGAGTTGATGAAGATGGTTGAAAAAGATGAAGAAGATGAATTACCTAAATTTTATCTCAGTTTAAATGATGTTTATACTATGGTATTCGGATTGTCATATTGGACATGGAAGATGTAAGAAGAGACAATATAGTCTTTCTTCATATCATCTGGGATAGTATGTATTGTAAGAGTTTGTCTACAATATGCATCTGGGATCTACGAAAATGCATCATGATATAAGGCGTAGTTATTGATGTAATGATATGAATAAGGATATCGGGGATTTGTTGCAACTGTTGAATATTCTAGAATGGAAATAAGAATGGTTTTCGATGGATCTATTGGTAGATCTTCTGACTTCAAATTTGATTCAGTTTGGATTATCTTGTATGGGATGTCAAAGTCTGCATATTTCTACCGATTCAGAGTCTGTATGATGCTACTAAGTCTGCTCAGTTATTCTTTGATTATAATGGTTGTCTATATGGAATTCTCATCTTTGTCGTCTCTGAATTGAGGGATATATTTTTACGTCTCAGACTTGGAAGGAATTTGGAGATGCCACAGGTATTCATTTGGATTTTGGTCATAGTATTTCATTCTCAGATTGAGGGACAGCGAGAGTAATACAATCTTTCGAGAGTACGATATAAATATGTATAATTGACCTTAAAGTTCTTTATTTATCTTCAATGGATTCTCATGAAATAATTGTTATCAGAGTAGTCAGATGGTATCGTATGAGTTGTGGTATGGCCAGAAGTTAAGATCATTGGTATATTGAGAGAAAGTTATTGAGAAATGGTGTGAATATAGAATTCTTGGATGATATAGTTGTGAAGATCAAAGTGATTTGAAAGAGGCTAATGATAGCTCAGAGTAGACAATAGTCATATTCGGATGAGAGACAGAAGGACATTGAATTTGAAGTGTATTTCTTTAAGTATAATCGATGGAAGGTGTTACAAGGTTTGGAAAGAGGGTAAGCTAAGTTTAAGATATGTGGAATCGTTTGAGATTTTGGGAATGTGAGATTTAGAAGCTCAGAAGTAGAGAGTTTCTGATGGTCAAGTTGTGTAGGCTAAACGCTCATTTACCAAGGTACTCAGTTAGTTTCGTAAAGAGGGGAGACCTTTAAGACCTTTACACCCTCATCCGTTGTGTGATAAGTAAGTTAGTTTGTTTGTTTGACAAGTAAGTCGATCTTCTTTATGCAAATTCGGGGACCAAATTTTATAAGGAGGGGAGACTGTTACGACCCTCGCTAGTTTTGCCTTTGTCATGACTGTTCAGTCCAATCTTTGGTTATTTTGTTTTGATCGGTGTTAGAACTGTTGTGTTAAATTCATCAACTTTTGGTAGAAAAATCGTAACTTCCTCATACGAACTCTGAATCAAGCAATTCCAAGATGAGTAGAACCGTAAGACCTAGATCTATAACATTGCTGATTTGAGTTTTGCGAAATTCGGATTTTTGGGAGGGCGTACAGATTGTTATCCCAGCATACGCTAGGGGGTACAGATTGCTTATGCAGCGGACGCTGGAAAGCCAACGTACGCTGGGCCACCCGAGAAATGTCATTTTTCTGGACCTTTTTACCTCTCCAACTTGGTAAAACCTATAAACCTCCTTTCAAAAATTGAAAGTCTCATCCATTCACTTTCCACAAAATATCTAAGCCTTTGAGGAGAGAAGAAGAAGAAGAAGAAGAAGAAGGAGAAAAGGAAGGGAAAATCTTGATTTTGGAGATTGGTAAGTGATTTTTGGATTAAAGTTTATTAGAAATAAGTGTAGATGTAGTGCTTACCTGTAAGTTGGTGTAAACTTGTGAGGATTGAGCAACTTTGTGATTTTTGGATAATTTGGAGTTTTAAGTGTTTGAGGATTGAATGGAGAATTTGATGATCATGAATGTTGATCTAATCATGGATGATGAGATAGGAGAATTTGTCTATGCATGAATTTGAGTCTTTGCATGTGGTTGGTTAGTTAATTATAGGTTAGTTTTAATATCCTCTACTAAGTACTTCCAAGTACTTACCCCCTCCTCTAGAGGTGATGAAAGTTAAGGATCGTGACGTTTGGAGAGTCTTTGGTATTTATACATTTGAACCCGTCGTTTACTTCTAGAGTTACTAGAAGTCTCCGAATGGTATTTCTCTTTTGTGATCTAGTAGAGTCGCTCCATTGTACATTTGTTATACATAAGTTTGAACTTTATAATTATGAGGGAATATCTGTATCATATATGTAATATATGAATTTACGCTTCTACATTTGAATTACGCTTCCGCGATTCGATATGTGTGTATGTATGAGGCTGGCTGGACTGTGGCTCTTATGTGAGCATGGCCCAGTGCCATATTGACGGCCCGATTTTGGGTCGTGACATGTATGCTTCTAAATTTGGGTCAAAGTTGTGTTAATGCAGGACCATCACCTGATTGCTTACTTCAGTAAGGCTATGGGTCCCAAATTCTTATCCTATTCTGTGTATATAAAGGAGTTAAAAGCTGTGGTGATGAATGTCGCGAAATGGCACCATTATTTAGCTTGCAAACCCTTTATTATACAAACAGATAGCAAGAGTCTGAAATATCTTCTTTCTCAAAAAGTGTCTATAGCTATTCAGTGTTCTTGGCTTGCAAAACTAATGAGTTATGACTTCTAAATTGTTTATAAGAAGGGACTCAATAATAAGGTTGTAGATGCATTGTCTCAACAGATAGGAAGTGGAAGCTAGTTTTCTTGTTGATTGGATATTAACGAACTCTTGGAGGATCCAAAATTTCCAGCTTTATGTGTCTTAAATGTAGAAGAGTTGATGGATGCTGTCAAAGAGAGCTATTCTAAGGATTCAAAGTTACTGGAACTGATTGTGTCCTTACAGGCTGAAGGAAGGTCGATAGGTATCTATGAATTGCACAAGGGAAAATTATAAAGGAAAGGATGGCTGGAGGTTGGTCTGGATTTGCAACTACGAAAGCAATTACTTTCCTTGTATCATGAATCTCCAATGGGTGGCCATTCTGGAGTATAGGGAACTTATAAAAAGTGGTAGGGAGTAATGTATTGGAAGGGTTTAGAGCGAGATGTTCGATGTTTTGTTCTTGCTTGTCTCTTGTGTCAACAATGCAAATATGATCATTCAGCTTCCCAGAATTTATGCAACCCCTTCCAATTCTTGATGTCAATTGGCAAAATATCTCTTTGGATTTCATTGAGGGTGTTCCACCTTTTCATGGGTTTATAATTATTCTTGTTGTGGTTGATAGATTGAGCAAATATGGTCATTTCTTGTCCTTAAAGCATCCATTTATAGCAGAATCAGTTGTTAAACTATTCTTTGATCACATCTTCAAGCTTCATGGGTTACCTGACATAATTATTTGTGATCGATATTCTATATTTTTAAGCTTATTGTGGTAGGAATTGTTTCGATTGTAAGGGGTAGAATTGTGCATGTCTGCTGCTTATCACCTGCGGACTGACGACCAAACTAAAATTATCAATAAGTGTCTCGAGACTTTTCTTCGTTGTATGATTCACGAAAATACCAATGACTGGAGCAAATTGGTTAATGTTGGCCAAATTATAGTACAACACTAACTACCATACTTCTTCTGGGGTTTGTCTTTTTAAGGCTATGTGTGGACAGCCACCGTCCCCTGTTATGACCCTCGTAAACTTTGTCTTGGTTGCGACCATTTGGTCCGACCTTTGGTTGTTTTGTGTTAGTCGGTTTTAAAACCGTGTTGTTCAACTCATCGACCTTTGGAGAATTAGCCATAACATTGGCGTGTGAACTCCAATTTGGATGATTCTAAGTTGGGTAGGTTCGTATCACGTTAGTCTACGACTATCGTGTTTTGAGTTTTGTGGTCTGAGCCCTTCGTCTTTGAGTTACGAGCTAATTTTGGTGGAAAAGTCTGCATTCTCGACTAGTGTAGTGGTCGCTACAAATGTAGTGGTCGCTACGCATCTTGCAGTGGCCGCTACAAATGTGGTGCTCGGGAGGTTCGAGGCTTCTCTATTTTCGACTTCTTTCCCTAGCGGTCGCTACAAATGCAGTGGTCGCTGCACCTCTGCAGACTCCTTCAAAATAAATCCATAACTTTCTCGTACGACCTCCGATTTGAGTGATTCCAATTCGAGGATGTTCGTAACATCTAGATCTACAACATTGATGATTTAAGTTTTGACATTTGAGGATTTATTTGATGGGATCATTGGAGAGGTTTTAGAGTACGGTTTTAGGTACGATTTTTATCGGTATTGAGAGATTTTGCCAAATGATGAGTAATGTGGCAAATGGGGCTTAGGACTTGATTTGAGGACTTATTAAAACTTAAGTAGAAGTTTTGGAGTGTTTGGAATGACTTGAAAGGTTGATGACCAAAGTGGAATAAGCTTGAGGATAGACTTTCCAATTATGGTAAGTATGGGCTAAATATCTAGGAGGCTTAGTGAGTGGGTTTTCATTGTGTTCATCCATTTGAAAGGAAAGAGAGAGAGAGAGAAAGAGGAGAAGAAGAGCAAGAAGCTTTACCTTGGATTTGAAGCTCGGTAAGTGATTTCTAGACTTAGTTTTATTGAAATTAAGTGTAGATCCATTCAATACCTTGAAGTAGGTGTAAGCTTGTAAGGATTTGAGTACTTTTATGATTATGGATAATTTGGAGTTTAAGTATTTAATGATTGAATGAAGGATTTGATAATCATAGATATTGATCTAGTCATTAATGATGAGATAAGAGGATTATCATACATATTTTGGAGATTTGTGTAAGAATATGATTTTAAGTACTTTAGTGTAGGTTTATCCATTTTTCCAAGAGTTTGAGAGATTGAAGATTGATATAGGGTTGTTATATGATTTAGTTGACCATCTTTTGGAGTTCGAACACCGAGGATCGTGAAGTGATGTTTGAAGCTCTTTTGGAGTATTTGGATAATTTGGTTAAGGTAGGGCGATATTATCCCTAACCTCTGTTTTGGCTAACATTGATTGTTATAAACTTGTGTTGTTGGGTGATATGATGATTATGTGGATATATGATAAATTGTGAATATGAGTCTTTGATTTGTGTGTGATTTGGTGATTTTGGTTTATGCATGGTTTTGGAAATCATAAGTCTTTGGACTATGAAAATGTGATGTGAGGTTACGAATTTGTGTATGGTATATGTGTGTCTATTTGTGAGATGGCGGACGATGAGGTCTACCTGTGTCAACCGGGGATGTTGACACATGTGCACATGTTTTGAGGATACATTGGATTTGTTATGATTATGATATGGCCGGCGGAGTTTGATTATGAAAGCGCTATAAGATATGGTATCCTCGTGTTGTGAGAAGGAGTGACACAATCTAGACCTATCTGAAGTCCATCCATGTTTTGGCGTTCGCGATACCTATTCGGATCGGAACATGCCTATGTGTATGATTATGAATTTGTCATTCATTTTTGATTAAATTACTTGTGTTGTGCTAAATGTTAATTTTGAACCAATTGTCTATGCATGAATTTGAGTCTATGTATGTGATTGGTTAGTTAATTATAGGTTAGTTTTAATATCCTCTACTAAGTACTTCCAAGTACTTACCCCCTCCTCCACAGGTAACGAGCCTTGAGAATCGCCTTGACGTCCGAAAAATTTGTTTGATAGATCGTGTGAACCCATTGTCTTCTTCCGGGTTTGAAGTCTTCGGATGGTATTTCCCTTTTGTGATCTAGTAGAGTCGCTCCGTTATACACATTGTGGGACCTTATGTTTGTATTTGGAATAATGTAAGAATATTGTGATATATATGTATAATTATGAAATAATGCTTCCGCATTTGTATAAGTTATGTTAACGCTTCCGCAATTCGATTTCTTTGTTCGTATGAGGCTGGTTGGGTCGCGGCTCATTGGTTTAGGTGAGCGTGACCCAGCGCCATGTCAGCGATCCAGATTTGGGTCGTGACATCCCCCCACCTTCCTTACTTTGTAGAAGACTAAAAAATTGAAGCAGTAGACATGTCTTTATTAGCTCGGGAAGAGAATTTGAAACTTTTTAAATTCCATCTGGCTCGTGCACAGCATATGATAAACAATAGACTAACCGAGGTCATTCTGATCAGGTTTTTGCAATTGGTGATCTAGTTTGGTTGAAATAGCAGCCTTATCGTCAAAAATCATTGAAGAGGCAAGCTAATAATAAGTTGTCCCCTTGTTATTTTAGGCCTTATCAGATTTTAGATAAGAAAGGGGTTATTGCTTATACTCTTGATCTTGTAGCTGTAGCTCAACTTCATCCCACTTTCCATGTTTCTCAATTGAAGCCTTTTGTTAGTTCTTCACGGTTCACTCGCTTGGATATTCCAATTAATTCACTTCTGATTCGAGAGCTAGAGGCTATTCTCGATACAAGATTGGGTAAGCGACAAAATTGAGCAAAAGGATATGTTTTAATCAAGTGGGCATGATTACCTTTAAGCGATGCTTCGTGAGAGTTCTACAAGGATGTCAAAGACCTGTATCCACTAAATTCCTTATGGGCAAGAAATTTATGCAAGGGGGATTTAGAGTTGCAATAGGCTAGTGATGTTCAACTACAATCAAAAGTAGTTAAGTAATTGCAATTGTAATTGTGTGTGTTTGTTATTTCAATTTAGTACCTATCTTGTTCATAATTGTAATGAAGTCTTTGTTATGCATTTTCAATTAAGTCAAATTAGTTGTGGGTTTTCTTGAATTGGTACCATAGGTTGGTTACAACCGTCTTACCTATAAGTATAAGTACTTCGTATTCGTGCTTGTTGTGGACACGATTGTGCTTATTAAGTTGGTTAATTCCACTTTCTTTCTCATCTTTGTTTCTCTCTCTCTCGCCCCCAATTCCAAGTAACTGTCAAGAATAGTTTAGGAACCACTTAAAGAGAATTGCCTGGGAAGGAATTCGTGTGATTTCTGTTCGAGTTCTTCCACGCTTCAAGAAAGAACACCGTTTTTGTTTTTGTAGTTGTTTGTTTGTTTTAAGCATTCGTTTCTTTATCGTAAACGGGTAAAAAATTAACAAATATGGTTAATTTTTATTTAAAAATGGGAAGGGGAGATCTATTTTTTTTTATTAAAGAGTGGGTGGGGTTTTTTCAAAGAATTTTTTAGTTCCAAATTTGTGACCAAAATGATAAATTATCAATTGCTAAGTAACAAATTTGCAACAAATGGAAATGTATACCTTAGATAGGATATGGTGTCATATTTTTGACGTGATTCTCAGACAAACAGACACGTGGTTAGGTATCTATCCGAGTTGTCCGAGATTCTAAAGTGGGAAAGAATACATGGAATAATATTGTAAAAAAAAATTGGATGATTTTATTTTAGAAAACACTAAACTGCAGGGTATTTAAATATACTTTTACTAAGATACTACTGCCTAGACGGCACATGCCTATGCATTGGCAAAATACGAAGTTGGATAGAATTATTAAATACAACTTGAGATTCACTGTTTTCAAAGAGTTATCTGAAAACATAAAAAATCTGAATCATCATATTGTTGAAGTTTCATTAATGAACACAATGTCAGAATCATCTAACACTGTTGTAAAATGTTTTTAACAATTTTTTTGAAAGATAGTAAAATATTCTCAACATATTTTGACATTGTATTCTCATATTTAACTCATCAGTTATAATAAAAATCGGAATAATTAGTCTCGTTAGGAGTTAATCAATATTTTACAAAAGCCAAGTTTCAATTGATATATTAGTCTACGATTTAATTATTATAGAAAAAAGTCTGTATCTAACCTGTAAGTATCATGTTAATTTATATTCACTCTTAAATTTAAAACACTTGCACTCACCTTGCGTAATGCCAAGGTATAATCTAATCAAAAAACCAAAAGGAATATGACTACCCAACCAATCTTTCATGTAAATTTCGCACTATTGGTCATCTTCACTAGATCACCAATCTCTCGTGCAACAAAATTCGGATTGGTAATTGACTCGGAGGTGATAATTTTAGGAATTGCGTTTTGGTACCTATTTAAGATTATTTTTTAAAAGGGAAATTAGGCTAAGGTCCGAATACTTTGGATATTTAACCGGTTAAGTCTTTACTATGTGAAAACTACTCTTTCAGTCTCTATTGTATAAAATAACCGAATCTTTTAGTCCCTAAAAATCAACATAATTTTTTATGACCATTATACCCTTCGTTTGAAAAATTAACCCTAACTCAAATCCAAACTCAAACCCAAACTCAAATAAAACAAACCAAATAAGATTTTGCCAATTTAATTTCTCATTTAAGACTAAATACCAAACTTACCAATCGCTTCTTTCTCCGACAAAGAAAACCCTTGTCCTAATTAAGTCTACATTTATAGATATAAACTAACATGGAGGCAAAATAGGACAAATGATGTTAATATAATACATATTTACGCAATAAATTTAGCGATCTACAAAATTTTAGAGATTTTCACTTTTTGAAAATTATTATTTTTTAACTTTAATAAACACAAATTTAATAACGAAAAAATCAATTTTCAAAAAAGAAAATTCATAAATTTTTGTACATGAAAATGTATTATAATAAAACAAACCTAATGTTTATAAAAATTTATGGTCCATTTAAGTTTTAATAGTGAAAATATATAAAAATAAAATTGCATAAAATTATTTTATACTCAACAAAAATTTTGCCATTTTATGGGACAATGACAAAAAAAATTGTTTGATAATGGAATTTTTCTTTTTTTAAAATTAATTTTCTTTTAAAACATCAAACACAAATTAAATAACTTCAAATCAATTTTTTAAAATAATATGTCATTTTTTTCACATCATAAAATTTTGTTTGTATAAATATATTATTATAAAAAAAATGGATAGTTATCGAAAATTATAGTCCTCTAAATTGTAATAATATAAATTTACTAAAATAAAATTGTATAAAAAATATTTTATATTAAACAAAAATTTTCCATTTCATTGGACAATGATATCTGAATTGTTTTTTGAAAATTAAAGTTCTTTTTAAAAGTTCAAAGTACACAAATATAATAACGGAAAAATCAATTTCCAAAAATTAAAATGTCATAAATTTTTGCACATCGTAATATTGTCTTTCCAAAAATATTTATTATAGCAAAACCATGATGTTTATTAAAAGTTATAGTCTATGAAGTTTTAATAGTTAAAATATACAAAAATAAAAATTTGCATAAAGTTATTTTTAGAAAAGGTCCATATTGCTTTGTGATTTTGTGATTTCTTAAAGGAATATCTTGTGATTTCAAATTGGTAATTCGCTCGCTATGATTTACAAAAAAATTATGGGAAAAGTTTAGGGTAGATGCTTGTGCACATGATTTTGAAATGGTCAAACGTGGTGGATACGTGGATATCTAGTAAGGTAAGTTGGGGTTCACTTTGTAACATGGCTAATAACATATTTGATCCTTAATTTATTTATATTTTTTGTATAACCCATTATTTAAATACATACATATATATATATATGTATTTCATCTCCATTATCTCTCCTCTCCTCTCCACTCATCTACTTCATCTTCGAGATAAACCTAGTACGCTCTCATTTCCTCATCGTAGGAAACCCAAGGCCGTCGCAGATTAACTCACCAATAGCTTTGCTTCAAGCCTCTACAGAGTCATTTGGGAACATCACCTTCCAACGTAAGTAAACCTTAAAACTGTACACTTGATTTTCCCCTATTTTTCATCTCCACCTCTAGCTCTAACTTGAATCAAACAATAGTCTTGTAGATTGAGTACCAGCTGGTCCTCAAAATGCATATCGCTTTGCACAAAAAAATCAAATGTTATCAAGCTTTGCAGATGTGGTGTGGGTCCGACCATGATAATGGCTAGGATGCAAAACAAATATGGGAAGGTTTTTTAGTTGTGGTCGATAAGACGAGTGTGAAAAGGAAATGTGAAATTTCTTCCAATGGTGTGATCCACCAACTTGTAAACGAGAGTTGGACTTGTTGTCGAAGCTTTTGGAGTCAATTAAGCAAAAGAAAGAACACATCAAGTGCTCTGAATAACTATCGAGGAAATACAAGTTGAACTTCGAAAAGCAAAAGAGAATATTTGTGACATGGAGTTAGAATTGTGCAAGAGTGAAGAGAAGCGTCATTGCTATGGTCAGTATCTAATGTGTATTATTTTAATTGGTATATTTTCGAAACATGAACATACATGTCAAAAAGTATTCTCGTTCCAAAAATATGTCTATTCAAAGATGATCTCGAAACATGAACATATGGATGTAGCCCAAAAGTATTGTTGATCAACAATTACATGTTCATTGTCGATTATAGTCCAAGATACACTACTTTCTATTACAGTCCAAAATAACTTGTAAACTTCAATAGATTGTACCTACAACAATCTTACACCATACTAAATATGTCTGAAATAACTTCTAAAGAACAAAACATTGATCATCATACATAATAACCATCTACAAATGCCTCAGACTTCATTCGACCATCATAAATAGCTCATGGACCAACTTCGATGGTCATTTTTCATCAAGAAACTCACTACTTCATTGCCCATGGAAAGTTTCTTCATCTTCTTCAAGTAAAATTACCAAATTGAAATAATTCTAGTACTCGCAACAAGCCATAAAGGCTCCTATCAAGTGCCACAAGCACCTTGTTAGACATTCACTTCTTCAACCATATATGCGACTTAAAAAGGAAGGGATTGTCCAAACCTTATACTTATGGCCCTTGAATATTCTTTTAAAATTCAGGAATAAGTGCTTGACACATATACGGTGCTCCACTTTAGGCATTGGTCGATTTACTATTTCTTGAAGACTCTATAATTAAACAATTACCAAGTAATTAAATAATATAACAAGTAATTAATTAGTAAATAATATACATACTTTTTGTTTATCAAACATAGACACCATTTTGATGTTACTCGAATGACCAAAATCACCATGACGCTATGTCTTCAGCATTAACCACAACGACAGCCAAAGTGTACAAGTTATCATTCTCATCTTCGGCAATTGCGGATATAAGTTGACCTCTCATTACACCTTTAAGAAAGCAATCATCTAAGCCAAAGTCTGGACTTCCATTTCTAGTTATCATAACTCGACTTCCTGGATCTTTGTTTAGAATGACACTAGTATAGTTGCGTAGCCTGTAATACTGACTTATAACCTTTCCTTGAATTTTCTTCTTTGCCAGCCTCTTAGCTTTATAGCCTTTATTGTCTATAGCAGATAAACTTAGCTCTTAAAACGCTATAGCGGATAGCAGGATAATCATTGTATAAAATAAACATAAATACTCAAAAATAGCATGACACCATCATAGTTAATAATTAAAATCTAAAAGCAATCCAAGATTCAAAATGAAAATCTCGACAAAATGACACTAGCGACAAAATGATAATCATGCTTCTGCATTATCTTCACTCTGTAGATCAAGCACATTAAAATTGTCACGACCCGTAACCTAGTGGTCGTGACCGGTACAAGGATTCGACTAAAAATAACGTTAATCAAATCGCTACAAGCTTCATAAACGTAAACCTGAATATATGACCTACATATACAACAAAATTCATCACACTCGCAAACCTCACAACTATCCAACCATCTAAGTCATCCATTACATTAAACATACTACAAGTCCAAAATAACCAACATCCACCACCTCATATACACTAAAAGTCCAAAACATTCAAAAGACATCTTTGTTGGCCCGACCTCAGTAAGCAAGCTCCCACGACTCTACGAAAGCTCTCTAAGATATCCAACTAATGATCTGGAAAATGAATTAGAAGGAATGGTGAGACAAGCTCAGTGAGTAGGTAATATGTGCCATGAGGTTAATGAATGTCAACGGGTTACATTTGGTGTCGTACGTAATCATAATACATAATAATTATATTTGGTCATAATATGGAACATGAATAATGAAGTATGAGTCATGAGTCATGAGCCAAGTATTACGTCACAACATAAGCCATAAATGCTACACAAGCATAAATGCAACATAAGGCATAAATGCTACACAAGCATAAATGCAACATAAGGCATAAATGCTACACAAGCATAAATACCACATAAACATAAGTCATATGCCCATAGACGCTCCCAAAGAGCATGACACATGGCATACGCCCTAAAGGCTTAATGCATACCACATGCGATCCCAAAGACCTCATAAACATAAGGGTAAATATGAACATCGTACAAGGCTCATAACCAAATGGAATAATAATAGGAATAATTACGAACCATATCAAGGAATAAGATCACAAATGAAGGTCTTTCGATGAAATAGGATCAATGATGGGGTAATCAATGGAATAGCTCTAAGATACAATGCATAGCTTATTCACTTTCCAGTTTTAAAATAACAAGGAATATAGATAGCAAATGAAAATAATGGTTTTCATGAACCCATTATCCACTCACCTTAACCTCCTCCAAGTACAAAATCCTAATTCTCTGTAAGCGAATCGGCTCGTTGGTCCACTTCCTTTCCTAAGAACAAATAAATACTACATAACCATACTATATCCAACGAATCATAATCATGCTTAAAAGAGGTTATGGCAGTCCCTACACATGCCAAAATCTCACTCAAAAACTAACCAAATAACTCCCTTTCAAGATTCCATCAACACATCTATACATCTCCATCATCATACTTATAAAATCAAGTACTCTTACTTTAACATCATCTACAACCCATGAAATCATCAAAATATGACTCCTCTGTTTGTCCTTCATCATATCATATCCAAAAATAAACTCCATAATCAACACAACCAACTCACAAAGTCGTTTCTCCTTCAACCTACTCAAATCCGAGGCTCAGTTCACATAGCCAACATAAAATGAACCTCCTGAACTCAATACTTCATCAAATCAACAAAATAAATATACCACAGAATAGGAATTCTGTCCTCTACAACTTTTTAGACATCTACAATGTCCAAATCGGAACCTAAACCCACTTACCGCAAGGTTATTCCTCAACCTGTCTGTTTCTTCCTATTTCTCCTCCTTGCTTCTTTCTCTTTCTTATTTTCAGTTCTGAGTGTCTATAGTCGGTTTTCCTTATCCTAAGGTAAGTTTACAGTCTTATAAGGCTCCTGGATGACTTTCCTTCATGCTTATCTCGTCCCTTAAGGTCAAAAAGGTAAAAATACTTAACTCTTCCTGATTGGCTGCCTATTCCTCATCCAGTCACAATCCAGCAACTTCAAGCTCAATTTTGACCTCCTTCCAGTACCAATCTGAACAAACTTCTGTCTAATAAGTTGTAGATCTATGTCTTAGCTTTACAAAACATGTTTACTTGTCCAATTTGGATCAGAAATGAGAAAGTTATGGCCATTATTCCTAAGCAGCTCAAATCTGTCCACTTACCCGAGGCTAATTTTGGAAAAACTTAAAAATGAACTAAGTGACCAAAGTGTAGGCTTGTCTAATAGTCTTAGAACAATCTAACATGCTCACACAAGATACTAAACTTGTAATGACAACCATCCTCGTAAATGTACTCACCTAGTGGAGCAACCAACGCTAAAGCCAAAATGCGTAAAAGTAGTACGTCTATAACTTAATCGTAAAATAACTTAGCTAGTGACACTTATAATTATAATGTGGTAGAGGGCTTACAAAAATTATCTTATTCACCATTTGGTTGAAACTCTTTTTCTTCCACCTTTATTTCCTCGGTTATATTAAGCTGAACTCAATTGAGTGTAGATGGGTGTCTAGTAAATCTTTTTGGTTTGTTAGTCCCAGCTGCTTCATCAACAACATCTCAAGTTAAGCCATCTTCTCCCAAGACCAAATCATCTATTGCTACCCCATTTTCATCCACAATAGGAACCAACCATTCATAACACTCATCCATATTATCAAGGATAATTGGGTAAGTTAAAGTACTATATAAGAGCTTGGTTGTACTTAACAAACACCAAATCTTGGAGCTTTGATGTTGAAGTTTGCTTCTCTTCTTAGAATGAATCCATATTTTTAAACAAGATAATCAACTTCATATTTTATTTTGTTCAACTATATAAAGAAAACAAATTAATATTTTACTATTTAGTAATACTTACTTGCTCAAAAGTACTCCAATCATGCTCACACCGTGATGAGCTGCAAGTTACGCTCAATACTTTGACAACAATTATTTGCAATAATGGAACATTGTTTCCATACATTATCCACCACTCACCTATAAATTGAAATGTAATAAACTATTTGTAATTAGTATGTAAGTAAGTTAAAATCAAGGGAAAATTACCCTCAGGCCCCTCGGGTATGCGAAAATTCGTGTTTTAGCCCCCCTATTTTTTTATTATCATTCAACCCTTGAATCTTGTCAAAAGTGTATAATTTAGCCCTTGTCGCCAGAATCCGGCGATTTCTCCGGCAAAATGGCACCTAAGATTACTAAAATACCCTTTTCCTTTAAAAAGTAAAAAAATAAATTGAAACACAATAATAATTCGTATTGAGCTGAAATTTTTCATGATGCATCCTAAAAATATACATGATATAAGTAAAATATTTCAAAAATTTTGGAGACACAGAAGTATTTTTTTTATTTTCCAACATGCCAAAATGATGTAAAATCATATAAAATAGAAATATTGTCTAATTGGGCTGAAACTTGTACCTCAAAAATTTCCGAAATATTTTACGTAAATCTTGTATATTTTTAGGATGGTTCATGAAAAATTTCAGCTCAATACGAATTACAATTTTGTTTCAATTTATTTTTTTACTTTTTAAAGGAAAAGGGTATTTTAGTAATCTTAGGTGCCATTTCGTCGAAGAAATTGCCGGATTCCGACGACAGGGGCTAAATTATACACTTTTGACAAGATTCAAGGGTTGAATGATAATAAAAAATAAGGGGGCTAAAACACAAATTTTTGCAAACCCGAGGGGCCTGAGGGTAATTTTCCCTAAAATCAATAAATTACTAAACAATGGGCTTTAACTTACAAGGGGACATGTGCGCCAATATTCTTTTTGCATTAGCCATCCCAAATTTGCAAGTTGCTCTTCCATAATCAACAATTTCTTATAAAGCTTTATTATTAGCAACACCATCTATAAAAAAACTTCTCAATGCAAGCATAGAGCCCATCTGTCACTTCCCTTACCAATATTTTGGTCATTATAGAATAGTTTAGGATTAAGAAAATGTCATGCTGCGTGCAATGGACGATGGAGTTGCAATTCTCATCTTTTCTATATGATCGAAAAATATAAGCATACAACTGATATACTTTCCTTTGCATTGTCCATTGCCTCATAGATGTAACTTATTACTGGCTTTTTCTCATTGTCAACTAATCTTAAAACTTCTAGCAATGACCCCATTGCTTTAAAGGAGAATCGAATATCATTCCAAAATGTTGCTTTTAAGAACTATAGAATATGCTCTTTTCTGTTTAGCCTTTTTGACACTTTTTTTTCATCCATTTTTCTAATACAAACATCTTTCTCAAATTATGTTTTTGTAAAATAACTTTTGCGAAGAAGGTTGAACCCAACAAAGAATTGTCCTCTTGTAATGCCCTTCTTAACAATAGGTAGTTTTTCAATGTCTTCCAACATCAAATCCATGCAATCAGCAACATATGGAGTCCAAACGAGTTTAGGATACTACTAGATATTTTCCTAAGATCAAAACAAAACAAATAGATAAGTAACTACTTGTGAAATAAAATGTTCAACATTAGTAACAATAACAATTTTACCGGTCAAGACATAGTTGCTAGCATTGTTAGTAACAACTTGCACCACATTTTCTTCCCCAAACTCTTGAATAAATGAGTCCAACAAATCAAATATCACCTTTTTGGACTTCACAATGTTCGAATAGTCTATACTCCTAACAAATATAGTATCACTTGGAGATTGATATAAGACCTTGTCGTTTGATCTGTCCATACATCCGACATGATAGAACATCCATATTGAGTTTGCTCTAAAACAAGCCCCTTCAACATCTCTTTTATAATCTCTACTTGTTTTTTAGCAATGGAACCTAAACTTGTGATATGTTGGAGGCTTCAAATATGGCCCATAATTTCCAATAGCTTCAATGATCAACTGAAAACTTTCTGTCATCACGACATTGAAAAGAATGCTAAACGAGCTACAAATTGATTAGTTAACCCCTTGCATCTTTCTTACAAGAATCTTTGATCGATGTTTTACATCTCTCCATTGCTAATGTCTTCTTCAAAGTCACATCTGGATTTTGAAACATAAGCCCATCTAACGGAACTTTACATAACTCTTGGCCTTGGCAGCAACACTTGCATGTCTTTTTCCTTTCCAAAAATTAGCTATTTCTTACAAACCATGATTTTTCTCCTCAATCTTAATCATAAACGCATCATTGTCAGCTTTTTTTATCATAACTCTTTTGTAGCATGCGTTTTATATCAAAAGGTATCTTAGTTCAACCTCTAATATCTCCATTAATGCTTCCTTGCTCTTATGATTCCTCCCGTTAGTGTGTTCACTAAAATCACAAACCATCTGTTTCTTGATAATGTCTTTATAAGAACTCCACTACCAACCAATATCATTCCCTTCACCAGTAGGCTTAAAAGTTATTATTGTACAAAAATAGTCGGTGGATGACATTTTTTGTACTTTCTGTTAGTACCCAACCAAACAATTGAACCATTCACTGCCAAATGATAAAATATATTAAATCCTGAAAACCATCCACTACCGAAATTCTATGATGAAATATATTAAAACATAAAAACTATCCACCACCGAACCATCCACTACCAAAATATGAGATGAACCAACCACTGCAAAATTTAAAAAAAAACAAAAGTAACCATTTTACTTAACCAAGAACAACAAGCATATGAGTCCTTACCCCAACGACAATACTTAAACTAGCAGCTAAAAGGAGGAAAAGATGAGAAAAAGGGAGTTAAAAAGGAGAAATAGACAGTTTACCCACTTACCCAATACCTAAGGTGACATCGGAGGAAGATTTCTTGTCCCTACGATGGATTTAGGGAGAGTCGTGAGAAATAGTGAAGGAGATGGGTAGAAATTAAGAAATTTAAGGAGATAGAGTATAGAATTGATAAAAATTAGGGTATTTGAAGAGATGACTAAAAAATTATGTTTATACCCTCGATGAATAAAAAAGATATTTAAAAATTAAGAGCATAAGGAATTCTCCTCAAAATTGTGAATTCGGTCGCTACCCTGCTTTTTTAGTTGCTATAGCAGTCGTAAAGACCGCCACCACCGATAGTGCTTGGTGGTCAAATAGTGTTGCGTCACCAATAACTATTATGCTATAATGGCACTATCGCATGCTATAGAGGCATTATTGACAATAGAGTCTATAGTATTGTTTAATTGAAACTTTGGCTTGCAACCTCTATTGGATTGTCTTCAATATGGCGTCACTTTCCAATCAGGATTCTCCCTGAAGTCCTCAATGAATTTGTAAACTAGGAACTACAAAATATTCACCCAACATCAGTATTACAAAAAAAACCCAATTTATCAAACAAGAAACACTTATGCAAATTACTATAACATCTTAGCAATTACTATAACATCCTCATCTTAATCACTTAGAACAAAGTCTTCATCATCTTAGTTATCCTCAATGTACTATCAACATTCCCACACTTGCAATTGTCTACACACATAATGTCTTCGTGATCATCACTCCACTCCTCGTTAAAAAATTGAAAACACATTTGTTGATTTTGTAGATTTTTGTCCTAAACTAAAATGTTTCAAGAGTAGTAAGGATATCATCTACTTCCACACCTAACACATTGAGCAAAGGACAACTATTTTGTACCCTAATCGTTTCAACCACAAATCTATCATCTACGATTCTTACAAATCCTCATCACCATTAACATCACCTTTCTTATACCATAGTCAAACATTTCCCATTTTCAAGGTTTTAGTATAAAAATTATCCAGGTTCTAAAAGCCAAACATGTCAACATCGAATCCAACATGCAGCTCAAATACTTCACCTCCAATATATTTAGTACCTCCGTCGTCATCCCACCATCCACCAAAATTGTAGCGGATGTAAATTAGCTCATTGTCCATTACAGAACTGGGAATAAACACTAAACCAACAAAACCACCAAAACAGAAAATAAACCCCAAATCAAAAATCAACGGAACAGAAAAAACCTAAATCAATAAAATCAACAAAATAGATAAAAACCCAAAACGAGGGAGACAATATACCTCAAGCAAAGTAACGAAAAAGAGTTAGGACACGAGGAAACAAAACTGTTACAGAGCGTTAGATTTAGGATTTTCAAGCTAGGAGACTAGACGCCAAATGGATGTAGCAACGAGACGAGGAGTAGAGGGAGAGAGGGAGACGAAGAGATGGAAGAGACGAAGAACGAAGGAAAGACATGAGACAGAAGAGACGAAGAGCAAAGAAGAGGAGACTAACAAATAAGAAGAGGTGGAGTAAATGAGTGGAACTGAGAAAAGAGTAAACCTGACTACGGTTCGAATTCGAATGAATTCGAAACGAATTGGTTCGAATTCAAATTTATCTAAACATAAACCGTATTCAATTCGTCCAAAGACGAATCGAATTCGAATTATGAACGAATCGAATTATAAACGAATCGAATACGAATTATAAACGAATCGGATACGAATTGAATTCGAATTAATTCATAAATATTTAATAAATATATAAATAAGTATTCAACATTTTTTTGGCGTCTTTCCCAAACCCAAAAGCCCATCTTTTAAAAATTGATGTCAGAAGCCCCCGCTCCCACCATATATATATATATAACGAATTTGAATCGAATTCTATACGAATTCAACTCGAATCGAATTCGAATTCAATTTGCTGAATTGACGAATTATCAAAATTGCAAACCGAATTCAATTCGAACAATGACGAATTCGAATCGAATTATACACGAATCGAATCGAATTATTAACGAATCGAATCGAATCGAATTACAAATCGGATTCAATTCATGGCCAGGTCTAGAAAAGAGATAGTGGAGAATCAAACATGTAATTAGCCATGTTACAAAGTGAACCCTAATTTATCCTATTAGATATCCATGTAGGACCATTTGAAAATCATGTTGACGGGCAGCTACCCTAGACTTATCCGAGAATTTTCTTTGTAAACCACAAGACCAAATTATCAATTTGAAACCTCAAAATATCCTGTTGTGAAATCGTGAAACTACAGATTACTTATGTGAATTTTTTCCATTATTTTGGACTATCGTAGTTTTGACATTTTATAGAGCATTGACTAAATGAAAATCGTATTTCATTTTGAAAATATATTTCCTTTCTACAATTTCAATGAAAACAAATTTAATAATGGTAAAATCAATTGTTAAAATTTAAATATCATAATTTTTTAGCATCGTTAAATTCCTTTCTTAAAATATATTATTTTAGCAAAAACCCAATTTATATCACAAGTTATGGTCTGTTGATGTTAAATAGTTAAAATATACAAAAATAAATTTCATAAAGCTAATTATATTGAAGTGAAGTTTTACAATTTCATAAGGCAATGACAAAAAGTGTGCTTAAAAATAATTTTGGGGAGGGTGGGATTCAAATTGGTGTCATCAACTTGTTAACAGAGAAGCTTTAATAGGTGGCAACACGCAGAGGCTCTTTATTAAATAAAATTCTTATCCGACCAAAAAATGGAAAATTTCTTCTTCTTTTGATGAGAGTATAAAAAAAATCGTTTTTGGTTAAACGAATTTGTTTTCCATTTTTTGGTATAAAAAATTGGTATGGATACTATTTTGAGGATAACTTTTTTTAACATTAATTACCAATATGTCATGAAGAGTAATAATACCATTTAAAAAAAAACTATTTATATACTCAACTGACACACAGGGTATGTATCTGAATCTCATAGACGTACCCGGACCCTGCTAATTGAGCATTCTTCGATGGTAAGAACGAACGAAGAAGAAAGTACGCTCCACTAAAGGTAGCTCTGGATATTTTGGCTTTTACTCTTTGGACTTATTGCACCTAGAAATAACTTGCAAGATAAGAGCTGGAAGAAAAATGTTAAAAGCAATCAGGCAGTGGGGCTTAAACCGAAGACACAACGCTGGAGATTAGTTCAAAGCTATGTACTTTGGTTTCTCCATTCAGTTTGTCTCATACCTCTTCCTAATCCCGTTGTATAAATAGAGCCAAAATCTAAGAGATCACTCCATTCCAAAGAAAACAACACCTGAAAACGCAAGTATTATACCTGTCTGCCATGGCCGAGAGGGAAGGAGGAGACGTGAAGAAGGGTCATGAGGAAGGCGTCAAGATGGCGGTCAGCCTTCTCGGAGAGTTTGGACTTCCACTTGGTCTCCTACCTCTTGAGAATGTCATCGAGGTTGGGTTCGTTAGGAACACCGGGTACATGTGGATCTTGCAGCAGAAGAAGGTCGAGCACAAGTTTAACGTGATCAGCAAGCTGGTCAGCTACGACACCCAAGTAACAGGTTTTATCTCGAAGAAGCATATCAAGAAGCTCAAGGGAGTTAAGGCCAAGGAGCTCATGCTCTGGCCTCCGGTGAGTGAGATAATTGCTGATGAAGCACCTACTGGCAAGATTCACTTCAAAAGTCTTGCTGGCATCACCAAAACCTTCCCGGTTGATGCTTTTGCCGCTGGACAGTAATTTTTTGGTTCGCTTACGGTTGAAGGTCTCGACGTGGCACCTGCAACTATCTGAAAGCACCGGCTCGCCTCTATCATTTTCCTTCCTTCGGCATTGTATTTCCTTCTACGTCATGTTGTTGTCTCTGATAGCATGCACTCACACAAGTTAATCATACACCTGAAATAAAAAAGAGAGAATACAGATATTTGTTAAATATGTATGCAATAGGAAACCGTACCTCGTATGACAAAACCAATTTGGACAGTTACCGGTCCCACCGCCTACAGAACTCCTGCCTTCTCAATTTGCAAATCAGAAGAGCGAACTCCAGCTAAACCCTGTAAATCAAGACAACAATGTTCACCAAGAACAACAATCATAGCAACCTAGGTTGTCAATCCCAACGCTGCTTAGCAAAGACCCCTAAACTACTATAGTGGTACAGCGAATAACGGGGTTCCTTTATTACATACCCTAAACCTAAAGAGAAGTTACCCTATTAACCACGATACAAATCAAACAAGAGCAACCAAACAAGCAAACAAAAAAAACTCATCAGCTGTAGCTTAAGGCTGAACGGCACTGTCCCGTACAAAGTTCAAATCTTTTCCAAATACAATTTACGTTTGAATAGGTACAGAGCCAAAAAAAAAATAATTAGAGCTGGAATTGAACTAAATTCTGCCATTTTGTAATTGTTATTTGTTAACAAACAGGCTCGGTCGTGAGAAGGAAAACAAACATGTACGAAATGGATTAACAAATAGACGACGTCGTTTCAATCTGATGGAAAGGAAAACACAAAGATATGCAGTGCCAGAAAGATATGAATTAGGAGAATTCTCATGTACCCGAAACTAGTATTAGTCAGGAAAATTTACAGAGTATAACATTTGTTGTTGTAAACCGCCAAAATTGCACTCAGAAATATGCATATGCCATGGCAGACAAAAAGATGTTGTCGGCCTTACAAAATGCTCGCCCAAAAACATCTCATGGCAAAATAATTTTCCAGAACCTACAAAATTTTCAGCTGTCTCTAACCATACGAAATTTCTTCATCATCCCGGAGTTATCCCAGAGTTAAATACGTGCAGACCCAACAAGGTGTTATAGTGCCCTGTCTCAATCTGCTCTTCTTTAACTTGATGGAGGAGGAGAGTCTCAATGATGAAGTCTTCCCAATCAAACTCTGGCACTTCCCTTTTTCTTTTCCTTTTCTTCACCTCTGAGCCCTCCAAAAGGCAAAGATCATCAGTAGCAAAACACCCTGGTCGCATAATCTTGTCTATGCGTTTCTTTGCAGCCTCGATCTTCATTCTCCTCCTCGCCTCTGCCTTGCAGCCATTTACAAAAGATGGAGGCAAACCATCAAGCCCAATATCCTTCTCCAACAATTTCTTAAGCAATATCTTCTTGCTTAGTGCAGATTTTCCATTCCACCAATCCTCCATATGAAGCTCAAATGACAAGGGCCTCCTTTTCTCTTGATGTTTTACCTTTTCAAGCTGCACCATATTGCCTTCAACCCTCCTTAAGTGCTCATTGTAAACCAACGACAAACACTCGGATGAAAGCTGAAGCCCATCTACATCACCGGCCAAACGATAAACTCCGGTTGCATCTCCCACCGGACCTAAGTATCTTAAATCATTTTCCCCAGCCCTTTCATAACCGTATAACTCATCCTTCCGCAAGCATCCTTCAATCAACTTCCCAAGATCCACATCCTTCACCTTATTCCCCTCTCTACCCTTCTCCGCCATCGACTTCATCTCCATGAACTTCAACAAAAATGTCCCGTTCTTCATAACGTTCTTCACCGTAACATCCTCCCCCCACGGCAACAAAACCCTGGCAGCCTCCACTAGCCTCTCCAACAATTCTTTATACCTCTTCTTACACATGGCCACCGGAACCCTAACCTCCTTTGCCACTTTCTCAATAGTCACCCCTTCAACCCCGTTCACCCCTGCAACAAACACAAGCACCGCGACAACCACCTGCAACGGCCTCCTCCCGGTAGTCAAGAACCACTTAATGGCGCAATTCACCAGGAAAACCCCCTGCTCCCTCATCCTCCGCACCTGATCCCTCGCAACCCCCTCGAACCCCGAAAAGTTCCTCACAACCCGCTCAAAACACTCCACCAAATCGAACTCTGGCAACCTCAACCCCAAAAACTTAACAACCCTACTAACCATCCTGCCCATCTCGTACACCCCGCACTGGACCGCGCTCCCAACCTCGCCAATCGGCAACGGCTTCTCCTCCTGCCTCATAACGACATACGCGCACGCGCCAACTAACACGGGGAACCAATCCCCGGCCCCAAACTCCCCCTCCGTGACCTCACTAACCATGGCCCTCAATTTCTCCGGTTTCGAACCAGATAGGTTCAACCGAAGACATACCTCGTTGATGAGCTTGGTGGCCTCGTAGATCTTCTTCTCCTTGTAGGCAAGAGAGCCCCCGGTCCCGCTGGTTCCCAACCGAATCAAGGCTCCGGTCGGACCGTCTGGGTTCCAGGCCAGCCGGGCATCCAGGTCGTCAGTGCTCTGTACGACGCCGCATGACTGGCAGATTAGTCTCTCGGTGTCCTCGTCGCGGGCTAGAGTTTTGCCCCGGCAGCTCTTGCAGGGCATTCTTAAGTATTCCGTTCCCTTTTCTCGAAAAGGGGTATTTATATGTAATGGTCTAGAATACAAAATATATACGGACAAAAAAGAGTTTCAGTTCTAATTGCCGTTTGAAAAATGAATCTTATTAATAACATTAGGATTACTTCTCTTAATCGGATAATATTAAATACCGGTTTAAAAGAACAATCTTACTAATAACATAAGGATAACTTCTCTGCGAAAATCCTACAGAACAATTATTCTATTCTATTCTCGTATTGTTATGTGGAAGATTATGTGGGTATAATTGGACTTACTTTTGTATGGTCGTGTAGGTTATATTATAGTTTTCGAGAACAACCCGCAAATCGACCTGTTTTATTGGGCGATTTCCGGTCAGACCAGATTTCATAAATATAAAAAACCAGTTCTATAATATAGGGAAGGTTAATATAGGATGGTTGACCTCTTGAGAAGTACTCGTGTTGCACCTCTCTTTTTAAAAAATTAAAAAAATATATAGGGTGCAATTATTTTAGCAACTCACGTAGTAATCAATTCATAAACATTACAAGATGAACTCCTAATACTAGTTTCGAAATCCCACATTATAGGCGAATGAAATTAATATGAATATAAATAAATTCGTGAGGAAATTGATCTTTTGGAAATTCTCTTCATCTAATTTGGTAAAATCCTAGCTCTTAACAAACTTTTATCGTTAAAAGATTCACAGGAGCAAAGTCTAGCTTCAACCACGTCCCTCCTTTAACTAATTTTTTCAAGGAATAATTGAGATTCAAGGAGCTTCTCCTTATCAGTACCGTGAAGGGCGGCGAGGCGAGGCGACGAGGTGAGTCGGGACAGTAGCCAGGCGAGGCGGGACGGCAGCGGGGGGTTGGAAGTTCGCAAAAATCGTCGTCGGTGTGGTTGTTTGGAAATTAGGTTTTAATTTGGGGAAAAATCGATTTCTGAGGGGAGGGGACTTCTCGTCTGGGAAATCAATTTGTGAAAGTGGGCTTTTGGGTAAAAGTGGGCTTTTCGACTGGTTTTAGGGTAGGAGAAAAGCAATGGCTTAGGGAGGCGTACATGTAAGGCTGGTTTTTTATAAAAACCTAACGTACCGGTCCGTTAGGTAGGCGTACGTACATGCTATTTGGACTCAGGTTACTGTCCGAGTCGTGATCTGACCAGTCGAACTGTCAGTCGGACCACTGTTTTAAAAACTATGGGTTATATGGTCATGTCGTGATATTTGTCGAGTGGACTTTGAGATCAGTTGTCATGTTGTTTTATTCTTTGTATGACTTTGAGCTTTATGTATTTTAGTCAAGTTGACAAAAAGAGTGGACAATGTTTCTAGAAATAAAGCTCGAAAACGTCCACGACGAAGGTGTTGTTAGGACACTTCAATTGATCTTGGAGCATTAATATACGTAAACATGAGGACAAGTGCTACGGCACCTGCTTTTGTGACAACTTATTTTTTGAATGCTGTTGAAGGTGTTGAAATAAACACCCGTTGCAATAATAGTGAAGTAGAGTGTCGAACCACGAGGAACTAGTTTAGACTACCTTTTTGGTTAGCTAGCTAGTCTAGGACGAAATTAATGAGAAAGATCTACCTAAATCTAAACCTACAAGCGATTGATCACATCTATAAGGGAGATTCTGCGATCTGGGTCTGATTGGCGTACGCCAGGTCTCTTGTTTTGTCTTGGTTGGCATATGCCAATAGGACTTGGCGTACGCCAGGTGTCGGATAGAAGCAAAATTGTCTACTGTTTAACTAACTAAACTGAGATTTAGCAACTTAAAACACAAAAGTGAGTAAGGTACACTTAAAACCAATGTACCCATTTGATTCAGTGGGTTTATTATGTATGTGATATGGTCCGAGTGTTTCGAAGGCGACCAATCTACACTTTCACGCTAGATTGGTCTAAATCGATACTAGACTAAGCTTAGAATGGCAAGATGTTCTTTTGACCCCAAAAGCCAACTAAACTCAGCCAAGCACCAACTATGCATATCACTCAGTGGACAATTAGTTACTAAGGATGATTTCTCTTCTTTCAAAGCAACTAACCAACTAATTAACCTTTCTATTAACCTTATCTCCTTTCGGTCTCAAGGATTAACTAAGTTCATAGTCAGGGTTACTCACAAAGATTTTATCACAGCCAATTAGTCTAAACCAATGCATGGTTGTTATAACTTTGTCAAAACCAAAGTTGGTTGTGTCAAAACTGAACTTACTTGGCTACTAGACTCTTGTCAAAACCAAAGCATGGTTACTAAGACTAACAGTGATCATAATCTGAGTGAAACCATAATTAAGCCTTAAGTTCATTAACTAGAACACGTTTCTTAGCATTTTAACCCCTTAAAACCGTGGCTACATGTTTGGTTCTAAGGCACCAAACTCACAAACACAACTAATCACACATATTTACGAAGAACACAAGCAAACAATAACATACTTAAGCATAAATATGAACAAAAGGAAGAGTTAAGGGAGAAGAAAGCTTATTGATGTTCTTGATGCTTTCTTCCTTCTCCCCCATGTTCTTTCCCAGAGAGTGTCACATTTTCGTGGCCTCTCCTCACTGAATGGTCTCTCCTCCTCTCTTTTATACTAATGCACACATTATTACATAAGTCCTAAGTCAAAAGATAAGTTTAATGTTTAAAACTTCAAATATCCTAACAACTACCCTCAAATGTTCCCCAAGTATGTTTGCCATCTTCACAAATGGTTAAAATCTGCATGTCTTGGCTCCCCCACATGTTTTCCATTCAAATGTGTAAGTGGCTGGCTTAATTCTGTCTCTGTCAGGGGTTGGCGTACACCATGTACCATTGGCGTACGCCATGTTCAGGAAAATTTATTGCCAGCTGCAAAGGTATCCACCATTCTTGAGATTTAGACCTCTTAGACTCCGAATTGAAAGAAGCATATTAAAGACAATGTTGTATTCCTGGATGTCTTCTTTCCAATGCCACCTCATTCATCGCATTTGGATATCAAATGCAAAAGTTATCATCATTTGACTTGTAAGAGGTCAGGCTTGGCATCTGTTTCTGGAGGATTTTTGGCCCATTTTGCTTCTATGGCGTACGCCAACATCTATGGCGTGCGCCAAACATGTCTGCATTGCACCATCTTGTCCTTGGAGGATCTCTTTTGTCTATACCTTGCGGACTTGATCAAGTGTCCTCCATTTCTCCTCAATAAAGCTCCTAAAAACAAGAAAACACAATGAAAAACAAAAGACCACACAAATAGACATTATGCATGATAACATTCATTTAGACAATGAAAATATACTAGATTGACTAAAAAGAATGATAAACTAACACTAAAATATACACAAATAATGAGTATTTTCGACACTCATCACACCCCCACACTTGAAGTTTTGCTTGCCCCTAAGCAAAACTCAAATGCGGATAAGAATTAAACAAAAATCACATAAAAACACACAAACACATAACGAGGTAAAGACTTGGCATGACTAGCTCAAAACTTAACTTCCCTCAAGAACATTAGCTCACATTACAATAACCTCATAAACTAAGTTAGTTCATCAACTCAAAGCGCAAAGCACAACGAACTAGTAGACACCTTAACACTTAATTGTTTAAAAAGGTGTTAATACTATGTAAAAAACACTAGAAGGTTGAACTCACGAGGATAGAAAAGTGTTTCACTTATTTTATAAATGGGGTTAACTTCCTATCACTCGTATACAGGTCAATGTGTCTCAAAGCATCCTACGTCCTACTCAGCGTTATCTAAAAGTTGCAATGGTTGTTAATGATCGGGGGGACTCTACATTAGGTTTTAATGGGGCTTAAGGTAAAGGTGCGGTAAAATATTAGGATTCTAGCTAAATCACCCAATCAAGGATATGTCACAATTGTAACTAATCACTCGTCTAATCTAAACATCCTCATCGAAAGATAACTAAAAACACACTCCCCATATACCCAGATGAACTAAGACCTAGAAGCACGAGTTTGCCAAGGAAACACGCCTTATTCAACTTCACATTCTTTTTCACTTAATTTTCTTTGGTTTTCTCCCTTTTTTTAATGTTCTTTGATTTTTCTCTTTTTTTTTACTTCTTTCTTTTTCACAAACTTCAAACAAACTGTACAAACTTAGCATGTTGTAGGCAAAAACTCGGCTTCTAGAATGGCCATAACTACAAAAATCCCATAATCATAACCCATATCAAGTCTAAGCTACCAACTAATCCCAATACAAAACATTCCCATGTGTGCAAACCTATACTTCCTCGGATCGGATGACCAAAGGTAGGGAAGATGGTTGATATAAGGTTTAAAGTTGGCTTCCTCATCTAAGATCAAGAAAAGGCTAGGCTCAATGGGTTTAAACAATGGATATATATAAAGGATTTTTGGCTCTAAGGCTCTAGGCTCAATATCAACAAATTCCCCCATCATTTCACTAACTTCCAACCAACCTAGATTATGATAAGTACTAGTAGGATACCTCGATCAATTAACTCTAGTATGCATCTCATAAAAAAAAGAGACTGGTGTCTCTTTCTTTGGCTCAAGTACTCACAAGGTGCACTCATCAACCCTTTAGTCTAGTCTACATAGTGAAACTACTAGTCTAAACAACAGAGTGCGAGGTTTCTACAAATTCCTAGGTTGTGTGCTTGAATTAAATCCCTAACTAAGGATATGATAAAATTGTAACACAGGCTGAAAATTTTTTAGGGAGGTCAAATTTTTGAAAAATTTATACCAAGTCTAAACCTAGACACAACAACCTAAACATTATTAATATACAAGGAAGATTCCTGAAGGGAACCCTCTCCCACACTTGAACAACACATTGTCCTCGATGTGGTTAATATACTATTAAACACCTAATTACAAAAAATAAAGGGTAAATTACATCTGGCCCCCTCGAGTTTGGGGTATTTAACGTTGCCCCCTTGCTTTTCAAAAATTGATAAAAAAACTCTTCTTGTATGGAAAAATTGTACGAATCAGCTCCTAATGCCAGAATCGGAGATTTTCTCCGGTGAGGAGGCACAGGAAATGACTATTCTACCCTTATACTAAAAACAAAAAATAATTTGTCCTCCTCGTTCCTCTCTCCTCCCCGTCCTCCCTTCATCTTCCTCTTCTTCCTCTTCCTCCTTCTCTTCCTAAACACCACTAAACCCAGAACCAGGTTGAAGTATAAGGGATCCAGAATAACCAAATCAAAAGGAAACTTGGCAGGAACAAAATAATATCATTTAAACACTTGTCAATCCCAATATCGGCATAAGAAAATTGGATTTGAACATTCCAGAACATTCAACATACTCTCCTTTGTTTCCAATTTCTAACGAACTGAAGAGTATTGTACTCTTATCTCTATTCCTAAATATCACCGGTCACATTGATACCGTCAACCACGCCAATCTCACCAAGATTTCACAATCATCATCTGTGCCACTAACTTCAGCCATATCGATATCCTTCTCCTTCATAAGAAGGATCACCAGCTTCAACATCACTTACATAGCCCTGGCTATAACTAGCATCCGATATAGATCGCGCTACCCATGCCTATGTCCTTCCTCTACCGGCTCGCCCGCACGTAATTAGTCTTGTGTACCTCTCCAAGATCACTCAGATTTCTTCCCTCAGATCTTTCTCTACCCCTAACAAAAATTGGATCCTCGAAACCGTCTACGAAAAGCGAGAACGAACAAATGGGTTATTGGACCTTTGCCTCCCCGTCAAGATTTCCTCCTTTTTGGGTTGTTGGCTTTGTTCGTGTTCTTGGGTCTCGTCGAAGATGTCGTCTTTAGTGAATTCATTTGTTCGATATGTTACTACTGTACTTGTGGTGGGTGGGTGTGGTGGATTCTTAATTAGGATCTCTAATTAATACGTATTTGGGTTGGGTTGTGTGAGATTGGATTGTGCCCAGGCTTACGAGATTCTGATGTTCAAATGGGTTTTGTTCAAATAAAAATTGGGTCTGTTCAATCTTTTGGATTTTTAATTGATTCAAAGTTTGGATTTTTGTTGCCATGGTTGATGTCGTTGTTGGAGAAAATAGAGGAAGAAGGGAGAGGGAGGGAAGAGGGAGAGAGAGAATTTTTTTATATAAGGGTATTTTTGTTATTTCCCATACCTCCTCGTCAGAGAAAATCTCCGATTCCTGCATGAGGGGCTGATTCGTACAATTTTGCCATACAGGAAGGGTTTTTTAATCGATTTTAGAAAAGCAGAGGGGCAAGCGTTAAATACCTCAAACCCGAGAGCGCCAAATATGTCTGCATTGTACCATCTTGTCCTTGGAGGATCCCTTTTGTCTATACCTTGCGGATTTGATCAAGTGTCCTCCATTTCTCCTCAATAAAGCTCCTAAAAACAAGAAAACACAATGAAAAACAAAAGATCACACAAATAGACATTATGCATGATAACACACATTTAGACAATGAAAATATACTAGATCGACTAAAAAGAATAATAAACTAACACTAAAATATACACAAATAATGAGTGTTTTCGATACTCATCAGTGGCAGGGATGAGATGTGAGTTGATAGTGTTCATGTTGACAGCTATCAGAAATATGGACATTTAAAGGGGTGTGAATAAGCTCTAAATGAAATCTCGGAGGCAAATTTCACTACCTAAGATGCATTATTGAGTGAATTGAAATCTATTTCAATTTACAACAAATGTTGCTGATAATAATGGTAATAAGCTGGTTGATGATAGTGTTGAAATGTTAAACATCGAAGACCATCTTGGTGTTAAAGTGAAAAGAGAAGTGATTGAAAGAGTTCAAGTTAAAAAAGCCAAACGTGAGAATATGGTAAGTCTTGGTGGTAATACAAATAGTGAGAAGTTGAAGTATCAACTGTTGTTAGATCATTGACAATGTTAAATATGCTCAGAAAAATAAGCATGAATTGTAGTTCCTCGCAAAAGAACTTCAAGTTCCTATGGAAATGCTCGTGATGAGGGTTTGGCATATGTTGTAGTATGCATCAGTGATCATGAGATAAGCTCATTTACTGCTGTGAGAATGAAGTTGTTGTGGTTCAGGTAGAGAAATATAGGCCTTGCAATTGTGAAAGGTTATATGGGCAACTGTAATTATTATATCTATGAATTTCGTCGAGCATCAAAAATCCTTAACTCTTCTTATTCCTCGGGGACAAAAAATATTAAGTGGGGAGGATTGTTATGTGGAAGATTATATGGGGACAATTAGACTTGCTTTTGTATGGCTGTGTGGGTTATATGGTCATTGTGTTATTTGTTTTGTGGGCTTTGAGCTCAATTGTCATGTTCTTTTTTTCCTTGTATGGCTTTGAGCCTTATGTATTTTAGTTAGTTTCTATAGTCAATTTCTTGAGTTAATTTTGTAATAAAAAAGATTAACCAAGTTGGTTAATTGATTCTCTCTTCAACCTCCCACTTTCCACTTTATTCCATCCTCTTATCTTTTGTTTAGCCGTATTCACAATTGCTTGGAACTAAAAGTTATTGAGTCGTTCTTAGTCATAGGTTGAGGTTCAAGTGATTCTCCATGCTTCACATATTTTTGTAAGAAAAATAAATAGAACCTAATTCATATTTTCATGTTTGGAATTATAACTAAAAATATTATAGTGGATTCACTCTTTTAATTTGAACAAATATATTGAATAATCTTTTTATTTTATTTAAATATCATAGATGACAATAATGCCCTTATAAATATTTCATAATATACTAAACCTAATCAATTAATCTTTTGTAAAAAAAATTAGTTGATTATGTTGGTATGTCATGAAATATTTGTAATCAACCAATCCGTTCTCAATTCTGTAGAGAAAAACTTCAACAACAAGAATGTAAAATTTCAACCAAGATAAAGATAATGTTATAATCTCAGCAAACCAGGGAGAGATATCATACATCAGTTCTAAGACTAGCTAGATGTGCGAGGAGGTGGGAGGAAAAACCTAACAAGGTGCCTATAGGAGAGTGACTAGTGCTCAACGACAGGACACAAAAGATAGTGATAAATATGAAGAGTTGCAAAGAAAAATTAGGATGCCAAAAAAGAGTTGTGATGGAAATAGCAAAGGGTTGCAATGGAATTTTGGGCAAATTTGAAGTGTCACGAAGGAATAAAAGGAATGGCACCAATAGGGTCTTAAAGGCCACAACATAGACTAGCAGATAGGCCCATTTGACTAGATTGTAAGCACCAATGGTGTCCATTTAGAATAGGCTTGTTCATGGCCTTTCGACCAAGAGTTGTAAAGCAAAAGGGGCACACAAAATTCTATAAATGGGGTCGAGCCCTACTATTGTAAATAATCAGAGAATTATCAATAAAGAGTACTTACTTACTTTGTGCAAAATTCATGTTTCAAATATAAATGAGTGCAACCAAAATTCTATGAGTGTCACTTAACCTCTTTCTAAAAAGGAGAGTGCTTGAGTGAGTGACAGACTGACTTAGGTTATTTTAACCTTAAGTGTCAATAAGTCTAAGCACAAAATAAGTTTGGGCATAACAATTTGGTATCAGAGCTAGGTTAGAAAATAACTCTAGGGCAGACAAAATCGATGGCAATGGCTAGCGAGAATAGTTCAATATTAACTGATCAATCCACAAAAAGTGGCAGAATGAAGGAGGTGATATCAAATGAGTATATGAGGAAGAATACTCCAATGGATAAATTTGTTCCTTTGAATGTAATGGTTGATCTAGAGGCAAGACTTAGGTGAGTTGAAAAGTACTTGAATGACAATACTAACAAGTAGAATGAACTAGCCAAAAGCCTTGATGAATTGGACGTCAGGGATGATAAGCTTTTGGGAGAAATAGACGTAGTACAAATTGGAGCACTCAATAATATGTCAGAATAGCTTGAAGGTGGATGTTATGTATGAGGGCATTGGCTGACACCAACACTGGTGCAATCCAAGTAGCAGCAAAGATTGAAACTCCTAAACTAAATACCTTTGGTAGAGAAGGAATGCAAAGGACTTGGATAATTTTTTAAAGGGTCAAGAGCGCTACTTTGAGGCAACTAACATAATAGAGAATACTACAAAGTTACAGAACACCCCACTTTATCTAATTGATACTATTGTGTTGTGATAGCGAAGGAAGCAAGGTGAAGTAGACAGAACATATGAGTTAAACAATTGGGAGGCTTTTTGGCATAAAATCAAGAAGCAATTTTATGTGGAGAATATCGAGCATGAGGCCCATGCGAGACTATAATTGATGGGACATAATGGCATTCTATGCAACTATGTCAAGAAGTTTTTGGAGGTGTTACTAAAAATTTTGGCTATGACTCAGAATGAGGCATTGTTTGCTTTTGTTTATGGACTCCAACCATGAGCAAGGATGGAGGTGTAGTCATAGAAGGCTCAGGATCTTTTGTTGGTTATTGTAATCACGGAGTCTTTGGTGAAATTTTATAAGAAAGAACTAAGGAGAAAGTTTCAAACAAGAAGGGTCACGATGGAGGAACCTCCTTGAAAAAAGGAGAAAAAAGGTGTATAACTTGTCTTTTAGCTCCTATAAAAAGAAGGGAAAAGTACACTTAACCTCCCTGTGGTTTCACATTTTTTGCGTTCAGGACGTATGGTTTAAAATTTCGTTTTTAGTCCCTGTAGTTATCCAATTTTTGACAGCATACGGTCCTAACCCGAATGACTGTATTTTCTCGCCCACATGGCACGCCACCTCGCCCGTGACTGGATAATTTTTCTTTGTGGCATGCTGACATAATGATGGCAAATATCAATTTAGTCCCTAATTCACTGACCGAATTGACCTTTATTTTGTATACTTTCCCCATTTTAAAAATCAACCTCCCTCTCCTCCTGACCCATTCCTCTTTTCCTTTTCCCGGGCCTCTCTCTCTCTCTCGCTCAATCTTCTTCTCCACTTCTCTTCTCTTCAGCTTCCTTTCAACTCTGAGAAATCCGCCTAAAAATCGTGCATGCGTCCTCAAACTTGGTTCCTAACTCACGGTGAGTCCTCAAACCTCGACTTCCTTTCAGCTCCATTCACTCGTGTATGTTAAATTTCGAAATTTGAATGTGGGCTTCTGGGTTGTCTTCTAGGTTTAAGGTTATTGAATCTTTGCATGTAGTGATTTCTAGGTTTACGGGTTCAGGGTTATAATGTTTAGGTTCTAGGTTTACAGGTTCTAGGTTTATGGGTTTGGGTTTGGGTTTATGGGTTTATGGGTTCTTGGGTTTATGGGTTTACGGGTTCTAGGGTTTATGGGTTTCAATTTGGGTTTATTGCATCTTCTTATTATGCTTATTGAGATGCTTATTGAGATGTGCATGTGGTCTTCTATGTACAGGTTGAAAAAATGGCTGAAAGAATCCGCATTCGATTTAACTTTGGTGGACAATGGGAGGATGATGGAGGAGGCAGACAATATGTTGGAGGTAATCACTATGAAACGGATGTTGGCTATGAGCTTGATAGATTTGGGTATTGGGATGTTCACAGATTTTATAAGAAAGTGTTAGGTATCGAACACTTTAGAATGTGGTACAAGAAGGGTGGGGTTGTCGGGGATGATGGTTTAGTAGAAGTTTTTGATGATACGCAAATTTTGGACATAATTAGGGATGAAAGTAACTTTGAGGTCACTGAAGTTTATAGGATAGAGGATGGAGACAATATAACACCTGTACAAGAGCTTAGCAAAAGGTTAGATTCTGACAAGTTTAAACCTGATGATCCAAATGAAGTTCTAGAAGAAAATTGGAGCTCAGATAGTGAAGGTACCATTGACTTGGATGAAGATAGAGATGACCAAGAATCTGAAAATGAGTTAGAGGGGCCAAGTGTTGATATAGAGGGTCCAAGTATTGATGTAGAGAGTCCAAGTGTAGAGGGGCCAAATGTAGTGCAAACTTCTGAATCTGAAAACGAGGAGATGAATATAGAGGACCAAGAATCTGAAAATGAGTTAGAGGGGCCAAGTGTTGATGTAGAGGGTCCAAGTATTGATGTACAGGGTCCAAGTGTAGAGGGGCCAAGTGTTGGGCCAAATGTTGTTGTAGAGGGGCATCCAGAACTAAGAAGTGATGAAGATGATGAAGATCCTGTTTTATGTGGAGACATAGAGTTGGAAGAATTAAGAAATGATTCAGATGATGATTTGAGACCAAGTTACCCATGGTTTAACGAGGAGACTCAGGAAAGTGGAAGGGTGAACTTGAAACTTGGTATGAAGTTTAAGAGTGTTCACATCTTTAGGAAGGCATTAAAAGATTGGAGTATCAACAAGGGAACTGAGTATGTCTACCAAAAGAATGATGCAAAAAGAGTGACCGTCATTTGTAAAAATGCATGTGGTTTTAGGGTGCATGCCTCAGTGATTAACGATGAAGGTGTCTTTCAAATAAAGACAATGACTAAAGCAACACACACTTGTACAAGAGTATGGGAAAACGTCTAGTGACTGCGAGGTATGTTGGCATATGCATAGTATTATTCCATTTGCAAATGTAGAATTATTGCACAATAGTTGACAAATTTTGAGACCAATTTTTAGGTACATTGCTGATAAGTTTCTGGAGGATTTTAGAGATAATCCGGACTGGAAAGTCACAGCCATGCAAAAGACGCTGCAAAAGAAACTAAAAGCCAATTTGTCTATTGCTCAATGCTACAGAGCTAAGAGAAGAGCGATGAAACTCATCCATGGCGATTCAGGAAGTCAGTATTCAAGGTTGCATGATTATGCAGAAGCGGTCTTAAAGGTTAGTCCAGGAAGTACAGTTAAGATTAGTACAAAGGAAGAAAGTCCCGGGTGGATCAAAATAGTTGGTACCGCAACAGTGAGGCCAGCACTGATGCCACTGCCACTAGTAGCAATGTTTAAGTACATATACGTTTGCTTTGCTGCACAGAAGTTAGCATTTCGTTCGGGACTTAGAACATTTATGGGACTTGACGGATGCTTCTTGAAAGGAGTCATGGGTGGTCAGCTTCTATCAGCAGTAGCTAAAGACGGGAATGAGAATATGTACCCGTTGGCATTTGCAGTAGTTGATGCTGAAGATAAGCAATCATGGAGCATGTTTTTGCAAAATCTAATAGATGATTTTGGACATTCGGATGAATCTTTGATGGTGTTTATGTCGGATAAGCAGAAGGTAACTTCTTTATCTATTGGTGATAAACTTGGTTATATTAATACTATTAGCTAATGTTAAAGATTTGGTAACTTCTTTTCAAGGACTTCAAGAAGCTATGAATCGGCTAATGCCAGGAGTTGAGCACCGCCTCTGTGTCAAACACTTGTATGAAAACTTCAAAGGGACTTTCAAGGGTCAGGAATACAAGGAACTTCTATGGAATGCTGCATGCACTAGAAGCATGAGTAAGTGGCAATTCTTCATAGACAAAATGAAAAAATTACCAAGAGGTGATGAAGCAGTAGCTTTTTTGATGAAGAATGATCCGCGTTGTTGGACTAGGAGCCACTTTAGCACACATTGCAAGTCAGATTTAGTAGTCAACAATATTAGCGAGGCATTCAATGCAGTGATCATTAGTGGACGAGACAAGCCCATTTTATCTCTCTTGGAGTGGTTGAGAAGGAAGTTGATGAAGCGAATCTACGATAAAAGAGCAACCATGGAGAAGTATGAAGGTGACCTCTGTCCTAACATTGTTAAGATTTTGAATAACAACAAAGTGCTTGCAAGTAACTATTTTGCAACTCTGGCTGGGAATTTGAAGTTTGAAATTGATTTTCATGGAACATCTGCTATTGTTGACATAAATGCGAGGAGTTGCACATGCCAAATGTGGGAACTAACAGGAATTCCCTGTAAGCATGCTGTGGCTGCTATATATGCATCTCGCTTGCAGCCCGAGTCTTTTGTTGATCAATGCTATTCTAAAGAGACATATATGGCAGTGTATGGTCATTATATTACTCCACTTCCTAGTCAAGATGAGTGGCCGGTGACTGAACATGAAAAAGTGCATCCACCTAGGATACGAAAACCAACAGGAAGGCCAAAGAAGAAAAGAAGAAAGACAGTCGAAGAAAAACGTGATTCGAACAAAGTGTCTCGTGTTGGTGGCCAAGTGCAATGTGGAAATTGTAAACAAGTTGGCCATAATAGCCGAGGCTGCAGGGCTGCTATTACAGGTGAAATACCATGGCAACGGAGACATCGAGTTGCAGCTACTAAGGAAGCGGAAGCTGTAGCTGCACAAGCATCGCAGCAAGCTGAAGCTACCTCTAAGGTACCATAATTACATAAGTTGTAGACATGAATTATGTGATTTATAGGTAGTAATATCTGTCCATTTTTTGTAGGGAAAGAAGAAGAAGACAGCAACGGAAGGATTGCAGCAAGCAGCATCATCATCCAGGACCTTAACCAAAAGGAAGAAGAAAGCGTAGATGTTTAGGAATCGGCTGCTGTTTATGTTATTTTGGAAGTCTAAGACATTTCAGATGTTTGCACTTAGATGCGAATTTAGTTGTTATGCCATTTTGGCCGTTTACGCTTAGATGCAAATTTGGTTATTATGCCATTTTGGATGTTTACTCTTAGATACTTATTCGGATGTTCATGCCATTTTGGATGTTTACGCTTATATGTGTATTTGGATATGTAAGCATGCGTAATTGGAAGTTTTATGACATTTTCGATGTTTATGGCTTAATGCGAATTTGCAAGTTTTAAGACATTTTCGATTGACCACATGAAAGTAGCACATTGTGAATAGGATGATAACAAGACACCGAAATTAGCATTGTTCAAATTGTACTCAAACATTACAATGATCTTAAACAAACATGATAATCGGGTGGACAACAACATTACAATGAAAATACCCACATAACAAACAAGGCAATAAGAAGCATAAATACAATACAACGATATCTCTTGCACTCTTGTTCGCTTTTGCGCAATGCAATTTTCATGACATCAGCTTCGACCTTCATAGTTTTCAACTGTTCTTTTTTGATCTTCAACTCAGCCATTATTTTAGGTAACAAATCTAGCCCCCATTTGCACGGTGGGGGATCACACCACTGAAAAAAATTGCATCTTCTTTTACCGAGCTCGTTGTATCGCCCACAACCATAAAACTGCCGACCATAGTTACGATACGTCTTTGCCATTTCCAGACTTGAACAAATGCCACAGTCGCAATATAAGATCTTACCTTTGTGAAATCCCGAAGACCCAAACTTATTGCCACTCTTCTGGGACTGACTCGAATTAGCATGATCAGGAGCATAGTCGTTGCTACTCATTGAGCTAGGTCAGGCCTATGTTGAAACAAACCACCACAGATAATGTTAGGGTTTAATTAGGAGAAGAATAAGGATTTTGCAGGATGTAATTAACATAAATTTCAAATATATTACCTTGCCTTTGTTGAGGACGACCAAGAATGAAGGTTGGTTCAGCTTTGAGAGGCTCGGTGAGAGAGGGAGAGAAGTGGTCGGGCAAGTTTGGGAAAGGGATCAGGGAAGGGGTGTCGAAGAAGGGGTTGGGGAAATTAGGTTTTGGGTTTAGTTTTCCCAATTTAAAATGGAGGGGTTTTGGGAAAGTATAAAAAATAAAGGTCAATTTGGTCAACGAACTAGGGACTAAATTGAAATTTACCTTTATCCAGTCACGGGCGAGGTGGCGTACCACGCGGGCGAGAAAATACAGTCATTCGGGTTAGGACCGTATGCTGTCAAAAATTGGATAACTACAGGGACTAAAAATGAAATTTTAAACCACACGTCCTGAACGTGAAAAATGTGAAATCACAGGGAGTTAAGTGTACTTTTCCCTAAAAAGAATGATAAAGACATGAAGGATCATAGTAAACAATTTACGTACTTCATATGTGAGGGGCCACATCGGGCTATTGAATGTCCAAAAAGGAACAAATTATTTATGGCAACCGAAGGAGGAACAAGTGTCATTGCGAAGTAATCAAGTATGGAGGCCCTTTAGATCTTGAGTTTTCTTAACTCAAAGGCACAGAAGCCGAGTGTAGAGAAGAGAGGTCAAATGTACATCGCAAGAAGGATCAACTCTTATGACATATGCGTACTCATCGACACAAAAGTGTCAAGCAATTTTCTTCAAGTCAAAGAGGTAGGGAGACTAGGTATTGCTTACAAAAAGGAACGAGAATCTCTAAAAATGGTGAATATAGCTCAAATTCCAATTTTTGGAGTAGCGAGGGATGGAAAGGTATAACTTGGAGATTGACACAATGGATTTCTAAGTGGTGATCTTGGATGACTACCTTATGATCATCGATATCAACTTTATGGGCCAAAATCGTGCATTTCAAATTCCTGTCACAAAGGAATAAAAAAGGAACTAATAAGCTCTTAAGGGGTATGAAATAGGCCACCAGATAAGTCAATTTGAGCAGATTGTAAGCACAAACAGTGCCTATTCAGAATAAGCTTTTCATGACCTTTCAGCCAAGAGTTGTAAAGCAAAAGGAGGCACCCAGAATTCTATAGATAGGGGTGAGTTCCACTATTGTAAATAATCAAAGAATCATCAATAAACAGTACTTATTTTTCTTGTGAAAAATTTGTGATTCAAGTGTAATAAGTTCTACAAAAAAAATTGAGACTTACGTAACCTATTTCCAAAAAGGAGAGTGTGATAGTGAGTGATATACTGACTTGGGGTCATTTTAACCTCAAATGTCTGCAAATCTAAGCACAAAATAAGTTAAAGCTGTTGGTACAAAATTGTTGGAATAACAAAATTCGTAAATTTATGAAAGTGATAATAACACAGTTGATTATATTACTGAGATCAAAGACAGCTGTTAAATGTAATAATATCTTAGTACATTAAAACCAATCATAGACAGTTGTTAAATATAATGATTTTTTAATAACGAGATAAGAGTTTTATAGAATGCTCACGATCACACTTGTAGGTAAGTGTGTATAACCTTCGGACAGGAAATGATGACTTTGGATTCAGATCCTGGATGAGGCCACAGTTTCACCATGTGCCCTTAAACTCTTATTACCTGCCTATATGCTTCAAGCCCCCGTGGGTAATAGAGCTCCCAAGGTACAACGCCCAAACTCGTGAATAATAGGAAGCACTATTGAACACCTTTCGAACCTTAGGCAGCCTTAGAACTCCTGTAAGATCCTTCGGATGTTACGTGGCAATGATGCACTGGCCTCCTTATCTTCTCGGAAGAAGAGGGACAGCTCCATGTACAGACACACGTTGTAATAAAAGAGATCAGGGTCAAAGTTTGACTTAGACGTTGACATATATATTTAACAGATACCATTACATATTAAAAAAGGAAAAATAAATTATAATCCAAAAAATTACTTTATGCGGGACAGAAAAACTATGAACTAAGAGGGAGAAGTAGAGAGCTTAGGAAGAGTGTGAGCTTGGGATGATTTGGAATGTTGGATGAAGGCACCTTATATAGGCAACCAAGACCATCCAATAATCACAATCAATGGCTAGGATTCATTCCCACCAACTCATATCAATGGTTAGGATTCATTCCCACCAAACTTGAATCAATGGCTGGGATTCATTCCCACCAAACTTGAATCAATGGCTAGGATTCATTTCCACCAAACTCAAATCAATTTTTTATTCACCCACTTCCTAATTCTCTAACAATCCCCCACATGAATGCAAAATTGGCCTATACTCTAAGCCTATCAATGCTACATGCAATTTGGAGTTCTGTGAGAATTTGTTTCATCAAGTTAGGTAGTTGAAAACCTTGAACCTTCCTTAGTGAAATACCTTTGGATATACTTGCCAACCAGTGGACGCGATGCTTTGAACTGTTCGGCATTTTGTGTATACCTAAACAAAGGTACTCACACAACTTATTCTCAAACTACTACTCAGTTCTTTCATTGTTGTCTATTTTAGCCCTGGACTGCCTTAGAAACTTCATCGAATGCTCTAAAGATTTAGCCCTTAACTCATCTCATAGAAGCGGTCCCTTCACATTCAATATAGGTGATCTCTTATAAAGAGTATCCTGCCATACTCCACTTATATACTCAAAGTATAAGGATTATTAAAAGCTTAAAGCTTAACCTTCTCATGGACAGGTCTATTACTTTCTCATCATAGGAATAGTTAGGAAACTCAATTTCCCGAGTACTTTTGGTTGACCCTAACCTCATAATTTGGTTGTCCCATTGAACCTGCAGATTGGGGTTTACAATCCAGGTTGGGTTGCCATCATGGGACAAGGTCATTTTATGGACTTTAATCCTATTCCCCTCGATGAAATCTCAACTTGGTCTCTCGTTAGACCTTTTGTTAATGGATCTGCGATATTCTCTGTAGACTTCACATACTATAAAGTTATGATGCCCGTTCTCAATAATGTTCTCACATATTTATGTCTATGACGTATGTGTCTAGACTTTCCATTATACACATTATTTTGTGCCCTTCCAATAGCTGGCTGACTATCACAGTGTACGCTTATTGGGGGCATTGGTTTTGTCTATATTGGAATATCTTCCAAGAAACTTCGAAGCCAATCTGCCTCCTCAGTTGCCAGATCTAATGCTATGAATTCTGATTCCATAATTGATCTAGCGATGCAAGTTTGCTTGCATGATCTCCACGAGATTGCCGCCCCTCCAATAACAAAATTATATCTATTTATGGATTTTATGTTCTTGGAGTACGAGATCCAATTTGCGTCTGAATATCCTTCAAGAATAGCTGGATGTCTCGTATAGTGTAATCCATAGTTGGTCGTATACCTTAGGTATCTAAGGACTCTAACTACTGCTTTCCAATGCTCATCATTGGGATTACTTGTATACCTCGATAACTTATTTACCGAGTTTGCAATGTCAGGTCTAGTACAGTCCATGAGATATATTAAACTGCCTATAACCCTTGAATAATATAATTGTTGCACACTATCTCCGCGATTTTTACAGAGACTTGACACCACCTCTATTGGTGTTCTTGCAATGACATTGCTTCCCTTATCAAATTTGTCTAGTATCTTTTCGACATAATAACTTTGGGAAAGAGCATAACAATCTAAAGTCTTGGTAATTTTCATCCCAAGTATCATGTCAACTTTTCCTAAGTCTTTCATGTCAAAATTTCTCGACAACATTCTCTTGGTAATTTTGATATTATCATTATTACCCACAATCAACATGTCATCTACGTAGAGACATACTATCACATAGTCCTTTTGATCTCCTTTTACGTAGACACATTTATCACATTGATTTATTCGAAAACCATTTCATAGCATGATATGATCAAATTTTTCGTGCCATTGTTTAGGTGCTTGTTTTAATCCATATAAGGATTTTACAAGTTTAGACACCATATGTTCTTTACCTGGAACTACAAACCTTTCGGATTGTTCCATGTATATCTCTTTTTCTAAATCTCCATTTAGAAAGGCTATTTTTACATCCATTTGATGGATCTCTAGGTCAAACAAAGCCGTTAAAGCTATAGTTAACCTTATTGAGGTCTTCCTAGAGACACGAGCATAAGTGTCAAAATAATCGATACCCTCTGTTTGCCTATAGCCTTTAACTACAAGCCTAGCCTTGTACTTGTCAATAGTACCATCTGATTTCATCTTTCTTTTGAAGATCCACTTATGACCTAGTGGTTTACTACGTGGAGGTAGTTCCACTAATTCCTAGATGTGATTATGTAAGATAGACTCTATCTCACTATTCACCGCTTCCTTCCAAAAAGTAGAGTCTATAGAAGATATTGCTTCTTTGTACGTTATCGGATCTTTCTCTAACAAGTATGTTAGAAAATCAGATCCAAAGGAATTTTCTTTCTTCGCTCTTTTACTATGCCTAGGTTCTTGAACTTCTTCTTCAAGTTCTTCTCCCCCCACATTTCCCTTACTCTGGTCAACTTGATTGTCAACCACTTTATGTGTTTTGTGGGGGAAGTTTTCCTCGAAAAAAGAAGCATCCATAGCTTCAATGATAGTGTTTGGATGGATATCAGGATTATCTGACTTGTGTACTAGAAATCGATATGCTGCACTATCTTGTGCATATCCGATAAACACACAATCCACTATCTTGGGTCCTATCCTCATCCTTTTGGGAGGAGGGATTGGGACTTTAGCAAGACATCCCCAAATCCTCAAAAATTTGTAGCTAGGAGCCCTTCCTTTCCACAACTCATAAGTTGTTTTATCTAACTTCTTGTGGGGTACTCTATTAAGTACATAGTTTGCTGAAAGCATAGCTTCCCCACAAGTTCTTAGGTAGTCCAGAACTTATTAGCATGGTATTCATCATTTCTTTAAGCATCCTATTTTTCCTTTCTGCAATTCCATTTTGCTCAGGAGAATAGGGAGCTGTAGTTTTGTGAATAATTCTATTCTCTATACACACTTGAGTAAATGGAGACTCATATTCACCACCTTGATCACTTCGAAGATTTTTGATCTTCTTGCCAAGCTGATTCTCAACTTCATTCTTGTATTGAATGAATGCTTCTATTGCTTCGTCTTTACTTCTCATTAAGTAGACATAACAATAATGATTGCAATCATTGATAAAAATTATGAAATAATTTTTTCCTCCTCGAGATTGCACATACTTTAAATCATATACATCGATATGGATTAAGTCCAATGGTTGTGTGCTTTGCTCAATTGAGTGGAATAATGTTCTAGCATATTTTGCTTCAACACAAGTCTCACACTTATGTTTAAAATCAATGTTAAACTTTGGTATTAGGTTTAGTGAAATTAGTCTTTGCAAAGACTTATAATTCACATGACCTAGTCTACCATGCCACAAATATAATGAGTCACAAAGATAAGCAAATTTCAACTTATTATTGGCCTTCTCGGCAACATTCATTACATTATTGCTCGTGCTAGCCTTATCGGCGGCACCTACATCAATCTTATCTCTAGACTTTGACTTTGGGGCTAAAGTCATTACACTCATCTTGAATAAATTGTTGGTCAAGTACCCATTGCCAACGAACATTCCTACCTTGCTCAAGATGACTTTGTCAGCCTCAAATACAAGTCAAAAGCCCTTCTTGTTAAGCACTACCCCAGAGATGAGATTCTTTCGGATCTCGAGCACATGTAGCACATCGGTCAAGGTTATGTCCTTTCCCAAAGTCATCTTTAGCACGACCGTCCCCTTTCCTTCAACCTTTGAAGTAGCAGAGTTGCCCATATAGCAATTCTTACCATCCACCACTTGATAGGTATTGAACATCTATTTGTTCGCACAAATGTGGCGAGTAGCCCCTGTGTTAACCCACCATTCCTTTGAGCTTCCTCCCACAAGGTTCACCTCAGATACAACAGCCGTGAGGCGCATCTCCTCGAGATCGGAACTCAAGTTAGCTTCTGCCATATTTACATAAGCGGGCTTCTTTTTCTTTGCCTTGGCTTAGCTGATCATCTTCTTTCCCTCAGCGGCAAGACGTTTGTAACAATCTTTGGCTCGATGGCTAACCTTGTTACACATATAACAAGCACCAGTAAAGTTCTTGTTTGGAGTAACTCCCTTAGGTTCATTTAAACGCTTACGTTTATTCCCTCGGGAGTTCTCTCCAACCTCGACCATATTGGCCTTAATAACCATGCTGCTTGGTTTCTTCTCAACCTTTCGACTATCTTGCTCAATGCGTAACCTTCGGATAAGATCCTGGAGTGTCATTGCCTTCTTTTTATGTTTGAGGTACATCTTGAAATCCTTCCATAATGGTGGTAATTTTTCAATCACCATAGCCACTTGGAGGGCATCATTGATCCCCATCTCCTCTTGGGCAAGCTCATGGAAGATCAATTGTAACTCTTCACATTGATCCACAATGCTCCTTCCATCAACCATTTGATAGTCGTGGAATCGTCCGGCCACGAATTTCTTTGCACCAGCATCGTCAACTTTATATTTGTGCTCTAACGATTCCCAAAGGTCTTTAGAAGTCTCTTTGGTAGAGTATACGCTATAAAGTGCATCATTGAGAGAGCTCAATATATAATTGCGATAGAGATAATCCCCATACATCCATGCACTATAGATCTCGGTTTGTTGTGGATTACTCACATCCTCTTTTGTTTCTTCTCCTTGAGAAATTGGTCCAAGTTCAAAGCGGTCAAGTAGAATAGCATCTTTTGTTGCCATCTCTTGAAGTTTCCACTTTTGAACTTCTCCGACTTCTCAAGTTGAGAATACGGTAGCGTCATTGGGTTTCTAATACCTGGCATTACGGTCTCAGTACCGATAGCCATCAGCATGGGAACCTCTTCATTCACGTTGGTATGGGTTGGGTTCACTTCACCGGAGTTATTGCTTTCAGCCATGATGATCACAGATCACATTATTATCACAAACAAAGTCGAATTACAATTTGCTAAGTATATATATATAATAAGAGTTTAAGATTGTTGGTACAAAATTGTTGGAATAACAAAATTCGTAAATTTATGAAAGTGATAATAACACAGTTGATTATATTACTGAGATCAAAGACAGTTGTTAAATGTAATAATATCTTAGTACATTAAAACCGATCATAGACAGCTGTTAAATGTAATGATTTCTTAATAACGAGATAAGAGTTTTATAGAATGCTCACGATCACACTTATAGGTAAGTGTGTATAACCTTTGGATAGGAAATGATGACTTTGGATTTAGATCATGGACGAGGCCACAGTTTCACCGTGTGCCCTTAAACTCTTATTACCCGCCTATATGCTTCAGGCCTCCATGGATAATAGAGCTCTCACGATATAATGTCCAAACTCGTGAACAATAGGAAGCACTATTGAACACCTTTCCAACCTTAGGCAGCCTTAGAACTCTGACACTTATGCGGGACAGAAAAACTATGAACTAAGAGGGAGAAGTAGAGAGCTCAGGAAGAGTGTGAGCTTGGGATGATTTGGAATGTTGGATGAAGGCTCCTTATATAGGCAACCAAGACCTTCCAACAATCACAATCAATGACTAGGATTCATTCCCACCAACTCATATCAATGGTTAGGATTCATTCCTACCAAATTTGAATCAATGGCTGGGATTCATTCCCACCAAACTTGAATCAATGGCTAGGATTCATTCCCACCAAACTCAAATCAATTTTTTATTCACCCACTTCCTAATTCTCTAACAAAAGCATGATAGAGAGCTCCAGAAACATTCTCCTTTGAGAGCTCTTAAGAATATTTATCCATTAATATTCTTCTAACTTGCAAAATAAGCACGAATAATACATGAACGTTGACAGCTACATATTGTAGGATATGTACTTCAAGCTTGCAATGTTATTTTCTTAAGATCCAACTTCATTAATAATACGATATTCCAGAGCAAAAGTCATATAGTTGAGTCTCGATATTTATGTATAATGTTGAAATTTTAGAGTTTTTCCCATAATCGTCATAATAACAAAATTCATTAATCAATTAATAAATTTTGTAACCATCCTACTAAGTGTAAGAAATCATAAAGTTCATAACGGATATGAAATTTTATGGTATCGGTATACCGCAAGCATTTGATTGGTCTTCTCGGGTTCTATATATAGGATGAGATTCGTAGAATTAGATACATGATTGAGACGTGATAAGAACGTGATTATGAAGAGATACCATACACACTACACAAGTTACACATGAACATGGACGTTCGTGTCTCTCTCTAAACCTTTAAGCATTTAGTTAATAGAATCCAATCCTAACTCATAACATGTGAGCTAGTATGAGCAATGACAAGTATTCATTATGATCCTGTGATGATACCTATAAACTTGTGAAGATGAAAAAACTAGCGGAGTGTTTGTTGTACAATAGATATTTATATGGCTTTAAGTGAAATTGTTCATAGTCGAATTTATGATAGTATGAATGAAAACCATAGGCATAAAATTATTCCTTGGTATCAGAGCCAAATGAGCTTTGTTCTAGCTTTAAAATAATTTTTAAAAACAAAATTTTTTTTGTAAATTTGTCTTTGAAAAATCGGATTTGTCGGTAAAGATTTTTTTCATGAAAATATCTATCGTTGTCTTTGCATAAAATGATTAGAAACTCATACTCCCATCGGAATCTATGTGTAATTTGTGCGTGGAACGCGTAGAGAAATATGTCCTTATTCGGGCATGCAAAAAACCTCTAGGGATTTCTACAATCTGACTGCGTTTAAGGAGATTGTCCTTGATCGCAAATTCATAAACTTTTAGGGACTAAATTAAAATTTAAGCATGTTAAACGTGAATAAAGAATTTATCCTTATTTGCGAACACAAGGAATCATATAATACTAATATGTAATCTGCGTTGCAACCCATATTTATATGGGTTTAAGTAAATATGTTCATATTTGAATGTATAATAATATGAATGAGAATCATATGAGAAAATTTCTTGAAAACTTGACATAAAAAAATGGACAAATTAGTCCTTAAGTATAAATGTCAGGTGAAGACATTTACATGAATATCCTATCAAGCTTCAGTTCAATCTCCTCAACCACGACTAGGCTCTATGAATTAGGTCACAAACAACCCCAAAAACCCATATCAAAATAACACACATAAATGATTAATTAAGGTATGAGATTCAATAGCTGTTGGATGGTGATTAAGGATTGAAGTACTATCAAGTCGGGACAGGTTCATTCTAACAAAGAAGTGGGGACAGGTTACCTAGCAGAACAACCAAATCAACCAATCACACATGGTCCGACAAAGCTCACAAAAGTTACAATAAGCGCATGATATTCAGTATCACTAGTCCACAAACATCCACATGTTATGATGCCAAAGCAGAACACAAACCAAATTGTGAACGAACTTATGAAACCTGAGATCCAAACGAAATTAGTAGGAAGTAGGCCAAAGACGATTCCAAATAGGGAAATTTCTATTATTTGAGTTCGTAAAAAGAATAAGATATGCAATATTTTTCCTCAATAGCATTACATCAAACAGGTAGCGGGGAACACGACAAGAAATCGTACCCAACAACGTTACATTACATTATATCAAAACACGGTAGATAAACAAGTGAACTTTGATGAATTTCACATCCCCATCTAGCTTATAAACAAGAACCCAATTGCAACATCCCACGAAACAATTAACCGAGATCCGTCTAAAGGGCCCAATCTAAAAACCGGACAACACACGGAAATTGCAAGAAGACGAGAGGGACGCACACTGACCTCAATTGCGGGGGCTAATGCTGTCCTGCGGATTCAGTTATTCTGCCGGAAAGAAATGAACAAGTTAAGACTGAAGAGACGTTGGTTTAGTGGGCTTCTGCGGGAGAACAAATGGGCCTGGTATCATCCCCTTGCACTCTTGTCCTCTTTTGAAAATTAAAAAATATATAGTGATAACCTATGATAACAAGTTCTGGTTTCTAATTAGATAAAAATATAAAATTTAAGGAATTTTCAATAGTAATAATTAATATTTTAAAAAAAATTAATCCTTATTTTTGCATAAATAATATTCTTAAATAAATTTACTTTTTAGATAACTTTGCGAATTCAAAAAGCATAATAAAATATTATTTTATGTTAAACTTACTTGCTGGTATGTTTAACATCAACATTTATCTTCTTACTTTATCTTTAAATAGTCAATGTACTCGTTATCTTGTTAGAAATAAATATCTTACCATAGTGTAACATTTTAATAACAATATAAGTCCATATTTTTTGGGAATGTTTTGAAGAGAAAAATATAAATCACTTATATAGTAACCTTTAAATTTGATATTTTTTCCACCTAAAATAAAATTTAAAAAACAATTATGGTCATACATTAGTATCTTTTCGGTCACCACAAATCCCATGTACTACCATAAAAATTTCCAATCCTCAGTTCTACAAAATAAGATTTTATTTTTAAAAATAGTTGGTTCCGAACAAATTTACTTTTTAAAAATTCCAGAAAAAGTAATACCAATTCTCATTTTTAGAAAAAAAAAATTTACGATTCAATAATATTCAATTTTTATACAGTCACAGAAAAGAAGAGCAGTATAGAAGAAAAAAAATGTTTGATTTTATAGGTCGCGTGCATTATAAAATCTTGCTTGGGGAATAGAAGAAGTAACGGTAACTTCACTTATGTATTTATTTTTCGTATGGATATCAGATTAGGGAATTTGGATAACTTGTATCGTTTTAGAAATTAGAACTAAGATATTTTTGTGAAGTTTCCTGAATTAATTCTTTTTTGTTTTGATAAATTTATTACTAATTTTTAAATGGAGTTTATTCGAGACGACCATAGCATAACAAATTATATTTTTCGTTATGCCGATTTTGATTTAATCTAATTCTTTTTTTTAGGAGATTTAATCTAATTCTAAATTGAGTAACATTTTTAAAAGGTGGAAAAATTTCACCAGAAAAATTTAACATTTTTGTGTTTACAACAACGAATTTAACTAGAACAAGTAGTACGAATTATATATAAGTGCGTACGTAAGGTTAAAATATATTATTGGATGAAAACTAGAGGCTAATGAGGAAATGGTAAATCAACGTTAAACATACATTACAATGCTTGTTTAAGTCAGACTAAAAAATGTAGAAAACAAAATTAAATGTATATATTGTCCCTGAATGAATGAATTATCATAGTCTCAATTATCCTCGCTTCTGCCTCCATCATGGTCAACATCTCTCCCTGTTCGTATAGGTGAACAACATGCCGGTCTTATGGTATGGTTATGTGTTTGGATTTGTATAATGATGGTCTTTTTTTTTTTGGAATGCACGGAAAACTCTTAACATAGATTGCCTATGGCCCATAGAGCTAATTAAGTGTGAGCAAAAATATCCGAGTCTGATTTCTGAATCTGATATCTAATTTTTTTTATTTGGATTTGGATAATTTTATATTTGGATTCGAATTCGGATTCGGATAATTTTATATTCGGATTCGGATTCGGATAATATGATTATTTTATTTCGGGTTCAGATTCGGATTCGAATTCGGATTCGGATAAACAATCTAAATTCGGACTGTCCAAATATCTGAATTGTTAAATATAATATATTTTTCTAGTGGGTTGGACTCTAAACCTATATAATATAAAAGTACAAGGCATGACCTAAATAATATAAAAAAGCCCATTTGGATCATTTGGTTGGGTCATCGTTGTGGCATTATTTGAAATTTGTATTTTATGTTTAATTTGGATGATTGTTTTATGCTTAAAATTAGCCAATTCGGATTACCAGTCGTCTATTTTTAAAAATTGGATAATTCGGATTATCCGATCTAAAATAATTTTGGATAATTCATTATTCGTATTCAGATAGAAAAAAATATAATTTTGGATATTTTGGATAATAAAAAATTCAAATATTCGGATTTGGATTATTCAAAATGCTCAACCTTAGAGCTAATCATAGTACAACTCTCATTCTCTACAAATATCTAAGGAAAGTAAAGTATCAAATTTAGAAAATAGAAATATACACTAAAGATATTTTAAAAAAATAAGAAAATCAAATACACAATGCAAAATTTGATGTGTATCTAAAAATTTTGGATCATAACCATTTAATATTAATTCATATCTATAAACTGTAAACATAATATATCAATTCATCATGAAAAGTTAAATGAGAAATAAAAAACATAGACTAATAAAATTAAAAAAATAAAATGAAAAGAGTAAAAAACTTGTTATGTATTTAAAAGGTATTTGAATTATAATCGTTAAACATATAAATTAATATTTTTTATAATAATCAAAATATATCAATACATCATAAAAAGTGGAAAATAGAAATATAGATCGGTAAAACTAGATAAATCAACTTTACAATATAAAGATGATATGTATCTAAAAAATGTTGAATCATAACTGTTTTAACATATACATTCATATTTATCTAATATATCCATAATATACCAATTCATAATGATAAATTAAATAGAAATTAGAAAAATAGACTAATTAATTCTAATAAAATTAGAGAAATTAAACGAACAATATAAAATTTGATATGTATGTAAAAGATGTTGAAACATTAATTATTAATATATCATTGGACTGAAGCTCATTGTGTGCCTCGCTTTTTTACGAGTAAAGCTAGATGCAATTGTTGGCATTTTTGTTTCATGTGCTAAACCACTTCAAACTTTCATTGTTTTCGCTATCCGAAAGCAACAACGTTGCTCATTTGATAAATAATTTATTTTAATTATAGAGACACATGAATTATCTATTAATTGTTTAACTATGGTTGGACTCCTTGAAAGGGTGGAAGACTCCACATCCTTGCAGTGGATGAACGCTTAAAATATGTTACAGCATTTGTTCATGTCATACTAAAAATGACGAAGAAGAAACAAAATATAAATGTATAGCATGTCCGTGAAGCAATGAGTTATTATAATCTTCAAAACTCTTCCTATGATTATATTTTATTCCCTCGCTAATCTCTTCTTCGAGCTTAAATTTATTGTCTTCCAGACAGTCAAACCTAAGATCTAAGGTGTACCCCTAGTTATGTATTTGGATTGGTGTCATGTTGGTGTACTATTTATTTTTGATATACATACAAAACTCCAACATAGATAATAAAAATCCTATGGCCAATAGAACTAATCTTAGCACAGTCATTATTCTCTACAAATATCTAAGGAAAGTAATATAAGGTACCAATTTTGGAAAATAGAAATATACACCAAATAAACTAAGAAAAATCAAATGAACATCGTAAAATTTTGTATGTATCTTAAAATATTGAATCGTTACTGTTTAATATAACAAATGGTGAAAAAAACTTGTTATGTATCTAAAAGATGTTTAATTATAAATATTTAGCATATAAATTTATATTTATTTATAATAACTATAATATACAATCCATAACATATCACTACATGATGAAAATTTAGAATATTAAATAGAAATATAGACCAATAAAATTCTAATAAATTAAATAAATTAGATCAATAATATAAAATATGTTATGTATCTAAAAGGTGTTAAAGCAATTATTAGTATATTATTAATAAATTCTTATTTGTTTGTTTTAACTATAATATATCATGACCGAAAAAGTCAAGGACCTGTCAATGGACATATCAATTGGTTTATAAGTCCCTTGAAAATTCCATATTTATACTCAGCATGATATATCAATTCATCGGAAAAATCAAATAAAAAATAAAAATATAGACTAATAAAATTAGATAAATTAATTGAACATTGTAAAAACTTGTTACGTATCTAAAATATGTTAAATCATATATAAATTCATATTTATTAATTATCATAGCTATATTATTTCAACGAACAACATATAATCATGAGAAATTTAATAGTAGATAGATTTATAAAATAATAAATTTTAAATAAAACTAGAGAAATCAAACGATGTAAAACTTTGTATGAATTTAAAAAATGTTGAAACATAATAAGTTAACATATCGATTCATTTGTATTTATTTGCAAAATTTTCTCAATGTAGCCCTTCTTTGCTACACCATTCTAAATTATGATGTGGAATAATGATTTGTTTCTTTGACAATACTAGCTACGTGGTAAGTGTTTTCCGCGTCTGATTGTATCAATTAAACTAAAAGCAAGTCCATTCGTAAATGTCAAATTTATCTAGTTCGAGTTTGTCCTCTTAAAAAATTATTTTAAGAAAGTTATTCCTAAATTTATTGTAAGTGTCTTAATAATAATATAGGTTAATGAAAGAAAATATATAGTTGTCCTTAAATAATTCATCATTAAATTACATGGTATATTTCTCAAATATATAAGTAGAACTATTTATATTTTTTAATACAAAAAATTATGATTTGAACTTATGCCTCAACATGGTGAGACAAAAGATAAGTTGCCTCAACACCATCATTAGCCTTCCTCCAATGCAGGTACGCTAAATTTTCCAAATCAAATCTTTCCTTGTTAAGTAATTACGACAATAGATAGTAGATCAATCTGAAATATGGCGTACGCTTAATGAAAGATAATTCAGATTAAGTGTTGCACGATTTTTTTAAAAAATCATACTTAAATCTTTACTTTAGTTAAGATAAATATAAAGATTTGAGTCTACGGTAAAGATTTGGTTCATGTGAATTCTATTTAAATATGCTCATTGCCATTCATATAGTGCTAATTTCAAAATTTGAGCTAGATTGGTCGTATATAAAGATGATCATAAATTAAATTTAATTTGTATTCAATTTAACTCAATTCATCAAAAATTAAATTTGTATTGTAACGGACCCAAATGAATTCTAATTCAAATTTAAATTTTTCTTTGCACGAATTAAATTCGGGTTTTTTTTTGTGTTACTATTCACCAATATTATCTATTTTGGTGCCCAACCTCAAAAATTATGACTTTGGTGTCCACGTTGGACATACGAGATTTTTTCCCGGCTATTGGACCGATAGACGGGATTTTATCACGACTATACCAATAGGCGAGATTTTATCTCGATTACAAAAATCGGGATAAAATTCCGCCTATTGGTATAGTCGGGATAAAATCCCGCCTACTGGTCCAATAGCCAGGATTTTATCCCCTTTTTTTGGTTTTCTATGTGTAGATCTCAAAAAGTTATGCGGATTCAAAAAAAAAATTCTCGAATCGGATATCCGAGCACCAAGATATTGCACTTCAAAGTTTTTTTTTGCATAATCTCTCAATTTGAATTTTGTGAATTTTTTTAAATTTGAAAAAAAATTTAAAAAAACACGAAAAAACCCGTCTTTTGTTAATTTTTATACAAATTTTTTGAATTTTTATGAATAGTATCATTAATTTGAAAAAAAATCCGTTTTTTATCAAGAAACTATTTTTCCCGTCACTTTTATTCATTTATTTTTTTAAAAATTCAAAAAAAATTGTATAAAAATTAACAAAGTACAGGTTTTTTTTCGTGCATTTTTTAAATTTTTTTAAAATTTTAAAAAATTCACAAAATTCAAATTGAGAGATTATGCAAAAAAAAAACTTTGAAGAGCAATATCTTGGTGCTCGGATGTCCGATTCGAGAAATTTTTTTTTTGAATCCGCATAACTTTTTGAGATCTACACATAAAAAACCAAAAAGCGGAATAAAATCCCGCCTATTGGACCAGTAGGCAGGATTTTATCCCGACTATACCAATAGGCGGAATTTTGTCCCGATTTTTGTAATCGAGATAAAATCCCGCCTATTGGTCCAATAGGCGGGAAAAAATCCCTATTGTCCAGCCTAGACACCAAAATGATAATTTTCGTGGTTGGGCACTAAATTGATAAAATATGGTGAATAGTAACACCCAAAAAAAAACCCCAAATTCAAATCCATATATCCAAATTCAACAATTCGGTGAATTGTTAGACGAATCAAATTGCAATCTGCAAAATAATTCGTCTAAATATGTAAATAATAATAAACAAAAATAAATAAATATGATCAGATTTGAAGAGAGGGGACAAATGGTTGAATCAAAATTTTAAATTTTTTTTGAAATAAATAAATATGATCATAAATAAATTCTCCCTCACATCCTTGAGAATTTTTTTTTTAAAAATAAAAATAATTTCATTACTCCAAGATAAGTACACCTTACACTTGGTCCGCTTAAGATATGCGAAGCTAGGCAAGCACTATGTACAATGAACACCCCCAAAATCGCACCCACTTCAACGACAAAGAAAGAGCAATATACTCTAGTAGATTTGAGACATGTACATGATTTCCAAGTAAACGAAGCTCATTTTTTTTTTTTGCCGATCTTTTATTACCTTGTTACAATTGTCTCATCAGCTTTTCTTGGGCCGGAATGTTTCCGGCGACAAAGAGCATTATACTTGTCACAAAAGATCGGAAAATATTCAAAATTTAAATAAAAGACTTAACAAGATGTACCTAAACGAAAATCAAGATTCAGCCAAGTCTTCACGAAACGAACATGGCAAAAGGACATCGTTGATTCAAACATGCAAAGCTAATGGACCGATGCAGAAACTAAACTCGTAGCAGGCGCACCGAAGGATGACGGGCATTGCAGTGAAGGGTTTGTCATATCTAGCTAGCGTGTCGCAACTCCGGGCGGACGAAGTCGGCGTCAGCTGGTACAGAAATGTCAACGGTTGGTCGAAGCTGAGCGCACACTTCGATGGCCCCATGAATGGGGTCAGCCAGGAAGTTGCTGAGAAGGTCCTGGTTGACAGGAGTTCCAGCATCAGCAGCTACAAAGGCCTGCTGGGTAAGGATGTAATCGAAGCGGGGAGCCCATTTACGGGATCCCAGTCGTGCAGTGGTGGAACAATTGTCGACCATGAAAGAGACTCCTCTAGCGTGCATGAAAGGATTCAAGGAATCCACGGCTTCTATCACACTCTCGTTGATGATTTCCGAGTACGAGTGTCCTTTCTTCCTCAACACCTCAATCTGATGAATCATACTAAATACAATGTTAATGCACAAGATTTCCAGAGATACATTCTCGGATAATTATCAGATCATTACCTGAGCCATCATCAATGCCACAAAAACTCCAGCAGTGAAAGCATGTAATGGCCCCAAGTCGCCATGGGGACGGACAGCTCTTACACGCTCACCTACTTTCCACATTCTAGTCTGGTCAATTTTACCCATCGGGAAAGCTGGAAGGCCATCCTTCTCCTATAAAATTAGAATCCACCATCAAAGCCGAATATTACGACCAATTTCGAATCAGACACCAACAAGATTGCAAATCAAAGGTTTATGATAAATAAAAAATGACGTACAGAAAATCTACGGCCAGCCAAGACCACACTGCGGATCTCACTACCAGAAGCAACGTCTTCATAGCACTCATACAGGATGTCCATACAAGGATAATACGAGGCACTATATGCAGTCTCAAAATCCTTTTTCCCCTCCGCTGACAATGAGTTGTAAACAGCTAGCATCCCCTGTCACATTTCAACACGCACAAAACCAATAAGTGCCAAAGCAAATACAAAAAACACGTGGATACAGAGAGATAGATCCAGCTTTAGGAAACCTTAGTTGAGATGGTTTTTGAAACGATTCCTGTAATACACTCAACGGTATTCTTGTAAGCCAACTCTTCATTCATTCCATGTTCAGTGTACCGTCTAAATAAACATTCTACAACTCCATGAACAGCTCCAAGCAGTATGCCTAAACAGAGAAACCAACAATGGGGTCAATGAAATGCTACAAAGATTTTCCTAGTTAATTTACTTGATTAAAATAGAAATTAATTCTCACCGCGCTCCCCAAAAATGTCACTCTTATATTCCTGCTCCAATGTGGTGGCAAATGTAAATGGAGAACCAAGAGCCACTGACCATCCCAAGGCAACATCTGTAGCTCTGCCATCAACATCCTGCTCAGGACAGCACCAAGTTCAGTTATAAATCATACAAGGGCACCCGCACACTCAGACACAAAGAGAGGGGGAGAGAGAGAGAGAGAGAGAACCTGGTGCACACCAAAACTGGAATTTATTCCTGCACCATTGACCTCTTTGCCTTGCACATAGAGTCTTCTTACAGATGGACCCATCCCCTTAGGACAAACAGCAATTACGCTAATGTTCTTTGGGAAATCAAGACCCGAAGATTGCAAATGTCCCAGAAGAAAACCATGTGAAAGTCCGAGGATGCTATTAGGTTTCATGTGGGAGAAAATCTTTTCATAGTTATCTGCCTGTTGTAAATAGAAAAGCCGAAAAAACATAAACCAATAAATCTGGAGAAGTATAAGCTTAGGGAAAAATTAACTGAGCAACATCGAGGATGACAAGTTGACAACACTACAAAATGAAAAGATCACTGCCAATTAATCACACGAGTACACCATGCAATGTGACGGTAAACAGACCTGTGCTGCATCAGAGATTAATAACAAGACAAGATCACTGCCAGAGATGGTTTCCCAAATGTCCCCAAGTGTTCCGTCTTCTTCAGTGAAACCAGCAGCACGAGCTTCAGCAAAAGAGCGAGAGCCCTTCCTCAGCCCAATCTGGAACAACAAAAAAAGATCAGCAAAGATTCAAATCAATGTGTAAAATGTCGAAACTCCATAATTAGCCAACGCATTTGTCATATGTAACAGCAACAACATCATTCTCAAGTAACTTGCCTTCACTTTGATATCAGATTTTGCCTCCGCAAGGGAATCCTTCAAGTTCTGAGCCTGGGCCGGGCCCTAAGAGACCATGAACCAACCCCATTAGTTATAGACAGAGACCAGACGCCAACAGAAGCAGAACAACAAACTCAATCACACTCGCTCGTGCAAAACTAGCAGTAAGAGCTATAAAAAGCACATCATATTTAGTATCAAACAGAACACGAACCAAAGTTTCGTCGAACTTGGTAAAATTGGAAACCAAAAAAGAACAATGAAGTGCTCTTGTAGCATATCAAACCTGAGATCCCCAGCCAATGACTCCAATCTGCTTAATCCCCTTGAAAGCATCAGGCAACAACGGGAACAGGTCTCTCCCTCCTCGCACAATATACTGCCAAAAATGGGAAAAAAAAAGGAACCACATCAAACAATATCCAAAACCAACAAGCTGGGGATTATGGGCTTCTATCCAAAACCAACAACAAATTATAATCCCGCAATAATTTTTAAAAAAGTCAGTACCATAAGAACCCAATCAAACCCATTTCGCTCACTTTCCCTTTCAATCCCCCCCACCAAAAATTCAAACTTCACTTCAGCTAAACCTCAAAAATCTCATCTTTTCTTTTTGTAAGGAAATTTAAAAAAGGACTTTTCTTCCACTTAAAAAAAAAATGGTTCACTATTTCACTTGCTCATTCAATTTATCCACCAAAGATTAAAAACTTTACTCCATCTAAACCTAAAAGATTCCATCTTTTATTTATTTTTTAAAGGAACAAAAAAGGCTTTTCTTTCACTTATAAAAAATACCCAGTTCACTACTCCACTGTCTCATTCAATTCCTCCACCAAAGATTCAAACTTAACTTCAGCTAAACCCTCAAAGATTCCATCTTTTATTTTTTTCAAGGAATAAAAAAAAAGTACCTTTTTCTTTTTATTTTTACCTCGTCGTGGCCAGCGAGGTTGATCTTCTCCTTCTTGAAGACAGAAGTCTGGAAGTCCAGCGACGTCGTAGGGGTCATAAACGGTACGGACGACACCATCCTCACCCCACCGGACGACCCGTCGTTCGTCGGCAAAGCATGTCTCCTGGCCGCCACCACAGACTTCGACGACCTCAGGCTTGGAGAGGCCGCGAACCTTAGCGCCGAGACTCGGGGACTTGGCTTCAGATACGGCGCCGGGTTGGCAAGGGACGCCTTGATGGAGGTAGTGGCAGTGGCGGCAGCGGCGGCCATTTAAGTGAGACAAATGGAGAGAGAGAGTGAGTGAGAAATGGGGAAATGGAGAATGAGAGTTAGTTGGTTGGTCACGTGCATTTTATTTCTGGAACTCTGAAAGGGAAGCGAGGTTTTAGGCTTTTAGGCGCTGCTAAACGGCGTCGGTTTTCTCGGCTTGTTTAGCCTTTTTTTCAACTTTCACATTGTTCAAACGTAATTGGCTATCAATTTAAATCACGGTTTTCAATACGGACCCGGAGGTCGACCCGGAAATGGGTATGTATCCCGAGTCGACCGGTCGGATTGGTCATACCACTTGTCCGACCAAACTTTTTTTCCTTCTTATTTTAATGTAATTTCTTGAAATATATAGGTAAATAAGTTATGTGGATTAAAAAAATAATATATATACACAAATTTCTGGTCAGACCATCCACTTCAACCGGATTTTTTTGACAAAAATACCTGGTCTGACCAAAAATCCTCTGGTTGAACCAAAATCCATTTTTAGCCTAAAAACGAGCCAGACTTGTGCCCGTAATGTGGTCCGATCGGTCGGACTGCGTATTTTAAAACCCTGATTTAAATGTAAATGTTGAATTTTTTGTTTTCCTAAAAAAAATGTTGAATTTTTTGTTTTCCTCAAAAAAATGTTGAATTTTTTGTACTATTTATTACATGAATTTAAATGTTAAATGTTGAATTTTTTTGTACTATTTATTACATGAATTTAAATGTTGAAATTTTTCATAAATTTATTTGATTTGATCGATTATCTCCACAGACCAACATGTAGAGCAGATAAAAATTAAATTTAAATTTTTTAAGCATCGGGAGGACAATTACCCACTTAACTTTTTATTTGATAACTAGTTATATTTTTTTAGTGTATGTGTTCTCATGTAGAAATTGATCATACTAAAAACTTAATCAACTAATAAATTTAAATTAAATTCTAAAAAAATATGCATCTTTTATATTGTCCTCGTTCTCCAAATTTTCTAACTCTACATATGTCCACATGAGCTTTTTCTAGCATGTTTTGTCATCACTCACAAGCATCCTCACAACTTATGTTGCGATTGTCTTATTCCGAAACTACTCAACTCAAATGCATTTAACTTTGAATTTTTCTCAAAATATGCATAATTTTCAATACTGTAGTTTAATCGGTCGGACCGTATTTTGGTATACATTTCAGGATGGGAAAATAGATACTTCCAGATTTTGGTCCAACTGTAAAAAATTTGGTTCAACTGAGCAAAACATAAGTTTGGTAAAACCAAAATTCTTCGGTTGGACAAAAAAAACCTAATAATATTGTTTTCTTTCTAAAACCTATATCTAAAAAGGAAAAAACACAAACACCTGAGTCTCGATGGCCTGAAGCCATAACTCTAGCCAGAACTCTATTACGCGCATCTGCCTCTAACCGTGCACCTCTGCTCACCTCCGTGACTTTGTAGACCGCTTCCTACGCAACTCTGGGACTTTGTACTATGAACAGGAGTTCTGACTTGCTCTTCTGTCGTCGTGTGTGAATTATGAAGGTGAACAGGGGTTGGATTTGGGAAAATCTGAAATGTGATGGGGTATAATTAATTGGTTGAATGTTTGTTGATGGAGAAGACGGTAATCAAGTGCTCATCCTGAATAGTTGTTTGATTCAGAAGTAATTGATTGTTTGAGTGGTTGTTGATGGTTTTTTTGGATGTATTGAATGTTGTTTTGAATTTATTAGATATTTTATTAACTGAATTAGATTTTTATATGTATATATTTTTCAAAATTCTGCCAAAAGGTATGTATATTTGGTCCAACCAAATTTCAGGCAAAAAGCAAGTTAATCTCTAAAGTAGTATTGAAAACTATGAAAATATGTGCACAAAAGTAGGTGCACGTATTTGCTTCATCACGAGCAATCAATATTTTTTTCTAGGGTAAATTACCCTCAGGCCCTGAGTTTTGTACGTTTTTGTAGTAGGATCTTTGGATAATTTGAATTAGATTTAGGGTCCCTACCTTTCGAATTAATATTGGTGTCGGGTCCTTGGCTGATGTCATCACTCATTTTTTTTATTTTTTGTCATGAAAATGACTGTTATACCCTTAAAAAAATTAAAAAAAGACCATCTCTCCTTTAACTCAGCCGAAGATGATCTTCTTCTCTAAAGAAAAGTAGACGAGCCCCATGGAAAAAAAGCAAACAATGCAAGCAAACAACGCAAGCAAACAAATTACACTTCGTTGGAAACCCAATCCTTGAAATTAATCCAGGAAAAAACAAACGACGTAAGCAAACAAATGACCCAATTTTGTTTTTAATTAAAAAAGCTTAAATCCCGATCCCCACTGTAATCCCCAATTTTTCTGTGCCCTAACCTAATTCACGAAGAAAAGGGGAGAGGAGGGGAGAGAGAGACAGAGAGAGATGTTGTCGAAGTTGGAGATGGAGACGGCGAGGAATGGTATAAGGTTTAACTTCGATCTGTACTGAAGGAACGAGATGCTCGTGAAGAAGGGCGCCACCACTCTTTCCTACAAAAAAACCAGTACCACTATCGTCGGACTTGTCTTGAAGGTTTCCCCCTCCCTTTTCCTTGTCTACTTTGTCCGCGTTGAGGAGTAGGCTGACTCTACTTGGAACATCGTCGAGGACTTCAGGGGCTTGAGGACAATTTACCCTTTTTCTATCAAAAGAACTTAATATCATTAAGTTCAACGAAAAGAAAAACTTAATATCATTAAGACTATTTACTATCGGATGGCGTAAATCATTCCCTTGCCACATGACGGCTTGTTATTGAACGAGTTGTTGCCATACGTTGATATGCGTGGTGTCATCACATGCTATAAAATTATTTATATCCAATTTATATAGTTTAGATTATGTAATTTGAAAAAACAATATGTAATTTTATGTAATAATATAATTGGAAAATTTTATGTAATTTTATAATTTTGTAATTATGTAATTTAGTTTGATAATTATGTAATTTTGAAAAAAATTTGCAAAAAATTATAATTTAATGTAATTATGAAATTTGTCAAAAAGAATATGTACTTTGGTAAAAATTATGTAATTTTGTAAATAAATGTGAATCTCAAATCAAATTTTTATATAAATTTAGTTAACTAAAACATAATATTTAAAATATCCTCTACCAATATTTTGGTTAATTATATTATTTTGAAATATTTATCTAGACCATAAAATCTAAACCTTAAAACATAAATCATAAAACTCATATTTGTATTTTCAATTATTTACAAATATTATGTATTTTCGAAAATAATAATTTTTTTATTTTAGATTTAATTTTAACATTTTTAATTTATTGAAAACATATTCAATTTTAATATAATTAAATGTGTTGAAAAATGGCGGTAAGCTGCCATGGAGCAGTGACATGTTTACGTGTTGTGGGGAAAATGTAACAAGGTGTCAAGGACGATCTCTTGACGGCTTGAAGGCTCGTCTCAAGGTCGGCGCCCAACAAAAACGAACGTGATCACAAACGATCACCACTACCCTCACCTAACTAAGCTTCCCTAACCAGGCTCCAATGCCCGGCCAACTATCAGGCTCTAATGCCCGACCTCCTAACCAAGCGCTAATGCCCGGCTTAAGAACTAAAATAGAAGCTTTGAGCTTTGTGAAGATTTTGTGTGATTGATTGTTGGATCCCTTCGCCGCGTCTCCCAAGCACTCTTTATATAGGCAGAAGATTTCTTCTCCTTCTTGCACGCGATCTTCATCTTCTCCTTGAACTCAGACTCTCTTTACGCTTATCTTTGGGGATGCTTATCCTTATCTTGAGCTGAAACCATCCTTATCGTTTAATTCACCGGGTTTATCTCTTGCTATAGATTCGAAGCCCGAGTTTATCTCCTTTGACCGCGCACGGTCCCATAGCCCCTCTAGCACCTTCCTGAGGCGAGCTCGCTCTTTGAACCTTCCTAAAGCGAGGTATTGTTCTTCACACCCTCTTAGGTAAGGTAGCCTCTTTGCACCTCTCTTAGGCAAGGTATGCCTTTAACACCTCCCTTAGGCAAGGTGAACCTTTGACACTTTCCTTAGGCAAGGTGAGCCTTTAACACCTCCCTTAGGAAAGGTGAGCCTTTAGCACCTCCCTTAGGCAAGGTGAGCCTTTAACGGCTCTCTTGGGCCAGGTGAACTCTCTACACCTCCTTTGGACAAGAAGAGCTCTTAACGTCCCCTTGGGCAAGGTGAGCTCCTAACACCCCTTTGGGCGAGGTAAGCCTTCAACACCACATTTCGGTGAAGTAGGCTCTTGACACCCTCCTAACGAAAGGCAAATAGGGTCCCCACATGCCATCCTTACGGAAAGCATCTTCACACACTCCTCTTATGGAAGGCATCTTCGAACACTTCCCTTACCGAACGCACACCCCTTACGGAAGGCTACTTCACACACCCTCCTTTACGGAAGGTATAATAAGTCTACGTAACAAATCCCCCTCAAAAAGCATGCTTTAGGAAGACACTACCTCCTTATGGAAGGTAAAATATCTCTTTCAGTCATTCTTGGAAGGCAAACCACTTATGTAAGTCACTCCCCCTTTTCCAAGAAAAATGTGCATGCCCTCTCACAGGGAGGTGAAATATCTACTTTAGTCACCTTGGGGAGATAAAGTGCTTTAAGAAGTCACTTTCACCCTTCTTGAAGCACCCTTCTTGAAGCACCCTTCTTGAAGCACCTCTCATGGAGGCAAAGTTTTCATATAGTACTCTTCACAAAGCAAAGTGTTTTATGAAGTACTAAAAATAGTTACTCCCGAAAGATGAAATTACTAAAATACCCCGCAGAAAGGCCATCTTTATTTTCATTTCCAACATTACGACACCGTAATAAAGAAAAAAAAATTAAGTGCAGGAAAGAATTTAACGTGACATACTATAGCATTGACACGCCCAAAACACCATAGTAAGTGGTTTGGATATTGTATCAACAAAACATTAAGAATCTCGGGTAAATAATTTATGATGTGTACGGCATGTGAATACTTTGGAGAAAGCTTACCTAGCGATTACAAGTTCATTCAAAATAGATAGATAGCTCCATGGGATCTTTTGACATTACTGAAAATGAGATTTTCGAGAAAATTTTATGTTTAGATTTCTTACACAAATGCACAAAAATTTACAATTTTGATTTAGCAAAAATTGCGATTTTGCGATACTCTAAAAAACCTCAATATCTCCGACACTAAAAAAATTACATGCTTGTCACCTCTCGGTATCATAATGTTATGAGGCACATTTAATAATTTCTTGGTCACGTGTTGTTTTCAAATTTGTTGAATTGCCTGACACCCAAGATGCCACTCCACAAGTCCGACAAGACAATATTTTTACTAATTTTTTATTTTGTCCATTACGTGAAGAAACTGGCCACCCTATTACTCGAAAGGGCAAGACAAAATTTCTGCACTCTACCACCTCAATCGCTTGCCCTACCTAACTGGCAATGCAATGAAAAGTAATTTGATTTTTTTCGGGAAAAAACTATTCACTTTTTTAAGTTTTTTGAATAAACAATACGATAATAAATTATGAATTTACCCGGAAGTATGAACTAAATCTAAAACTTCAAAATAAACGGTAGAAGTATGTGACTAATCTTCTTTATTTTCTCCTACCTACTTATATCTGTCTTTATTGGTTTAGTGGCACAAGACCACTTGGAGAAAGGAAATTATTCAAAATTTTCCTTATAGTTTACATACTAATTTCTCTGAACTTTTAAAATTTTAATTATATAATAATCTATTTTTCCAAAATTTAATCGAAATGTCTATCATTTAAAGAGCAAGGATTTTCAAGTATAATATTTTTAGAAGTAAATGCCATCTTGTGCTCCTATTAAATAGGAAAGCTTCATATAATAAAGTATCAAACTATGAAGGATGAATGTTTGTCCAATTCTAAGATAGAGTGTATATTTAACATTATACAATCCAACAATTTCAGAATATAGTATAGCATACACAGAAAATTCTATTGAGACAGTACTTGTGTTCATCACTCTGGTTGTAAAATGGTACCCTTTGCGGTTCTTGATTACAACATGTTGTTAGTTGATTTGGAAGTGAAGAAAAAAGATGCTTAGGGTGTATCGATCTCTATTGTCAATAGCGATATTATAGCGAACTATAGTGGTGCTATAGCGAGAAAATTTGATCGTCAAGTGCTATCGGTAGTGACAATATTCGCTATTAGCGACTGCTATTCTCAATTATATGATAATTTTTTAAATTTCTTTAATTTTAAATATCTTTTTCATTTGTCGAGGTATAAATATAATTTTTTTTAGTCATATTCTTAAATACCCTAATTTTTACCCATTTTACACACACACACACTCTCTCTCTCTCTCTCTTTAAATAACATATTTTTTACCCATCTCCTTTACTATCTCTCCATGTCTCTCCCTCGTTCTTCCATTTACCTCATCTCTTTCATCGGAAATTCCATCATCGGAACAAGTAATCTTCCTTTGACGTTGCCTTGGGTACTGGTTAAGTGGGTAAGTGTCTATTCCTTTTTTCTCCTTTTTAAATATCTTTTTCTCCTTTTTCTCCTTTTAATTGATGGTTTAGTTATTGATGTCGCTACGGAGCAGGGACTCATCTACTTCTTGTTCTTGGTTAAGTGAGGTTGTTTTGCAGCAAAACTTTTGCTTTTCTTTTAAATTTTGTATTGGTTCATCTCATAATAACGTCAAGTAGAAAAGAATATTGGAACTGGAATAAGTTCAGCAGTGGATGGTTTTTACAAATTTTGCACTGATTTTTGAAAGCATATGATTTTTTCTCCTTAAGCTAATGGTTTTTTTTCTCTGGCTATTGAGAGAAAGTATAATAAGAATGTGATCCATCGGCTCTGCAAGTACTTCAACAACTTCTAAGCCTACTTCTAAGATGGTAGCAAGAAACATATTGTTTGTGATTTTTGTGGACATTATAGTGGTAGGAACCACAAGAGCAAGGAAGCATCAATTAGGGATAAAGAGAGATGTAAGAGGTTGCACTAAGATACCTATCGATATAAAATGTGTGCTATAAGAGAGTTATGATAAAAAAAAGCTATTAATGATTCATTTATGATTGATATTGAGGAGGATGATAATAGTTTGCAAGAAATAGTTAATCTTTGGATAGAAAAAAGCCACGTAAGTGTTGCTGCCAAGGCCAGTAGTCATGTTAAAGGCCTATTAGATAAGCTCATGTTTCAAAATCCAGAGGTGACTTGGAAAAAGATATTACTATAGAGGGAAACCAAACATCAATCAAAGATTCTTGTAAGAAAGTGCAACGGGGAAAGCTAATCAATTTGTAGCTCATTTCTTCTATCAGAATAATATTTTTTAAATATCGTGAAGACTAAATGTTATGACCCTCGTAAACTTTGTCTTGGTTGCGACCATTTGGTCCGACCTTTGGTTGTTTTGTGTTAGTCGGTTTTAAAACCGTGTTGTTCAACTCATCGACCTTTGGAGAATTAGCCATAACATTGGCATGTGAACTTCAATTTGGATGATTCTAAGTTGGGTAGGTTCGTATCACGTTAGTCTACGACTATCGTGTTTTGAGTTTTGTGGTCTGAGCCCTTCGTCTTTGAGTTACGAGCTAATTTTGGTGGAAAAGTCTGCATTCTCGACTAGTGTAGTGGTCGCTACAAATGTAGTGGTCGCTACGCATCTTGCAGTGGCCGCTACAAATGTGGTGCTCGGGAGGTTCGAGGCTTCTCTATTTTCGACTTCTTTCCCTAGCGGTCGCTACAAATGCAGTGGTCGCTGCACCTCTGCAGACTCCTTCAAAATAAATCCATAACTTTCTCGTACGACCTCCGATTTGAGTGATTCCAATTCGAGGATGTTCGTAACATCTAGATCTACAA
>SOPF01027801.1:316105-379214 GCA_012979155.1 Hypericum perforatum
TTTTGCCGAGGTTCTTGCTGGTTCAGTTCGTGGGTTTGAAGTCTACTTCATCCTAAGCAACAATAGATCCGTGCAAATCGTGTTTCTCCTGCCGAGATCACATCACTCTTGCTCGAAGAGGTGGTAAAATTCTCACATGTCTCGAAGGTCCTAATATTTTTGTGAGTAGGGGTGAGCAAAAAATCCATTATCCATAATCCAAATTCGATATCCAAATTTTTTTCTAGATTCGGACTCAGATAATTTTATGTTTGGATTAGGATTCAAATAATCCAAAAAAATTATTTCGGATTTAGATTCGGATATGGATTTTAAAAAAAAATTTGGATTATCGAAACATCAAAAATATCTAAAACATATATAATAAATTATAGGATTAAAATAATTTTGGATTTGGAATTTTGGATAATTTTTTATTTGGATTCGGATTTGGATCAAAAATAGTAATTTTGGAAATTTCGGATAATACAAATTTTGGATAATTCGGATTCGAATAATCCAAATGCTCACCCCTACTTGTGAGGACAAACAAGAATAGAGAAAAATGATATATAACAAAATTGTACTGTAGTACGACGAACTCTTAGATAATCAAATATTTTTTGAGAGAGAAGAGAACAATTATTGTTACATCGTACCTCTTCCCAGCGTAACATTTTTTTTTGGTGAAAGGAGGGGAAAACTCCTATGTATTAAAACCAATGGCCAATAACAAACCTACTTAGTGCAAGACCACCTCTCGGCCTCGTGCGAGGTTGCGACCGCCGACCTCGTTAAACCTCTACCACAGCAAACCCCGTGGGAAAAATCTGTGGAAGGGGAAGAGTACCTCGGGAAGGAGGAACCTTCCCTTGACGTTTGGAGTATCGCAATATTCGGTCTTGCACCGTCAACTAAGACATTAAGATTAACATTAGTTCCAGCCCGACTTATAACATTGCGCGGGGTAGCAAAATCGCCTATATCATAGAGTAAAAGACTCCTAATAGCTGTGGGCACCTCCGAGATTATGTGTAGCCCAATTGGCATAGTGAAACCCAGATTCGCCAACCAATCTGCACATCAATTTCCTTCGCGGTAAGTATGAACCACTTTGACTTGCCAATCCCCACTAAACACGTCATATATCTGTGCCACTAGGGGACACGAATTTTGGGGACAGATCGTTGGATTAGCAAGGTAGCCAGCTACGAGTGTGAAATCTGTTTCCAAAATGAGCTTCTTGATGCCCAGTGATTTAGCCAATGTCAATCCATGCAGTGCACCCCATAGTTCCGCGTTTACGCTTGTGCAATTTCCCAAGTTGCTAGTGAAACCACCCATCTATTCCCCTCCTCTATTTCTGAGGATACCCTCCGCTGTAACATTGTATACGTACAAAGCGTTAAGTGCGTCCAAAACCCCCCAATGCACCACAAGTTCTCAAGGCCCACATATACATGGTCCACTGTAGTTGTTAGATAACAAAAGACCACTCTTTATAAATTGAGAATCCTTTTCCTCCGCAATAAATGTGGTATGGAAAACCCTTAGTTTGAATTACTTTCAAAATGGTCCTCCACTCTTAAAAATTTCAGCTTTAAACTAATATTTTTTTCATAAATTTCTCTTATGTACAAAAAACGTAGATTCTAAGTTGTAAATTAATTTGATTTTAGACCAGTAATTTGATTTTAATCAAGTGTAACCATTGCCAATTTCCAACATATAGATGCTCCCCTTATTCTGTTCATACTCCATACTTCAGTTTTTAAGCTTTGACCGTACCGTACCATCACCCACTATTTATGCTTCTCTCCATCCCCTTCACTTCATTCACATTGGTTAACAATCACATTGGTTAACAATACACATCAGACATCTCCCAGAAAAATAAAAAACACAAATCCTTGCATCTTTAATTTCCCTTTATCAACCCTCCAATTTCCCTTATAAATCCCACCAAAAAGGACTCTAAAGTGAGAGAGTTAAGAGTCCACCAAAATCCAAAGAAAATGTGGATGATTATCACCTTCTAGCTTACACCAAGAACATGATTTCCCCAAAGAAAGAAAGACTCTACTTTCCAAGTTATGGAATTCATGGTCATTGCACCAATAGCCATCACTAACAAAGGCATCAAGCTCAACAATCAAAACTTCCATCTCGAAAAGCTCTCCTCCTGGTTCAGCCCTACCTCCCGCCCTCCTGGCTCCTAAGTCAATCCTCTTCTCTTCCAATCCTAAGGACCAACTTTATTCTCTTAGACCCAGAAAAGGGTCGTTTTTTTTAGCTTAACCCTTAGCAAAGCTCATTATTAAGTATTTATTTGGGAAAAAGTTCGCACCCGAATCAAGCCTGAATTAGTCTGCGGGGTATGACGGCCTACTACTGCAACCCGAGCGACCCTGTACTCGGCTCGGGTTATTTCACTGCCATGGACGTGTTCCAACGGCGGGTTCATGGTTGTAGCGAGGTTTGGGGAGGTGGGTCGTCCTCCCAAGGCCAAAGTTTGGTGCTTGATAGCGAGAAAGGGGAACTGGTTAAGGCACCTGTTAGAGTTTTGAAGAAGAGTGGAGGAGGGGTAGCCCAGGCCAAGGCGCTGGCTGCTTTGAAGAACCATAGCGAGGCCGAGAGGAGGAGGAGGGAAAGGATCAACTCCCATCTCGGCACTCTCCGATATCTTATCCCCTCCACTGACAAGGTTACTACTCCTTACCAGCTAGCTGATCGCTCTCTATTTCTGTAGGTAGAATTGTCATTGATCAGTTTAGCTTTTGTTTTTCCTGTTGCTCCCTGTTCATGTGGTTCTATAGGATTGGAGATCAAGTATAATCCGGTTACCAAATAAACGATAATTTATCTCTCATCTAAGTACTATGTTTACATGTAAATTGTAATAAGAATACACACAAAATTATGTGTGTAATTAAATAAGGAAAAAAAAATAGAAAACGGAACAGAGAAGTAAGTTTAGAATGAGCATAAAAAATTACACTGTAATCGGAGTCCGATTATCTGAAACTTGTCGTTGAACCCGAAAATCCTGTGAATTCTGCTATTCTAATAAATGAGATTGACCTGAATATCATTTTCCTTAATTTTACCCACTCAGATGGACAAAGCCACATTGCTTGCTGAAGTCATCAAACGAGTGAAAGAGCTGAAGAAGGCTGCTGTCCAAGCAAGTAAAGGGCTTTTAATACCAATGGAAGACGATGAAGTCAAAGTCGAACCATACGCTAGCGTAGCAGAAGATGGAACATTGTCATTCAAGGCTTCGGTCTGCAGCAACTACCGGCCCGATCTATTGTCCAACATAAGACAAGCCATTGATTCCCTTCAACTGAAAATGGTCAATGCAGAGGTATCAACATTGGGAGGCAGGGTGATGAGTGTTCTGTTCTTCAAATGCTGCAGAAGCAACAATGACTCCGAGGAGGCTTCGCAGCTGCTTGCTTACTCAATTAAGCAGGAATTGAGTACTGTTCTGGAAAATGGATCTGCCTCGCCAGAATACTCACCAAGGACAACACCTGCAAGCAAGAGAAGGCGGATCTCGTTCTTCAAGTCCTCCAGCTCATCGTCGTGACCGCCAAATTCTTGCTGCTTCTGGTGTCTCCGTTTATCTCGATATGCATTGGTCCGACTTAATCCACGGAGATCTTAAACACGGAAGGATGCTGATACCATGTAGATCTCATTGTATAGCTAGCAGTTCTAAATCATAGAGCATCACAGTTTTATGCTGCCTCAGGTATTAAAAAGAGGTTGGCATTTCCTTTTTATTACAACACAAGTATTATATAGTTGTGAATTGCAAGCCTTAAATATATGTTGCGAGGGGCAAAAATCTAAAATAATATATGATAAAATGAATTTTGAATATTGAACTATGCGGAAGGTTATCAAGTTTCTACAAGTTTATGAAATATATTCATTTTCCCTAAAAGCAAGAGGTAATCATATATAACCAAAATAATTACGGAGGACTCTAAAAAACTTATCATTTTTGTTTAGCAAGTATAACTTGTCTATCAGATATGAAATTTCTCTATCAATTACATTAAAATAATTAGTTAGTCGATTTTCTCCATGTACAATTGAGCCCTTGAAAAGTTTTAACGTTTTCAATTAAGTGCTGCTTAATATTTTACTATTCTAGATGACTAGTGGATAACCACGAACTTTTTCAAGTTAAGAAATTTTCACTTAAATGTCAAAATTGAAAATATTCTAATAAAAATGTAATAAAGTGAAACTTCAAGTACAATGAGTGAAATTTCTACCAAAAAATAAATGCGTAAAAGACGAATTATTATTAGAGCTGATAGTTTTTCTAGTCCAAATCCCCAACTGCACGCCTCCTCGTCTATCTGTCCCCTTCCTAAAATTCTCTTATTTTTATTTTCTTCTCCCTTTGCGGGTGGTTCCCCTTGAATTCCTCTCTTGTTCTAGGATCTGTAACAGCTACAATGGCTGGACACAAGGTAGAAGAGAGCGGCGGGTCTCTACTGCGATTCGCGCCGTTTCAGAGCTGCGTCGACGAAGGTTTCTGGCACAAGTTGTCGTCTTTGAAGCTGGACAAGCTCGGCGTCGATGATTCTCCGTTATCCATCACCGGTACATCTCCTTAATTTACTCCCAATAAGCTCAATTGGGTTTGTTGCTATGGTGGAGGATAGAAAGATTGGAACTTTGTGTTTCTATGTTGGTTCTGGTTGATGGGTTTTTGTTCAAGTTGGGATCTTTAACTTGAATTGAGGTTAGTTGTTATGGTGGGAGGATGGAAAGATCGAAACTTTTTGGTTCTATGTTGGTCCTGGTTGATGAGTTTTTGTTCAAGTTGCCATCGTTGACTTGAATTGAGCTTAGTTCGCTCGGATATGGAGATATGGAAGCTGGTTCCTTAGTGGAGTCGTTGCCCTTTTTTTGCAGGTTTCTATGCGCCTTGTTCTCATTCTCGGGTATCCAACAACTTGACCCTCCTTGCGGAATCTTTGTCTTCTGGGGAGGAAGAGGATCCCTCCTTGTTGCGGGGGAACCGCAACAGGTGTTCTGCTCCGGGAACTTTGTTTAACACTAATACTTTGGAGGCGTACCATGCATTGGACAGGGAGAGCTTGCTCAAGGAAGAGGCACAAAAAGTATATCGCATCCTTGGAAATTGTTTTTGTGCATCGTGTTTGGTAAATTCTGTTTTGAGTTCAATGTTAAGGTGGTTTCTTTGTGTTATTTTTAGATTTGGGATGATATACGCTCCGGAAAGGCTGTGGATGATAGTGCATTGTTGTCAAGGTTCCTTCTGATCTCATTTTGCGACCTGAAAAAATGGAGCTTCCATTACTGGTTTGCTTTCCCTGCTCTGGTGCTTAATCCTCCTGCACTGTTGATTGATCTGAAGCCTGCTTCACAGTGGCTCACCTTAGAAGAGGTGCTCGAAATGGAAATATCCTTTTTTAGGCTAGACCATTACTTCTTTCCTTTATCTAACTAATGCGAAGGTGTATGTTAAATGCAGGCAGAATCAGTTTCAGCTGCTTGTAATGCCTGGCGTAGCTCAGCATCGACCACAGGTAAGCTATCCCCCTTCCTTCCAGTTAATGAAATCTCCATCCTTCTTTCCTTTTGGTTTCTTCAAGTTTCTAATTAGTTTGTTTGCCACAGATGTTCCCTACTTCGTGGTCAGTATTGCTTCCAATTCACATGCATGTGTTCTCCATCTAAAGGAGTGGGAGTCTTGCCAGGGTGATGGCCAAAAGGTTTGTTTGCTCCTCCCGATGTTTTGGAAGTAAATAACTTGTTGGTGATAAATTGTTAGGGTACATTTCTTTTTTAATTCATGATCTTGTCATGGCAGGTGCTCTTTGGTTTTTATGATCCATGTCATTTTCCTAATAATCCTGGGTGGCCTCTCCGAAACTTTCTTGCCTTAATTTCGTCGAGATGGAATCTCAAGAATGTACGGTTTCTATGCTATAGAGAGAGCCGTGGTTTTCCTGATCTTGGGCTGTCTCTTGTGGGTGAAGCCTTGATTAATGTTTCACAAGGTAGACCGGCAAAAACTGGGTAACACTCTTTTCTGGATACCGTTGTTTCACCTTGAGTTCCCGCAACGAATCCCTAATCTATGGTCTTAATCATCCAGATTGGAAAGATCAGCAGAGTGTACCTAATGCAGTTGGTTGGGAACTCAACAAAGGTAGGTCTGTGCCCAGATCTATAAGCCTAGCTAAATCTATGGACCCAATCAGGTATGTTATTTATTCCAGTTGTTATTACATCCTTTCGAGAGTACGTTTCCATCTTATTGGTAGAGAAGGAAAGATGTCGCTTATTAAAGAATTTTGTACCTTTCAAGGTTAGCTGAATCTGCGGCCGACTTAAATTTAAAATTGATGAGATGGCGTGCGATGCCATCGCTTAACTTAGACAAGTTAACCTCCATGAAATGCCTTCTGCTGGGAGCGGGCACACTAGGTTGCCAGGTTGCACGGATGCTAATGGTCGGTATTTCAATGCATTTATTCTTCAGGTTGTGATTTCAGATTCTGTGCTCGTAGTTCTTAAAAGAATATTTTGTCTTTGCAGTCTTGGGGTGTCCGTAAAATCACACTGGTTGACAATGGCAGGGTGGCTATGTCTAATCCACTTAGGCAATCGCTATACACGCTGGATGACTGCCTTAACGGTGGTCAATTTAAGGCTCTGGCTGCAGTTCAAAGCCTCAAGAGAATATTTCCTTCCGTGGTAATTGCCTTTACTTTCTGCCTCTAGATATATCGGAGGCGCTAACTCTCCTTATGTGATGTAAATTATTGATTAAGTAATTTACAGAAATTTGAAGAAAATTTGTGGAAATCAGAAGGTAAGTTTACGTTGAAAATTTGTTAAGATTTCAGAATTACAATTATAAGCAGTAAAACTAATCCTTGAATAATGTAATTTTATGTCATGCGAGGAAAGAAATTGCAATCGGGATCATTGAGTGTGTTTCTAATGACTATAATTCATGCTTGTTTCTTTCTTTTATCAGGAGGCAGAAGGTGTTGTAATGGCTATACCAATGCCGGGGCATCCAGTAACGAGACAAGAGGAGGAAAGTGTTGTCAATGATTGTACGCGGCTGCAATGTTTAGTGGATTCCCATGATGCAGTTTTCTTGCTGACTGATACTAGAGAAAGCCGGTGGCTACCAACACTTTTTTGTGCAAATGCGGAAAAGGTTTCATCTTTAAGAATTATTGTCCTTACTCCGAGTAATTTGTTGGGTTTTTCAAGGGCTGCTTCTTCAACTTGGCAATTTTGCATCTGTTTCTTTCTTCGCGGACAGATCACCATGACGGCAGCTCTGGGATTCGACAGCTTCTTGGTAATGCGGCATGGACCTGGTCCTCTCATCTCTACGAATGACTTAAAAGCCGATAGACATGATTCCTTATCTTCCGATATCTCAAATATCACTTTATCTGAAAGAGGACAGAGATTGGGCTGTTACTTCTGCAACGATGTGGTCGCACCGACTGATGTAAATATAATAATCTAAACGCATCTGGCATTGTTCTGTTTTTGCCAATAAGTTTTTTCTAGAGAGTTCTTTTTCTCTTTGCAGTCTACTGCCAATCGTACTCTGGATCAGCAATGCACAGTTACACGTCCCGGTCTGGCTCCAATAGCTTCTTCGCTCGCTGTTGAACTTTTTATCAACATTTTGCACCATCCTCGCGGGTAAGTCTCTATTCTGAAAACCTTTAAGCTATTTTAACTATGTACTTTTTAAAGATTCTTTTTTTTAACTTTTTTTATAACTTTTTTAGAATTTACGCTGAAGGCGAGATTTCAAATGCCGTTAATGGTGGAACCGATGATCAACCTCTTGGTATACTACCCCATCAAATTAGAGGATCTCTTTATCAATTTTCACAGATGACGCTGGTCGGCCACTCATCCACTAGCTGTACTGCCTGTTGTTCCACGGTAAGTTCTTGTCGATGAACTTTTTGTTCTAATTTCCATTTGCTTGCTGATTTTTTTGAGGGGTTGAAAATGTCGGATGTCTAACCAATTAAAACGTGATTGAGATCGAAATGGAGTTGATGGTTAGTTCGAGGAATGATCTTTGTTGAGGAGAAAGTAGAAGATTAAGAAGAGAACAATTAGAAGTTGCATCTATGTATTCTTGGTAGAACTAAGGCTCCGTTTGTTGCCGGAGCCCAAGTTGTTCGCTCTTATTTGTATCATCCCCTGTCTCTAACGAAATGAGCCTACGCAGGTGGTGTCTGAGTACCGGAAAAGAGGGATGGAATTCCTTCTACAAGCGATCAACCATCCTACCTACCTGGAAGATCTCACAGGACTAACGGAGCTAAAGAATGCCGCCAACTCGTTCGAAGTGGACTGGGAAAACGACGTGGACGACGACGATTGCATCGAAATATAACAGCCAATTCTGCAATTGCAGATCTTCAACTTTTTAGATGTCTTGTTAACCGTAGATATGGAAGATAAAATAGATCAACCATATGTACATTTAATTATCCATTGTGAGCTAGGATAGAGAAAAAACTACATGGGACCTCTTCCTGATGCAAATTTGATTACTGTGTCATAATTATTACTAATCGCAATTAAAATACTATATTGCATTTGCCATTTGCACAGAAAAGTAAAATGTGTGTGAAAATTGTTCACCAACCTAGACCAACACGTAATGGACCAAACCAAGCATCTTATTTAAAAAGAAGCAAACTATTCGTTTGAGATATAGCTGAGTTGAGGTATACTGATTCATAGATCCTATACCTGACTGTCAAATTAAGGCCTCTTTTACAAAATCGAATTGTTTTCCTTCAAAATATTTACTATTTTAAAATTTTAATTTAGGGTTTTAGTATTTAATATTAATTAAAGCGTTTGCCTTTCGTACAGACCAAGTAATGAAAACAAAATCATCTTGATGCATTTTTTTCCCTCAATTACCGAATGACCTTCGGTTGATCTTTACCCTTCGAAATACACTATAAATCTGAACCCGATAGTAAATTCTATGAGCATACCAATTAAGTTTGTCCAACTATCACTTATCTAAAAGAATTTGGGCAACAAAAATAAATGTATTTTTTTTAGGAATTATAAAAATAAATGTACTAATCTCATAGAATTCAATAATCTCTAATGGAACAATGTTTTATCAAATTAAAACTAATCTAATTTGTGTGGCAAAGGTGCTCTCGTGGTAGAATAGTTCCCTGCCAGGCTGCGACGTAAGACCATGTGCTGCAGCAGCAACCGCCCCGGACCAACCCAGTCTTGTAATATTTAATTAATTTCTCACTCATCCACATCAGCTCAGCCCCCAAATTCAATTTTTCACTCACAGTAACAGCCCCAGACCAACTCAGCCCCAGCCAATAAATAATGAATATATATGTTTTCTACATCATCAACTCAATTAAATTTAATTTATTAATTCACATTTTTATTTTCGTTAATGAAAAGAAAGGTACTTCGTATTAAGTTATGTTTTTTGAAAAATAAAATACTAAAAATTATTGTTGAAAAATATTAAATTACCAATAATTCAAATTACATAGAAATTACAAAATGATAAATTACAAATACATATAATGCTAATTCAAAATTAACTACGATTTCTAAAGTTTATTTAATCCAAAGTTATTTTTTATTTTATAAAATTCAATAGATAATTATAAGATTTTTTTCAACTTAAATATTATATTTAAAAATATTGGGCTCGAATAATATTGTGACAAATATACAAAGTAGAATAAAATATAGATTAAAAAAATTAAATCAATTAAATAAGTGGGCCCCAAATCTGGGGCTGCTCTGGTTTTCACAAAGGCTTTCAAAAGCCTTTCCACATCTCGGGGCTGCCCTGGTTTTTCTTCCATCTCACCCCCCTCTACTGATGTGGAATGCCCCGGGCATGCCCGGGGCTGCTGTTGTGCTCGGTCTAATAGACCCGTGTTCGGTTCCCCTCTGGGTGCATTTCTGTAATTTTTTAGTTGATCCTTCTACTTCTGGTAAAATTCCACTTTATAACTCCATGGTTACTTAATTTGACACCATTTAAAATATGGAGAAGTCCATATAAATATTATGTAGTTTTACACTTTCACAACGAAGTACTTTGTGGCTTCAAAATAGTAATTTAATTCCTATAGTTTTAACAAATTGTTCCACGCAAGTTCAGAATAGCTGTCCGCCCTACGATTTGGAAATATCATCGTTTTTTGTCCTACATGACAACCACGTGGCTGTCGAATAGTACCAGTCTTCTTTCTCAAGTTCTTCTTTTGACCCGTTGACTTCTTCATCTCTCCTGGTGGACAGGTCTTCTCTCTTGAATAAGATTATACCCCTCTATAATGCAACCATTTTCGTGATAAAAAATAATCTAATCATTTTCAATAATTACCCAGTCTTCCCCATTCTTCAACCAAACAATTATCTAGCCTTCCCAAATTACGTACTAAATTTTTGACAGCTCCAATCCTCATTTTAATTACTTGAAAACCAAAAATAAATCACGGAAACTAACAACAATTCTAAAACCTAAACAATAAGCACAAGGCTAAGAGTTCATTAACTTATTTCATCGAAAGAGAACCCAAGCCGAGGAAAAAATGTGGGGCAATCGTTGGCAAAATTATCCAAAGGTAAATGTAGTTGCCTCCAGGTCAAAAATAAAATCTCCAAAGCAATTATGAGATTCGGTAATTCTTATCAAGATTAGCCCTAATCAATCCCACTGCATTCAAATTCTAAGAAAATTGAGGTGAGACGTTATCCTAGGAAAGAAGAGTTGGAGGAGGAAAAGAGGTTTGAGCATAAGAGGGACCCTTTAGGTATTACTAGGAGCGTGAACAAGAAAAGAAGAGGAGAGGGATTTTTTTTATTTGGTGCTATTGTTCACCGCTTTTTATCAATTTGGTGCCCCATTTCCGAAATTATGACTTTGGTGTCCAGGGTGGACATTCGGGGTGAAATCCCGGTTACTGGGTCAATAACCGGGATTCGACCCCGGTTTACCTAATAGCCGGGATTTCAGGTCGCTTACTGAAATCGGGATAAAATTCCGGCTACTGGGTAACCGAGGTCGCATCCCGGTTACTGACCCAATAGTTGGGATTTCACCCCGCCTATTGGGTCGAGGCTTTTTATACCAGATCGGGATGAAATCCCGTCATTCGAACCCAAAAAAATTGGGATTTCACCCGAACCTCCCTCCTCCTCCGCGCCCAACCGTCTTCCTCTACCGTCGAGGCCGACCCACCACCGTACCCAGCCTTTCCTGACCGTCCTCCTCCTTCCTCTAGAGGTAACAACTCGTACTTTATAGCGAAAGTGAATCTAGGGTTTAGGGTTTAGGTGTTGAATTTTTTAGGAATTTCAATTCGATTTGTGAATTGGAATTGAATTCTTGATGAATTGTTGAATTGAAATGGAATTGGTTTGTGAATTGTGAATTGTGAAAATGTGTTTGAATGCTTGTGTGAATTTGTATTCTTGAAATGTGAATTTGTATTCTTGAAATGTAAATTTGATTTTTTGAATGTGAATTTGATTTTTTGAAAATGTTAATTTGATTTTTTGAAAAATGTTAATTTCATTTTTTGAAAAAATGTTAATTTTATGGGTAAATTACATCTGACCCCCTGTAGTTTGGCATATTTAAGGTTCGCCCCCCCCCCCCCCCCCTTTTTGCCCCCCCATTAAAAAACCCTTACTGTGCAAACTAATTGTACAATTTCCCCCCTCATGCCGGAATCGACATTTTTTCTGGCGAGAAGACTTGGGAAAAGACCAAAATGCCTCCCTTTCACTTTTAAAAAATGAACCATTAAAAAACCATTACTTAATCGCCATCCCAAATATACAACGAACCATTACTTAATCGTCATCCCAAAGCACCATTAAAAAACCCTGAAATCAACCAAAAGCCGTTTCTAACTTCGACCTAGAAAAACAAGACAATCCATAAAGTTGCTTTTCCAATCTGTTGCAATTCCCAATCTGTTGCAATTCCCACGCTTAATTGCTTTTCCAATCTGTTGCAATTCCCACGCTTTTCCAATCTGTTGCTTTTCCATTAACAAGGTGTAAAGTGGGTTATGCTGAAGCGGTGGAGAAAAACTTGGCTGCGTCGATCCCAAGCTAGCCAATGGATCCCACGCTTGAAGGAGCTGGTGATCATCTGGACTACCTACTTGAAGGAGGCTGTGTCAGTCTAGAAGAAGAAGGAGCACTCGGCGACACGGCAGGTGACTCCAGAGAAGGAACCGACGGTGGAGAAGTTGTTAGTGAACGGGGATCTGTACATAGGGGAGTTCTTCGGGCAAGTGCCGCACGGATCCGGGAAGTACCTGTGGAAGGACTGGTGCATGTACAAAGGGGAGTGGCGGCGCGGGAAGACCTCTAGGAAGGGAAAGTTCTCGTGGCCATCCGGGGCGAGTTACAAGGGGGAGTTCCGGTCGAGACGGAGGGAGGGGTTGGGGACCTTCATTGGCACCGACTGGGATACTTACCGGGGAGCTTGGGGCTTGAGTTCGTCTCTCTCCTTGGAAGAACAACAAGAAGAAGAAGATGGGGGACAATTTCTGTGATTTTGTGGTTTAATCGCAGTGTGTTTGGGCTTGGGGATTTTTAATTGATGATTAGAGTTCCTTCAATTAAGATTCAATCTATTCTATTTTTTGGGAAATTTTGTTCTATCAAACTATTTTTGTTCGATGTTATTTAATGTTAAGGAATTCTGTTTGATTTTTGAATATGGTGTTTTAGTGTTCATCATTGTTATTTAGGATGATTTTGTTAAGAAGAGGAAGGAGGAAGGAGGAAGAAGGGAGGAGGGTATTTTTGTTTTTTAGTGTAAGGGCATTTTAGTCTTTTCCTGAGCCTTCTCGCCGGAAAAAATGCCGATTCCGGCATGAGGGGGGAAATTGTACAATTAATTTGCACAGTAGGGGTTTTTTAATCGGTTTACAAAAAACAAGGGGACGAGCCTTAAATATGCCAAACTACAAGGGGTCAGATGTAATTTACCCTAATTTTATTTATTGAAAAATGTCTAGGATTTGAGTTATTGGAAGTGAATTTGTATTCTTGAAATTTGAATTTGATTTTTGAATGTTAGTTTGATTTATTAAAAATGGTAATTTGATTTATTGTAAAAATTGAATTTAATTAATTTTGAAAAAAATAAATTGTAATTAATTATTTAATGTGAATTGTAATTAATTATTTAATGTGAATTTTAATTTGTGAATGTAGATTTTATATACTAATGTGGATTTTAATTCGATATGTATGGTTATTAGTTTTTATGTGTTATGTGTATTAAATTAAATATGTTATATTTATAATATTTTATTTAGGTATGGCATCATCACAGCAGTACTCTAACGCTTTGGGTGATGGAGGTCCTACTGATCGGAGTATTTTGAAGTGCTAAGATGTACATCGGTCGCAGGCCATATGGAATACTGAGATTTTACGCGGCCCTGCTGGTTTTGATTTGGAGGCCTCGCTCAAGGTCTATCGCCGTGCCTGGAAGCAGAAGCTAGTGGATCACGCTGCGTTCATTGGGTACATGAAGGCCACAGGCTTTTGGGACGTATGGTATACTACTCACGTTCCGATTGAGGCAGCTGTGGTTATAGCTCTGGTAGAGCGGTGGCGACCAGAGACACATACCTTCCACATGCCGGTGGGCGAGATGACGATTACACTCCAGGATGTCACTGTACTATATAGACTTCTTCTTGAGGGCATACCAGTTACGGGTCATCAGACACCTACTGATTGGCCGAAGATGTGTGTGACGTGCTTAGGTAGGAACCTAAAGTCCATACCTGGGGGTGCGACCGGCAATACCATTCACCTAAAATGGTTGGAGGAGATGTATGACCCTGCAGGCTTAGCTGATGATGCTGACGATGAGACTGTTCGTCAGTATGTTCGGGCGAGCATCTTGCGGCTCATAGGTTGCATTCTATTTCTAGAGTCGGCCGAGTCAAGGGTCAACGCATGCTGGGTGCCGATGCTATTGGATTTTGATTCAATAGCATTATACAGCTGGGGTAGTGCATGTCTGGCACACCTTTATCATCACTTGTGCAGGGCCACCAGCCTGGATGCATGTGTTATTTCTGGCGATCTTGGACTCCTTACTATGTGGGCTGCCAAGAGGATCGTTCTACTCTGGTTTGTCTTAAAGAACTAGATGGCCCAAGAATATCATCAGGCATTAGGCAGAAGGTAATTAAAAACAACTTAATCTCGTCGATAACTTGTCTTTTATTGGTTGACTTTTTATATTAATACTTAAACATATTTTTTATAGGTGGTCCGGAGAGGTAAACTGACGCATCTTGAAGAAGTGTATTCTCGTATCGGTCTATGTTTGCATTCCGCATATGAATGGGAAGCTGTGCATACCAGGGTGATTCTTCTATCTGGTCCAGCTGAAATCCTCCTCCCACGTCGTGCTGAAATCCTCCTCCCACATCGTGACTCGGTATTCCTCCTCCCTTGTATTGCTGAAATCCTCCTCCTACGTCGTGACTCGGGTCCTGACCCAGGTCCTGACCCTCGTCATTCTCTTCTTCCTCGTCTGGTTCTTCTTCTGACTCCTCTTCTTCTTTGTCATCTTTCGAGTCCAAGTTATTGGTTGCATATGGAGTACTTGGGTCAAAGCTGAAGTTAGCTTCTTTGTCCAAGTGGGTATCTTCGACGGGAATTGGGTCATATTCCTCACGTGTTCTCTTCTCCACAAATATGTCCATTGCTATTTCACTCGCGTCTACCCCATAGAAATTGACCATGGTCTGCACCATTCTAGCCACATGTCTATCATTCTCAATAATCACTGGCTGGAACTTTCCTCCACCTACAGGACATCTAAATAGCAAGTCATCTAGTTCTTCATTCTCATCAAAATAAATCTTCTCAATCACTCTCCGCCGTAACTGATTGTACGTCAACATATTTTCGTGAAACTTCAATCTCGCTTCACCTCCTCCATCGTACTCAAAACCGGTAAGCCTATTTTCCTTAACTTCTCCATCGTACAACACTCTAATTCGAACAATTTGCCGAGACATTTTAGATAGATCTACATAAATAAATTAATAAATATGTTTAAACAAGTCTAATAAAAATTCTACCCCTAAGTAATTCAACCGTATCCAGAGTCGACCAATGATCAAACAACTATCAATTGTTATACCAAATGTTCAACAAGTCTAAATTACAAAAAAACTTTTTTCCGCACATTGACTTAAAAATTCAATTACCATTTTTTTCTTTTTTCGAGATTCAAAGTTTAACATTAATGATAATTAATTACACTAATCTGTTTTAATTCACAAAATTATTAACGGCGGTTCAACAAATTAAAACTAACAACAACTATTATTAATCGATAATTAACGATAATTAATTACACTAATCTATCTTAATTAATTACACTAATTTATCTTAATTCATGAAATTAATATCGACGATTTAGTATAATCATAACTAACAACTATCATTCTTAAGCGATTATGAACCCTGAACCCTCACCATTAACAATAATTAACTAAACTAACACAAAATTAATAACCACGTTTCAAAAATTCATTAACAAACTATATCATCATAAGCTAAATGTAATTAATTACCTCGTTGAAGCTTGAATCTGTGCGCAAAACGCTCCTCAAGCCTCTGAAATTTCAGATTTTTTGGTGGAATCTTCGGTTTTTTTTGCTAATTGTTCGTTCTGCTGAGCCAACATTCTTATAGTCAAGTTTTGATCAATAACCAGAATTTTATCCCGACTATTGGGGGATAGAAAAATCTCGGAATCGAATTCGACCATGAATTCCAGATTTTCCAGATTTTCTGACCAGTCTGTAGCTAACCAATAGGCGGGGTGAAATCCCGGCTATTGGGTCAGTAACTGGGATGTGACCCCGGTTACCCAGTAGCTTGGATTTTACCCTGGGTCGAATACCGGTTATTGACCCAGTAGCTGGGATTTCACCCCGAATGTCTACCCTAGACACCAAAGTCATAATTTCGAAGGTGGAGCACCAAATTGATAAAAAGCGGTGAATAGTAGCACCAAATAAAAAACAATTCCGAGGAGAGGGAGAGTAGTTAAGTTATCAGGTTGAAGAGTTTGCTAAGGCATGGAGTAACATTATTAAACCTGGAATCTGTGATAAAAGCAGACCAAGGGAAGTGGAGCACTGGAAGCCACCGCAGGGAGAGTTCATAAAATTGAATGTTGATGGAGCCTCAAAAGGCATGACAGGAAGAGCAGGCTGTGGTGGAGTAATGAGAGATATGAATGGCACTTGGATAGTAGGCTTTACCAAAGATTTGGGAATGTGCAGTGCGGAGATGACCGAAATCTGGGCTATAGCTGTAGGACTCCAAATCGCACATCGAAGGAAGTTGGACAATATAATCGTGGAGTCGGACTCGCAACTGGCCATCAAGTACATCGTCGAGGGAGTAGGTACGGGTAGCATTTTCTCATCCCTCGTGAATAATTGTCAAAACCTAATCCGGTCTTTCTACCGAATCGAGGTTAATTTCTGCTCTCGTAGCAAGAACCATGTAGCAGATAAGCTAGCAAACCTTGCTTTCAATTATCCAAGGGATCTTAGACTATTCGAGACCCCGCCAAGTGAATGTACCGCCCTCTTGAGGCAAGACCTTAATGGCACTATGTACTGTAATTTTTCTTAATGCATGGGCGTACCAGACCCACCAATTTTCACCAAAAAAATATGTAAACGAGGAAGTTTCAAAAAATATATAAAACACTAAGGATTGTTCTATAATTTTTCAAGATTACACGTCATGAGTAACTAATTTTACTTGGTAGCCACGTATCTATCATGGTAGAAAAAAGCGATGACAATTCAAGATAAGAAATTTTTTGAAAATCACAAAGACTAAATTATCAATTTAAACTATGTGATGCCTTTGTGTGAAAAGCATAAAATCACAACATACTTATGCCAATTTTTTCCAAAGTGACCCAAGTATCTATAATTGAGATTCTATTGTTTTAATAAATTTTCCGGACATAAGTTTTCTCAAATATAATAAACTTAATTTTAAAAAATAAAAATTACGAAAATTGTTACAAGAAGAAGCAAATAATTTTTCCTTTTTGTTTTGTGAACAAATTATAATATTTATATATCTTTAGAGTATTTTGATCCAAAAAGTTATTCAGATAGTGAAATGTCAACTAGAGAAACTTATAGGACTCGGTGAAAAATATTGAAATCACGGGGTATACTAATCACTTTTACCTTTTGGTCAGTTTCCTTTTAGGGTCTAAAATCCGCCAACATTTCTTATTTCTCTGAATTATAACTATTTATTTATTTCATTTTAATTTTAATGGATGACTTGACTTGAACACACCTTCTAAAACTCAGAAGTCAACCAAAATTAGCGTTAGAATTGCTACCAGCGTCAAGAGCCCTTCCAATTCCCCGGGCCAAAAAACACAAGTCCCTTTTCCTTCGGGAATATGTCTTAAGACCACCCGCATCTCTCTCCCCGTTACAATCCGTGCTTTGAGCGTCACATCAGCGTGCCTCTGCTCTCAATTTTTCTGCCCACATTCTTGCTCCCGCTACAGTGTTCGTGCCATTAGCCACATCAATTTTTTTTCAGCTCAGCTTTTCTTAAAATGCAGCTAACTGTATTAAATTCGAATATTTTTTCGCGTAACTTCGAATACGCTAAATTAAAATTAGAAGCACACAATTTTTTGAAGATTTATGAAGAAGATGTATCAATTTATAAATTTTTCAAGTGATTTTGGACCACATATTTTTTAAACAAATTTGGACCACACACACTTTTTTTTATCCGAAAAGTCTCGTTATGTGGATTCGAAAAATTGTATAAAACTAAAAAAAACATTGAAAAAATTAGAAAAAGAATTTAGAATTTTTTTAAATAATTTTTCCAATTTTTTTGATTTTTTATAATTTAAAATAATACTCAACTGGGCGACGTGGCCCAATCAGAACAAGTCACGTCGCCCAGTCCGTGCCGCGCCTCCGGAGGTGAGCTGCGCCTCGCTGATACGCGAAGGCGCCGCGCATGTCAGCGAGGTACCCGGGTTGCCCAATGGCAACCCGACAGATGGCAGACCCGGGGCACACGCCCCCTTGGCTACGGATGGTCTAATAGTAGTCTGTAATTGGCCACCACAATAGGTTTATGATTAAATATGTTGCATGTTAGTGGAAATGGACCTTTTATCTGGTGAAAGTATCTGGGAATGTAGTATATCTCCTTAGTTTAAACAGAACGAATAAAATTACAAAAATTGATAAATTCATTTTTTCAAAAATGAATATGTGTCATTCACAACCAATACGGAATAAGTTATAACATTTGATTGCCGGATGGAACACATACCTGGTATTTATATTATTTTTTATGATTGAAGGATTACCCATCCATAATTTTATAATTAAATTAAATAAAATTATGAATTATCTACTTATTTTTAATTTAAATTTGAAAGAGATTTGGTATACTGATAACACTATAAATTTTTTTCTCTAGAAAATCCTTATTGATACGTTATAAAGATTTAGTGAGAGTGAGACAAAAAAAAAACAGACCAGAGAAAAAATAAATAAATTTTCTTCTCCATATCTCTTAAGTCGTTTAGGCGGTAGAATACAATTTCCGTTTCAAATACGTGAACGAGAAAAATTGGTGACAATCCTTTTTCGTTCCTGTAATAATCCTCTTCGCACTACAAGAGATAATCTTTTAATATGACTTTTACTTTAATAATTTGGTCATTAGTTTTCACGCCGTAGAAACCTTCAATTGTAAATGGGTACTTATATTATATTAGTATAGCCTTGCCTATTTTAAAACCCATTTCGAGTTAGTGGAATGTCCAATTTCAGAGTCTCCGTTGGCTGGCTGTCTTCGTGTCACATGCGTTAGTGGAAGTTCGCTTATATTATCTCTTTGGCGGCTCCGTACGTTTAATTCATCCGCCAAGGAGATTACAAGTACGCTTCTGGATAAATATTACAAGCTATAATTGGTGGCAGTCGCCGGGGTTTACCGCACTAATATGGTTGGTAAAATTTTATTTTAGTATTATGCCATTACGAAATTAGAACTAGTTCTATAAAGTACATGTTTGTTTTAGTTTTGTTAATTTTGAATTCAACTCATAATTTAGTCTTGTAATTAGGAATGGTAATGGGCATGATTCGGGTAGGATCTATAAGATCAAGATTTTGTCTTCTTTTTTGAAGGTGGACCCAAATTCTTATTTTTATCCTTTTTTAAAAACAGGATTCGGGTACGATATGGTTCCAAAAATATTGGGCAGGATCAGGGTCGATCCGTGGATCCAGGGTACAAAAAAATTATTTAATTAAAAAAATTAAACCTACAATCTCAAAGTTCATATATATTATATAATTAAAATACACAATAATGATAAGACTTTTATCTTCTTCCGTACAAGCTGGCTTGTTTAACTTGAAGGATTTTTTTAGGTAACAAAATTTCAAGATGTTGAATTTAGATTTTCTGTGACTTTAAATAAGAAGTTGAAGATGATTTTTAGGTTACAGAAATTTAGGATATTTAATTAGGAAGTTGAAGTTTAAAATATTTAATTAAGAAGTTAAAGTTGAATATGGTAGCGTGTAATTGAGAGATTAAAGTTAAATAGCATAACCTATGTTACTGGTTTATTACATATATTCTAATGTATTATATATATATATAATTCGGGTAGGATCCGGACAGGATCCTATAAGTCCAGATCCATACCCTTATCCTTTTTAAATATCAGGATTCGGCAGGATTTAGATCTAGGATCCGGTCAAAGTCAACGGATCCTAAACCCTTCGAATTTAAAACCGGGTAGATCCTTAGGATCCGGATCTCATTCCCATCCCTATGTAATATATCCTAAAGTTCTACAATGAAAACTTTGTCGAAGTCTATCCAAACTCAAATTATAATGAACTGACATGGTAATTATTTTTTAATACTACATATTATCTGAATACTAGTCAAACTCATTAATATTTAACACTTTTAAGTATTCCAACTTCACCATAATTCTTGATTTCGTTACATGATAGGGCTTAGTGCACTTATTTCCACAAAAGCTAACGCCTAACGAATTGGGTCAAAGTAGTCCTGAGTTCCAATCCACCAACACACATATATATTATTAAGTTGGGTGCGATTCTCATATGCACACATAGATGCCAATATATGTTTCTCAGTTCAAACAAATAATAACTTATGTCTAAAAATTTGAAGTGCAAACTTATTGCTTTAGGTCAGGTTTGGTAAAACAAAACCTAAGGACTGAAATGGAATCAATAGCAAATAGAGAGAGCGCGGAGAGGGGTCCCCATATTCGGCGGGTCAAATATTTTAGTCCAAGTGAAAGAAGCTTTACGTAATTTATAACTAGTGGTATCCGCTGTAATTTCTTAAGCTACAATGTACCATGTCATATTCTTAATTTTTATGTATATAATATTAAATTACTATTGTGTCCACGTAACATTGGATTGACACCAGTTCTGAACATATTCAAAGTTGTCATGTTTTTAAAAAACTAGTGAAATAATATATCACGCCAATAAAATTAATGATATGGCACAAAATAAGGTTTTAAATTGCAATATAACTCCTCTTTAATGATTCTTCTAAATTGCAAGATATCAATATCAAGTATTACCAATGCTATGTTGAAGTAGGGAGCCTAACAGTACCTTCGGGAAGTTGATATATCGTTTGGGGACATCCGAGAATCGACCGATTAGAAGACGAAGCAAGTCTGAGAAAGAAGAGAAGAGACAGAAAAGTTGAGCTGAGGGGCCCTTAGCCTCCCAAGATCATTGGGGGTAACGTTGGCCTCCTAGCGACCGCTGGGGAGGGATGGGTACAGAGAGAATCAGAGTTTTGACCAAAGCGACCGCTGGACTCTCATGCCTTCTGGGGACATCCAAAATAGTATTATACTTTGCCTAATTAGTTCTAATTAGACTAGGACTTATTGTAGTCTCAATACAAGTATTGTAACTCTTCATTAATTGAAAGTTGTAGCCTTAATTGAGTTGTAACTCCATTCTAAAGAGCATTTGAGCTCATATCTAGTGAAATGATTCTCTCCTAGCTTGGTACACCCCTAGACGTAGATATTAGGTCGAACTAAGTTACCAAATTTTGTTATCGCAGTGTCTTGTTCATTTTGTTCTTTGTTATTTTGCTCTAGCGGGATTATGTGGGTACGTTGCTGAGGATTTACTCATGTGTGCACTTTTGGATTTTGGTTGTAGGAATCTGTAATAACTGGTATTAGAGCTAAGATTAAGAGTCTGGTAGGAGTTACGATGGTGAATAATGGGAGGTCTCTAGTTGAAAAGTTTGATGGGATGGACTATACCTATTAGAAGAAATAAATTGAAGACTACTTCTAGGAGGAGGATTTGCATCAAGTACTCAAAGAGAAGAAGCTGACATACATGAAGAAGGAGGAGTGAAAGACCCTAGATAAGAAGGCGATAAGTGTAATTTGCTTATCCATGTCCAAAAATTTAGCTTTGCACAGGAAAGGCAGAGTTGACGAAGGAGATGCTGAAGATATTAGCTGATATATATAAGAAGCCATCGACTGCAAATAAGATCTATCTAATATGTAAGTTGTTTAACTTGTGGATGGAAAAGGATATGTTGGTATCAAGCATAGTAATGAGTTTAACGGGATGCTAACAGTATTGAACTCAGTTAACATCACCTTTGAAGATAAGGTACACATTTTTATCTTGTTAAGTTCTCTTCTTGGTCATTGAAATAACATAGTCATAGTGGTGAGTATCTCCACGTAGAAGGCTACATTGAAGTTGGATAAGGTTAGAGATCTGATCATAAGCACAGAGATTTGAAGGAGAGAGTCTGGCTTATCTTCCAGTTTAGCATTAAATGCAAGAAGTAGAAAAAGGTCTGAGTCTAAGAAGGATAAGGCAAATCGCAGTAGGTCAAGGTCCAAGTTGAGAAAATCAAAGAAGGATATGAACAAGGTCAAATGTTATAACTATGACAAGTATGGACACTACGCGATTAACTGCATAATACCAAAGAGCGGTAAATGCTACAATGGAAAACTATGAAGATATTTTGGTCTTTACTATATGTAGTCTATTGGATGCTTGGGATTTAAGTTTGAGAACTTCATACCACTCGTGTAGCAAGACAATAGTGATAAAGAACTATGTCTAATAGAAGTTTGGCAAGGTCTATATAGCAAACAATGAACATTTAAAATTAAGGACATGAGAAAAGCACGAATCAAGATGTTGAATGACTCTATACTAATATTTAAAGGTTTGAAGGAAGGGACCTTATACACAATAAGGAGTACTTAAGATATTATAAACATAGTTATCTTAGCCATATAAGTAAGAAAGAGATGAATGTGCTATGCTATAAGGAAAAACTACTGTGTTTTAAGACCGTGGAAATAAGGCTGTACGAATATTATATGCTTGGAAGTAGCAGCAAGTGAGTCTTTCTCAAAGAAAAAGTGCTTCAAGAAAGTAAATGCTCGAGTTAGTTCACAACTACTTTTGGGAGCCATCACTAGTTACATCCTTGGAAGGGTCAATATACTACGACCTTTATTGATAACCCCACGAGGAAAGTGTAGGTATATTTCATGAAACAAAAGTCTGAAACCTTCAATGCCTTCAAGAAGTGAAAAAATTAGTGAAGAATGAGACATGACCCAAAGTCAAGTGCTTAAAATTCAATAATGGTGGCGAGTATGAGCATAAGAATTTAAAGACTTTTGCGTAGAGCAAGGGATCCGCATAGAGAAGACAATTACATGTACAACTCAATAGAATGACATCGCGAAAAGGATGAACTAAACACTAAACAAGAGAACAAAAGATATAAGATTGAAGTGTGGACTATCCAAGATATTTTGGGAGCAAGTACCAGTTACATCCTTGGGAGGATCAATATACTACATGACCTTTATTGATGACTCTACGAGGAAAGTGTGGGTGTATTTCATAAAACAAAAGTCTGAAACTTTCATTGCCTTCAAGAAGTAGAAATCACCCATGAAGAATGAGACATAACACAAGGTCAAGTGCTTAAGATTCGATAATGGTGGCGAGTATGAGCTTAAGAATTCAAAAACTTCTGCGTAGAGCAAGGGATAGAGAAGACAGTTACATGTACACCTCAGTACAATGGCATCGCAAAAAGGATGAACCAAATACTAAATGAGAGAACAAAAGATATAAGATTGAAGTGTGGACTACCTAAGATATTTTGGCAGCTGCAATCAATATGGCAGCATTCCTGATCAATCATAGACCATCTATTCTATTGGATAATTATATCCAAAAGAAGTATGGAGTTATAAGAAAATTGATCTAGCTTACCTCCGAGTCTTTGATTGTATTGCGTATGTTCTAGTGGATGCAGGTGAAAAATTCTAGTTGGATGCCAAGTCTAAGAAGTACACGATTAAATATTAAGTCGAACCGGATTACCAAATCTTGTTGTCGCTCGTGTGCGTACTTTCGGATTTTGGTTGTAAGAATCCGTAACCCGTAACATGCTAACATTTAATAACCCCTATTATAGTATCTAATATTTTTTTAAAAAAGTATTATAGTTATATCTCGATTACAAGTGGGATTCTGCATAATTAAATATATTTTGACTTACTTTTACGAATTTAAAAGTATTTTTTAAGAGAATACTCTATACATTCTTTGCATATTTGATATTTTCTATATCATACATCTTTTGATTCATATGAAATATTTATTGTATCTATCATCTTAATATATATATGATGACAAAAATATCTTAATGTTAGATGCCAAAAATTATGATGGCGTTAATATAGGCAAAATAAATATCTATAATTCATCGTACTTTTTCTACTTGTATATGTGTAATGTAGTTTTTTTTTGTGTGTAAATATAGTATTAGTCAAAAACTCAAATTTTAATATTTTAAAACCAAACTAAAATAAACTTCTCTTATGTCAAGTCACAAACTATAATTTATGGTGAAGTTTTGACAAACTAACGGTCACAACGCCGAATAAAGGATTTCACGCCTCACAGGTTGAAAATAATGATCTATTAATAAATCTTAATTATAAAAAAGCTTATACACTTATTTACCATTATTAAAACGAGTAAAATACTTTTTCTATTTAGAAGAAAAGGACACCCATAATCAGACTTGTCAAAAAAGGAGACCCATAATCGGTATATATAGCCAATAATTGTAATCACAAAAATTCTAAATTAAATAAGTTCAAATATTTGTAATCACAATTTTTTATGAAATAATAATTTGTTCAAATAGAATGATACTAAGTAGAATAAAATAGATATTAGAATTTTTTTATTAAAAAAAAATAGTTTGGACCAATCCTCGCATACAAGGATATCGCGTGGTACGTGGGCGTTTAACATCGGCCTGACATACGAGTAGACCTGACCACGGTTCGAATTCGAACGAATTCGAATCGAATTGGTTCGAATTCGAATTTATTTAAACATAAACCGTATTCAATTCGTCCAAAGACGAATCGAATTCGAATTATAAACGAATCGAATCCGAACGAATCGAATACGAATTATAAACGAATCGAATTCGAATTAATTCATACATATTTAATATTTAATAAAAAATAAAAAATAAATATAAATAAGTATTCAACATTTTTTGGAAAAAAAATAAAACTTGGGCTTGCACTTAATATACCAAATTAAATTGCCTATGTATCCTTAGGTTCAAGAGTTTAAAAGTTTACTGGTTTAATGGGTTAATGATTTAGTGGTTTGAAGATTTAAGGGTTTAAGGGTTTGAGGGTTTAAGGGTTCCTTGTTTAATGGTTTAAGGGTTTAATTGTTTAAGGGTTTTATTGTTTAATGGTTTAAAGGGTTTAAGGGTTTAATATTTTAATGGTTTAAGGGTTTAAATTTAAGAGTTTAATGGTTTAAATTCACTAAGAGGAATGAGTTTTGTTTATTGGAAATGCTTAAGTTAAATATTTATTTTAGTTAGTCGCCTTATAAATACGTGGATACCAAAATTTTTGAGAGATGTAATAGTGCGGTATAACTTTGAGATTTGTTTATACTAATTTTGTGTGGTTGTTTTGATCTTAAATAAATATATGAAAAATTAGATAAATATATGTAATTACCAAATTTAAGGAAAATATTATATACGTAAAATTTTCAATAAGAGAATTGAAGATTGAGATTAGAATATATAAAATTTGAAAAATGAGAAATAGTATTTATAGAATTGAAAGTTGAAATTAAGTCAGTGCTGCTCCAAAAGGCTCCTCTAAAATCCCCTCCCGGTCAAAAATAATTTAAATTTTGACACATCCCTGCCCCTCTTAAATTCTGAAATTCTCCCGCTTGCCATTTGAATTTTTTGGACGACTCCTTGACCCCTGCTTCCGCCTTTTATTTTGTGTGTATATATATATATATATTTAATATTATAATCATATAACTGATGACCTCAGCATCCACTATCCCCAAAATGTTTTGGTCGCTTGCTTTTCTAAAGTAGTTTTTTTTTTTCGAAAAGTGCTCCCCTCAAAAGTGGTTGGCGCCCTCAAAAGTGCTCCCACCTTATATATATACGAATTCTAGGCGAATTTAAAACGAATTTTTTACGAATTGAATTCGAATCGAATTCGAATTTAATTCGCCGGTTTGACGAATTATTAAGATCATAAACCGAATTCAATTCGAATAATAACGAATCCGAATCGAATTTTTGATGAATCGAATTATATACGAATCGAATCGAATTATAAACGAATCAAATCGAATCGAATTACGAATCAGATTCGATTCGTGGCCAGGTCTACATACGAGCGCGAGACACATCTAAATATTTTTTGTGCATTTTATCGCCTTTACTTTGTGTGTAAATTATACGTGCCAGAGACGATAACTTAGAAAGTATATGCTATGAATAGTCTTACTAGCGAATTTTGAAATGCACTAGGTAGCTGGCAAGTTTGCACCTCACAACAAGATTAGGTAGACTGCCTAATGTTTCTACGGACAAAGAACAGTTAAATGTTGGCTAGTCAGTCTACAACTTGCACGACGAATCTCAAGCAGAGACATAAGATAATTATTATTGAATATTTACCCGACACACTTGCATATTAATTTGAAATAATGGGCACATATTTGTTATCATAATTGCAACTTCGTGGCCGTAGGAATAATTCTGCTCAGAATCTGAAATTATGAAACCATGCTATGCATGTGGGAGAAGATAATATCATTGGCAGATACAATATATTTTTTTTATAACAATAGACACTACAGATAAAATTGTCGCGGATTTTATTGTACCTTAATTAAATATATCGAGTTGAGCATATGTGTATATATTCGGGTTAAATGTTAGAAAAAACATTACTCTTTTTTTTAATCTCACTTAACTTAAATTGAATTGACAAGAGGTGTATAAAAACATATTTTCTATGACAAAATGATGCAAAACATAATTGCCATTGCAGGCTCATTTTCACTTTGGAATGCATTAATCGAGGCTAGTGTTGCCTAGAACCCACATGGCACGAACAGATTCAATTTAATAAAGCAAAACTTAATTTCTTGAATAATGATTTCCCCCTAATTACTGCACAATACCCAACATCTTGCTGGCTTTCCCACTTTTAATAATAAAAAAGTCAACTTATTGTCTTAATAATCTATTATTGGAATATTGGTTATTAATTATCTGAGGGAACCTTCCCGTAGATCCTGGTGCGGGTGACAAATGCCATGTCACCCCCACTAACAAACCCAAAAACCAAATTATGAGCCTTAATTAGATCCAGTAATATCACAGCCTCATTTTGTCAAATAAGTGGAAATATTATATCAAGGCACTTTTCAAACACAATATGAGATTTTTCTCGAGGAACCGAAATATTTTAAAACTTTGATAATTTTTTTTACCTTATTTAAATTTAGATTAATTAACTCAATGTCTGCTTGATATTAATTGAATTAGACAAAGATAACTCCAAATCTGAGATAGCATATGCATGTTTTTTATATTACCAAATGGAGCGTGACTCGCCAAAGAAATGATCCTTGGCGTCTTGAAATATCTGTTACTATTTTTGTTTACACCATTGGAAATCTGGCCAAATAAACTTAGTATTACAGATTCGACCCGCATGGTGTCTTTAAATATCTCTTATTCGTGTCAGTTTTATAGGGACAACACTGTTCCATCCTCACATGTGCTCTTCCCCTCCAAAGTCTCGTTCCAATTAATCAATTTCCCATTTTCTAGCTCTAGTGACCCACCATATATATGTATTCTCGAAGGTCCAGTTCTATTACAAAATCCCATATAGAAACAGAACCAACAACTCCCAAAAAAATCATATACAACCCTGATATCAATTTTTCTCGAGGGTGATCTCAATTTTAACCGGATTCCATCATCTCTCAATCTCCAACACCTAAGATTCCAAAAACTGCGAGTCTGAATTATCTTTAAGGATACAAACTAAGAGACCCTCTCCATATCAGTCCTTCCAAATTCCCCATCCCATATATGGTTAGTCACCTTAATGAAGCTAAACTTCTTTAAACATGTTAGGAGGCTTCTCCTATCCAATAATTTCAAGCCGAAGCCAAGAGCGACAACCATGGAAGTGGCAATACAACTGAAAGAAGACCATGTGGAGGAGGAGGAGGATGGCACCTTGGTGTTGCAGAGGTCAGTGAAGAGGCTCCACTTTGGGAGGTTGGAAGAGAAGGAAATGGCAGCCATAGATATTGGGAGGCTGGCTACGGAAGATGCTAGGGCAAGAAAGTTGATGGGGGAGCTTGGTGTTATTCCCGCTTTGGTTGGGATGGTGGATCGTCACGATCATGTGGCTGTCAAGGCCTTAATTGAACTTGCCAAGGGATCATACAAGTAAGTTTATTTTCAACTTGGAATTTACGTAGTTGTTCTAACTAAACAAATAAGTTAGACTTTGACTTTTTTGGAATTTTTTTTATAATTTTTTTTAGTACGAAATTGAAATTAATCGACTCAATAATTTGACACCTATATAAAGTTAGTGGGATTGGGATGGACTTTTCAATGAAATTCGAGTTAGGTGGGGTTGGTTTTTTGGCATCTTAATACTTGAATGTCTTGGTGTAGAGAATACAAAGAAAGCGGGACCATAAAATTCTATTTTCATGCTACCAAGCTATTTGAAGAACTGGCTCATGAATTTGCGAACGTTGTTCGAAATTATTAGATTGATTTAAATCCTTCAATATGTAGTAATTTTAATATTTGGTAGAGGGAATTTTGTAAAATTCTCCATTACATGAATTTAGGTTGTCATCTCATTGGTATCAAGCATATGTTTAGAAAAAAATATCTAAATAGGAATCCACTTTGCTCTTCAGATTCTTACCTAATCGGTCCGGAGCTACTTTCAATTCTATTATTAATTATATTTTAGTACTAAAATAAAAAAAATCTAAATTAGCAAATAAATAATTTTAATTTATCAGTTACAAATAGCATGCCATTAATTTAATAATGTATCACATTTCAACCATATTAACCAACGGTCAAACTATTCCAAGTTTTCGTGTTGATCCGACTCACTTTGGCTAGAGTTTTAAAAATATTTAAGAAGATGATTATAAAAAAAATTAATATATATGTAGATCAAGTTACTTCTTCAACTATTTTTTAAAATATTTTTGTGGAATATGAAATTGAAGAAGTAGCTTGACCGACTTATATATTAGCCGATACTCCAGATCCAAGTGGTTGATGATCAACTTGATTTGACGCTTTATTGGATGGAATGATATCTGTGTAAATAAAGCTCCATAAAAGAGTGTTTTTGTTTTCTCAAGTAAAGTAGACTTCTGAATTTCATTTTTCTTTAATTTCTTTCTCATAGTAAATTGATGACCGCGAACTTTTCTCTCAAGTTAATGGTGCTTCTCCACGACAATTAGGCGAAGCCATTAAAGTTGACCTTCCTTAAATTCTCAACATAATGTAAAACCCAATAAACCTCAGCTTTGAGGGGCTCTTCTTCATTCAGACTCACAAGTATTAACAAAAAGATAATTAGTTTGTATTGAAATTATATGGTATTCAAATATTCATGGAGGAATCAAGATTAAATATATATATATATATATATATATATATATATATATTCATATATGACTGATATAGAATTTCAATTCTTAGTGGGCCCATTGGGGCACTTGCCATATTTGGAGGAATAAACAAAGCAAGGTGGTCACATGGTAGTAGATATTGGCTGGTATGGTCAGTATTTAGGACCCCAATATCATCACATTATATACTTTCTCTGGCAATTTCACATCCTTGGATTTCAAAATAATTCATTATATGGACCATCATCATTTAATTTTAAGGATATTATGTACTCTACATTCCGTGCATTGGAGGCCATCTATTCTGTAAACTCTTTGCAATTTAATGCGTTCCAATTTATAACTTGTTGTGTTGTGTCAAGTAAACCAATCTGAATGGGAATATGAGAATATCGATTTTAGTAATTGGGGATCTGCCATTCAATATATAAAGAGAAGTGGTTGCATTGCTCCTTGGCCATTATTATTATTGAATTATGATCATGGCTGGTGGGCTCATTGACAATCGACCACAAAATAAAAAATCAGTGTCATGGTTTCTATTTTTATTTATGAAAAATCTCCCAGATTTTTTAACAATTAGTAGAATCAATGCACTTAATAGATTAAAAAATTCAATTCCAACGTGATATTTTTCAAAAGAAAATTCAGCTAATTTGTTTTATAGGATAAAAAAAAACGGGCATTTAGATTTGTTTTAACTTAAAGCTAGTTTGTTTTTTAATTTCATTTCTTACAAAGAGTCAAAGATAGTAAATATCAAATATTAGTTTTGAGATTTTATTGTTCAAATATTATATCTGTCTAGTCTGCTCTTGGATTGTACAATAAAAATTGGAGAAAAAAATCATTCATTTTTCCAAATTCTTAAAAAATTAACATTCTTAAGACCAAACACGGAAGGAAAAAAAATGTAGCCCTGATTGCAATGATCTAGGAAGAGACATCATTATTAATGTAACCGACCTTGTACTTTTCAAAAAAATGTTACCGACCCTGTTGTCATAATTAAAATACATTGAGATTCAAATTTTTAGAAAACGCAAGAGTTGGTGCAACGTATGAGATCCCCCGTGATCTTATTACCAATTCAATAATTTGAAGTCTGATCAGGGTTTGACCTCCACCTTTCATCTCAGATTTGAATCTAGGAATTTTTGTGACTTTTCTCTGAACAAAGAATAATTTACATGAGTTGGAGGATGGTGTTGATTTGGTCTGCAACTTGTTTATAATCTAATTCAACCAAATTTGCGGTCGGTCAATAAAGGCTTTGTGTTGTTATCTGTTGATGCGTGATACTTTCCAATTTAATCACACTACTTGAAGTTTTAAGGTTACTAATTAAAATTGCAATGTTGTTGTTTCTTCAGGAACAAGGAACTCATGCTAGAGGCGGGAATCCTCTCAAAGGTACCAAAGAATGTAGATATTTCAGAGGAATCAGCAAGAACAGAATTTGCAGAATTAGTTCTGCAACTATCTTCCCTGGCAAATACTCCGTCCTCTTTTGATTCGTTTGAGGTATTGCCATTTCTATTTGGAGTTCTTGGATCAGAATCAAGCCTCCTCCAAGCAAAAGAATCATGTCTAGGCGCTCTGTACAACTTATCGGCCGTGCTCGAAAATTCAGATTTTCTAGTCTCTAATGGTGCAGTTCCATCCCTCTTAAGGCTTGTACAAGTTAAGGAGCTGTCGGAGAAGGCACTGGCAACACTAGGAAATTTGGTGGTTACCTTGAAGGGGAAGAAAGCGATGGAGAACAGTTCGGTCGTGCCCGAGAGCTTGATCGAGGTGCTGACGTGGGAGTATAATCCCAAATGCCAAGAGCTGTCGGCCTACATACTTATGATCCTTGCTCATCAGAGCTCGGCTCTGCGGAAGATGATGGCGAGCTCCGGGATCGTCCCCGTGCTGCTTGAACTTGCGTTGCTTGGAAGCCCTCTGGCCCAAAAGAGAGCAATGAAGTTGCTGCAATGGTTCAAGGACGAGGGCCAATCGAGGATGGGACTGCACTCGGGACCTCAAACTAGGAGGTTATCGATGGGATCCCCGATTAGCGATAGAGAAGGCCGGGAAGGGAGGAGAATGATGAAGAGTTTGGTGAAGCAGAGTCTTCATAAGAATATGGAAATGATAACACAGAGAGCTAAAATTTCAGCTTCAGGGGAGCCATCCAAGTTTAAGACGCTGGTCATTAGTACAAGTTCCAAGAGCCTGCCATATTAACAAATGACTGAGTCAGAAACCAAGAGCAGCTGGTCTTGAATTGGTTACAAATGTAAAAGACATAATTGAAAAAGTTACGTCTAAATCCACGATATTCGACTTTGAATATCAGATTTTTTTCGTTGGTCATTTTTGGAAGGCATTCTTTAGGGGTATGCATGAGGTTAACAATCTGTGAGATGGGAAAGAAAGATTGTTACTTCTTGTGGCAGTAATATTTATTTCCCTTGAGGCAGTAGCTTTGTAGGAATTGTAAATGATATTATATGTCATTTCAGAAGTTGATTCATAGAATTTCTGTTGTTTCACGGATACGAGTACTTGATTAGGATCGGGCTATAGTCGAGGCAAGTGTTAGACACTTTCTCCGTAAGACGAGATTGCCCCGTATATTTCAGTGCGTACAGGCTAAGGCAATCGTCCTCAAGATACAACGACTATCGGGCGTTTCCAAGAACGTTGCACACGAACTCGAAACTTTCGGGCGAACCCTTATATACCCGGAACTTTCTTGACTCGGATTTCTAGTATGTAGAACGGGGGAAGAGAAGAAGTCGACAATGCTAGGAATTGCTGTTGTCGCTGGGATGATTTGGAAGTGAGGAGGGCATGCCTATTTATAGGCTGGTGGTGGCAGGGGGATCAGGCACTCCGAGGGGACGCGTCCGTTGGCATTCCCTGTCTGGAGCCCTTTCTGGATAGGCTTGGATCTTATCCAGTCCGTCGTGTCCCTTCGGAACCTGACAGACAGCCTTGTCCTGATCCGGTCTGCCACGTGTCACTCTCTGGTTGACCCTTTATCTGCCACCTCGTGTCCGTTCGGAGACCGAACTTATCCGTTGCCCCTCGCACCCCGTCGCTGTATGGATTTCGGATCACTCCGGAAATTTCCAAAATACTTAAGGCTCCTCAGAGCTCCTCGCGACGTGGCGAGCGTGCCAAGTGCCAAGTGCACCTCAATGCACCCAAGCACCCGCTCCCGGCCTCGAGCCCGTGTCCGGTCCCGGTCCCGCGCCCGCGCCCGTGCCCGTGCTCGTGCTCGGACGGTGCTAAAGCACCGTCCTCGCAGTCAACGGAAAGTCAACCAAAAGTCAACGGAAAGTCAACTGATGGTCAACCTAGGGAGTGGTCAACTTGTTGAGAGTCAAGGAAGGAAATCTCCTTATAAGCTTGGAGAAATTCCTTGCTCTAATCAATGTGGTACACTCCTTTGGCCACTTTCCTTAACAATTTTCCACTTTCCTTAACACTTGGGCTTGGGCCTCATTTTGGGCTCATTCATTAATTTATTTCCAACAATCCCCCACATGAATGATGACAAATGCATGCAGACTCTAATCGAAAGTTCCGACGTGCTATTATTGCATCGAGACAGGTAGCTTGCGGCTTTGAACCTTCTCTAGTAAGATGTTATCGAATTTACTCGCTGCTCGGTGAACGCGATGTCTTGAACCGTCAGCTTTTGCGTAAACCAAGACAATAACATTTACACAATAACAACCCTAGTATATTTAGGTTCTCACGTTGTGTCCTTTTCGGCCATGGACCATATCTTGGATTCATAAGTGTTTTTCTTATTTGAAGCGGCCTCACTTCACACTTACATAGGTGACCTCCTATCGGGAGTATCCTGCCATACTCCACCTTCAACAAGGTATAGGAATCATTAAAAGCAAAATTGCTTAACCCAGCCACACCTCTGCAGGTCGACACCTGGGCAGCTTCTGAGAATGGGTTTGGTTCCAGGTGATTAACTGAACCCTCCATAACTTAGTTGTCTCATTGAACCAAGTTTGTGGGATCTCCACTCATCATGGTTGAGTTACCGCTATGGACGTCCTTTAGTGTGTGGACTTTAACCCCATTCCCCTTACTGCATTGTACATTTGATCTCGATTGATTCCTTTCGTAAAAGGATCGGCTATGTTGTCCTTGGACTTAACATAGTTAATGGTGATCACCCCGCTTGAGATTAACTGCCTAACGGTATTATGTCTCCGACGGATATGTCGAGACTTACCATTGTACATTGTACTTTGTACTCTCCCGATTGCAGACATGCTATCACAATGTATTAATACGGGAGGTACCGGTTTTTCCCAGCACGGAATGTCCTCTAGGAAGTTTCTGAGCCATTCAGCTTCTTCCCCAGCTTTGTCTAGTGCTATAAACTCTGATTCCATTGTGGATCGAGCTATGCATGTTTGTTTAGAGGACTTCCAAGACACAGCTCCTCCTCCTATGGTGAATACATATCCACTCGTAGATTTGGAGTCCTTCGTGTCTGATATCCAGTTTGCGTCACTGTATCCTTCTAATACAGCTGGATATTTAGCATAGTGTATGCCATGGTTTATGGTATGCTTTAAATACCGTAAAACCCTTTCTAGAGCTAGCCAGTGATCCTTTCCTGGATTACTTGTGAATCTGCTAAGCTTACTAACTGAGTACGCAATATCGGGACGAGTGCAATTTGTTAAATACATCAAGCTTCCGATAATTTGTGCATACCTCAGTTGAGATACTGGGTCCCCTCGATTCTTAGCTAAGTGTAGATTTAAGTCTACCAGAGTCTTAGTTGGAGGTTTGTCAAAAGCTTCGAATTTCTTGAGCACGTTTTCCACGTAGTGGGATTGTGTCAAGACAATTTCGTCCGCTTTCCTAGAGATTTTTATCCCTAATATGACGTCTGCCAGACCCATGTCTTTCATGTCAAAGTGATTCTTTAACATGTTCTTAGTTTTCACAATAACCTCGTTATTGCTTCCCATAATTAGTAAGTCATCCACGTAGAGACATACAATTATGTAAGCTTCAGACGTGCCTTTAATGTAAACACATTTATCGCACTCATTAATCTTGAAACCATTCGACATCATCGTTTTGTCAAATTTTTCGTGCCACTGTTTCGGCACTTGCTTAAGCCCGTATAGTGACTTAACTAGCCGGCATACTTTATGCTCTTGTCCAGGAGCCACAAACCCTTCAGGTTGCTCCATATATATCTCCTCCTCTAGCTCTCCATTTAGGAAAGCGGTTTTTACATCCATTTGGTGGATCTCGAGGTTATAGAGAGCTGCAACAGCTATGAGCACTCTAATTGATGTGATTCTTGTGACAGGTGAGTACGTGTCAAAGAAATCATATCCCTCCTTTTGTTTGAACCCCTTGGCTACCAATCGAGCTTTATACTTATCGATTGATCCATCAGCTTTGTATTTCCTTTTGAGGATCCACCTGCAACCTAAAGGTTTACAGCCCGGTGGGAGATCCACGATTTCCCATGTGTGGTTTTGCATAATGGACTCTATCTCGCTATTGATAGCTTCCTTCCAGAGAGGAGCATCTGGACTCGACAATGCTTCTTGGATTGTTCTGGGTTCATCTTCTAACGCATAGGTTAGATAGTCCGGACCAAAGGACTTGGCCACCTTTGTCCGTTTGCTACGTCTAGGTTCCTTGTCTTCCTGACTTGACCCTTGCGTAGTCTCGTATGTCCTTTTCTTGGGACTTCCTTCTTTTCTTTCCTTATTAGGAAAGATATCTTCAAAGAACGTTGCGTTTCTTGATTCAATAACCATTCCCGCGTTAATTTCCGGGTTTTCAGATTTATGCACCAGAAATCGATAGGCACTACTGTTTTGTGCGTATCCGATAAAGATGCAATCAATGGTCTTAGGTCCTATCCTAACCTGCTTAGGTTTAGGTACTTCGACCTTTGCTAGGCACCCCCACACTTTAAGGTAACCGTAAGAAGGTTGTCTTCCTTTCCATAGCTCATATGGAGTTTTGTCCTTTTTCTTGTGTGGCAACTTATTTAGAATATGGTTAGCTGAGAGCACAGCTTCCCCCCACATGTTCTGGGGTAAGCCCGAGCTAATCAACATAGCGTTCATCATCTCCTTAAGAGTTCGATTTTTGCGTTCAGCTACGCCATTCGATTGAGGTGAGTACGGAGCAGTCGTCTGATGAATAATACCGTGTTCTCGGCAAAGTTCCTCAAATGGAGCTACATATTCTCCTCCTCGATCACTTCGGATCATTTTGATTTTTACGCTGAGTTGATTTTCAACCTCATTCTTATACCTCTTAAAGGCCTCAAGAGCTTCGTCTTTACCTTTTAAGAGATACACGTAACAATATCTTGTGCAATCATCGATAAACGTAATAAAGTATTTCTTTCCGCCTCTAGTTTGCACGTGTTTCATATTGCAAGTATCCGTATGAATTAATTCTAAAGGCGTGGTACTTCTTTCCACCGAATGGAAAGGTGCTTTGGCCATTTTAGCCTCCACACATACCTCACATTTATCGGAAGGGTTGAACTCTAGATTCGGTAATAAATTTAAGCTTACTAATTTTCTTAGCGAGTTTAAATTTACGTGTCCTAATCTACCATGCCATAAATTAGAACACTCGGCCAAATAAGAAGAAACTTTAACTACATTACGACCGTTAAAGTTAAACTTACGGTGTACAGTTATTACATTCATCTTAAAGAGCCCCTTGTCTAGGTAACCCTTGCCTAAAAATTGACCCGCTTTGGTCAGTACAAACTTATCCGACTCGAATACAAGTTTAAAACCAGCTTTGCTTAATGCTGATCCAGAAACTAAGTTCTTGCGGATGTCTGGGACATGCAGCACATTATTGAGAGTCAGCTCCTTTCCTGAGGTCAGCTTCAGGACCACCTTGCCTAGTCCGACGATGTTGGATGTTGCGGAGTTTCCCATGAACAGCTTTCGACCATTGATCGGCATGTAGTATGAGAACAACTCCTTGTCTGAGCAGACGTGGCGAGTAGCTCCAGTGTCCACGAACCACTCCCTCGGATTGTCAACTAGGTTGGCCTCGAACACCACAGCTGATAGATCCATCTGGTCTTCTGCTAGGTTGGCCTTTCCTTGATCGTCCTTCTTTGGCAGGCGACAATCCTTAGCCATGTGGCCGAGTTTCCCGCAGTTGTAGCAAGCGCCCTTGATCTTCTTATTCTTGCTCTTCTTGGGCTCTTGCTTTTCGTGCTTATCCCCGAACTTCTTCCTCTTCTTGCCACCTTTACCTTCGGCGAGGTTCACGGTGCTTTCGGAGGGGGCCTTGCCTTGCTTGACTTCGGACTTTCGATTGTCTTCCTCGATCCGAAGCCTCACGATTAGGTCTTCTAGGCTCATGTCCTTCCTCTTATGCTTGAGGTAATTCTTGAAGTCCTTCCAGATCGGGGGGAGCTTCTCGATTACCGCGGCCACTTGGAAGGACTCGCTGAGTTGCATCCCTTCGGCATGTATCTCGTGAAGGATCAGCTGCAACTCTTGCACTTGGTCGATGACCTTCTTGGAGTCCACCATCTTGAAGTCGAGGAACCGCCCGACGATGAACTTCTTCGTCCCGGCATCCTCCGTCTTGTACTTCTTTTCGAGTGAACTCCACAGCTCCTTAGCGGTCTTGTGTACCGCGTAGACGTTGTAGAGCGTATCGTCTAGTCCATTCAGGACGTAGTTGCGGCAGAGGAAGTCACTGTGATTCCATGCGTCGAGGGCGTTGATCACTTGCTGATCTTTCTCGTTCTCCGCGAGCTTTGGTGCGTCCTCCTTTAGGAACCGTACCAGGTTGAGCGTGGTCAGGTAGAACGTCATCTTCTGCTGCCACCTCTTGAACTCGGTACCGTTGAACTTCGCTGGCCTTTCGGCGTGGACAGTTCGCGGGTCCGTGGTTAGAGCAACGGTGCTACTCGATGCTATCTTCAAGTACGATCTCGTCTTACGATTGTTGTTTCACGGATACGAGTACTTGATTAGGATCGGGCTATAGTCGAGGCAAGTGTTATACACTTTCTCCGTAAGACGAGATTGCCCCGTATATTTCAGTACGTACGGGCTAAGGCAATCATCCCCAAGATACAACGACTATCGGGCGTTTCCAAGAACGTTGCACACGAACTCGAAACTTTCGGGCGAACCCTTATATACCCGGAACTTTCTTGACTCGGATTTCTAGTATGTAGAACGGGGGAAGAGAAGAAGTCGACAATGCTAGGAATTGCTGTTGTCGCTGGGATGATTTGGAAGTGAGGAGGGCATGCCTATTTATAGGCTGGTGGTGGCAGGGGGATCAGGCACTCCGAGGGGACGCGTCCGTTGGCATTCCCTGTCTGGAGCCCTTTCTGGATAGGCTTGGATCTTATCCAGTCCGTCGTGTCCCTTCGGAACCTGACAGACAGCCTTGTCCTGATCCGGTCTGCCACGTGTCACTCTCTGGTTGACCCTTTATCTGCCACCTCGTGTCCGTTCGGAGACTGAACTTATCCGTTGCCCCTCGCACCCCGTCGCTGTATGGATTTCGGATCACTCCGGAAATTTCCAAAATACTTAAGGCTCCTCAGAGTTCCTCGCGACGTGGCGAGCGTGCCAAGTGCCAAGTGCACCTCAATGCACCCAAGCACCCGCTCCCGGCCTCGAGCCCGTGTCCGGTCCCGGTCCTCGCAGTCAACGGAAAGTCAACCAAAAGTCAACGGAAAGTCAACTGATGGTCAACCTAGGGAGTGGTCAACTTGTTGAGAGTCAAGGAAGGAAATCTCCTTATAAGCTTGGAGAAATTCCTTGCTCTAATCAATGTGGTACACTCCTTTGGCCACTTTCCTTAACAATTTTCCACTTTCCTTAACACTTGGGCTTGTGCCTCATTTTGGGCTCATTCATTAATTTATTTCCAACAATTTCAAATAGATTTCTGAACCATTCTCAGTTTGGTCAGCTATTGGTGCCTGGACAACTATTGTTTTCATAGAACAGGAATATGCTTTTCTTGGATAATTAAATTTTGATCCAAGTGTAAGTTGACCAAGGTTTATATTGAGCTTGGCTCAATATAATCATTAAGTTGATTGAATAAATAATTTTGAACTAATTAAAATGAGTTTACACTAATTAATTTTGGTGTTTATGAGATTAAATTGAAACATGTTAAAAATATTTTTCAAGTGTATAACATTCGGAAAAAAAAAACAAATTTCACCATGAGTTCAAAATGAATATCAATATGAACATACTTTTGTCGCAAGTGACAGTCGCCCATTTACTTCCCACAAGTCCACCGTACGACATTATGAAGGACCACCTAACTAAATCTACTGATCCTAACCTAAATAAGAGCATCTTCAAAATAAACCTAAGAGCAAATTATGCTACCAAACTGGTCCTAAAGTCCATACATGCAATATCACGAAGACACTATTTACTTAGTATCTACCTTTCGACACGTATTATTCTTTCTCACACGAGAACGAGATTATAATCGTCTACTCGATAAAACTTTATTCCAGAAAATTCGCTGTGTCGAAAAGAACTTGGAATAAAAAAAGAGCGCATCGCGATGAACATTCGTTCTAAGTACTAAGTAAACGATTACCCATGATACATGATGTACGTGTAAACGTACATCTTTCTTGTCATGTTTCTCTTGTTATTTTAGCTTATTTCGAGTAGGTTTATGCGTATCTAGTTAGTATTGTTCATGTTTTCATATTTAGTCGAGAAACCGGATCCTTGTCTAAGTTATTTGTGTTTTTGCAGGATTCGGAGCGGATGACCGGTCGTTTGAGCAAGGAGGAAAAAAGCTGAAAAAGCTGAAGAAGCTCGTGTAGCGACCGCTACAAAGTACAGCGGTCGCTTGGATCGAATGACGATTTTTGCCCAAAAATCCGTAGCGATCGCTAGCATTTGTAGTGACCGCTACACACCCGAAAATACTCCTGTAGCGAGCGCTATAAAGTGTAGCAGTCGCTACACATGCGGCAGAAGTCAAGAAAAGTTGCAAAACCGAAAGTTATCAACTTGCAACCTCAAATCCTTCAACTTGCAGCCGATTTTCTTGATCCAAGACAGCTCAATCCCCTCTGGAAAGCACATTGGAGTGGTTATAAAGGGAGAAGGCAATCCTATGAAGTGGGCATTGGAGTCCAAGGAGTAGAATAAGCAAAATCACATTTGTAGACTTCACTCTTAGACTAGATTCGTTTTAATTGCTTTTGTGAAGAACAAAGGTTGTATGCAACGTCCTGATTTATTAATCAAAGAGGTACTTTTGTTCCATTGTCATAGATTTTGTTTTTACATTTCAAAGTTCTTTATCTTTGCCTAAAATGAATGTGTGCATGTGTTTGTAAGTTAAGGAGTGACAACTTGATTATAAGCATCTACATTTGTTCATGATTGATTCTTGGATCATTGGTGACAGCTTGATTCGAATCAATTCTTGTCTTTGCTATTTGATATTGTTAACAACTTGAGATTGACAACCTTAGGTTCTTGCAATATTAAAATCCATAGTTTATCATTCTCAACATCCATAATTTGATTCACTTAGCTTAAGATTTTGATCACATAATCTGGTACTTAGCAACAAATTCGATTTTTTCCTGTGGAAACGATCTTTCTTATCACTTTACTACTTGTTGCGATCGTGTACTCTTACACGTAATTTTAGATCCACATTTGGATGCATCAAGTTTTTGGCGCCGTTGCCGGGGAATAGATCTGAATTTGTTATTGTTAATATTGGATATAGTGTTCAACAATTTTGAGACTAAGCTTTGTACACTACTTGTTTATCACTACGCTTGATCTTGTTTGTTGAGTGTAGTAATAGTACAGGAAGTGTATGCCCATTACTCGTCGAGATAACCAACCTCTCCAAGAGTACGATCCTAAGATTGAACACACTTTTTATCAAAAGAGGAACCAGCTCAGGAGAGCAATGGCTGATCGACAGGTAATTAATGCACCCGCGGCCATGAGGAACAAATCACATCCAAGGCTTGTCGATCTCAGATCGAGCATAGACTATCCGGCCGTGGAAGCAAATAACTTTGAGATAAAAAGCAACCTCCTCAACATGGTGCAACAAGACCAATTTGGAGGATACCCGTCCGAAAATCCCGCTAAGCACATTCAACGGTTCGAAGACCATTGCTCGACGGTCAAGTATAATGGTGTCTCGCCAGATGCCATTAAACTTAGATTGTTTAAGTATAGTCTGAAAGATGACGCTAGAGAGTGGGTAGATTCATTTCCGACTGGCACCTTCACCACATGGGAGGAACTAGCAGACAAGTTTCTTGCAAAATACTATCCTCCAGGTAAGACCACTCAACTCTGTAATAAAATTTCTCATTTTAAGCAACAGGGTGGCAAATCTCTACACGAAGCGTGGCATCACTTTAAAGGACTACTTCGCGATTGCCCACACCATCAAATGCCGAACTGGATGCTTATCTAAACTTTCTACAATGGATGTGAACCGCAAATCCGAGTCAACTTAGATACCGCTGCTAGAGGTAATTTGTCCGACAAGGAAGAAGCTGATGGTCTCCAAATTATCGAAGCCATGGCCACCAACAACCATGAGTAGGGAGATCGAATCGAGAGGAGAAAAGTTGCTAGTGTGCAAGATAGCGGTGAAGTTGCAGTACTAAAAGCACAAGTTGCCGCACTCACGCAAATGTTCCAAAGTTCCATGGCACCTCAAACATCATCATCTTCTCAGGTATGTGAAATTTATACCGGACCACATGGTACGAATGCTTGCTCCTTAATTGTCGAACCTGTGAATTTTGTGGGAAATACCAACCGGAATAATGATCCATATTCTAATACTTATAACCCTGGTTGGAGAAACCATCCAAATTTTTCGTGGAAGAACAATGCAAGTCAGGTACCCTAACAGCCGAGACCCCCATTCGGAGGGGGCAACGCACAAGGTCCTCCACCTCAGCAATATCAGCTATACCAACAAAGATGGCAACCACGAGCACCACCACCACAAGATGCTCGGAGCGAGGACGAATTGCGAAAGCAAGTGCTGAGTCACGAGGCAACAATCAGAAACTTGGAAGTACAAATTAGCCAACTTGCATCACAGCTAAATGCAAGGTAGCTAGACTCACTTCCAAGCAATACCGAGCCATCGCCAAGTAACCAACAACAATGCAAGGCCATTACTACCAGAAGTGGCCTCGATTTAGGGAAGAACATGGCGACTCCAGTAGCCAAGCCATCAGCTAAGCCAGTAAGTGATGAGGAGGAAGAACTACGAGTGATTCCTTCCACAATCACCAAGGAGAAGCCCGTGGAGGAAGTGATCAAGTCAAAACCAGAAAAAGTATACCCTCTACCACCATTTCCACAAAGGGTAAACAAGCAAGCTTCCCATCCAAGTTACCAGAAGTTCTTGGAACTCTTCAAGAACTTGCACATCAATATTCCACTCCTTGACGCATTCAAACAAATGCCTACCTACCGAAAATGGATCAAGGAATTCATCTCAAAGAAGAGGAATATCGATGACTTTGAAGTCATTCCACTGACCAGAGGGTGTAGTGCAGTCCTAAGCCAGGAGCTACCTCAGAAAATGAAGGATCCAGGGAGTTTCACCATTCCTTGCACTATCGGAGATCAAACTTTTAAGAAAGCACTTATTGATCTTGGTTCTAGTAATAACCTGATGCCATTTTCCATTTTCAGGAGGCTTGGATTAGGAGATATGAAGGCAACTTCAATTGTTCTCTAACTTGTAGATCGTTCGGTAACAAGGCCAAAGGGAATAGTGGAAAATGTACTCGTAAAAGTTGACACCTTGATCTTCCCAGTCAACTTCATTGTGATGGAAATGGAAGAAGATCGTGATATCCCTCTCCTCCTTGGTCGACCCTTCTTGGCCACTGGAAAGACGAGCATTGACGTGGAAAAAGGTGAGCTCCATTTCAAAGTTTGCGATGACGAAGTTGTGTTTAATATGTTTAAAGCAGCCAAGTACCCAGCTGTGGAAGATGATTGTTATCGGATCGATATGGTAGATAAAATCGTTGCTGAAAAAGAAGAAGATCAAGTCCAGAAGGATACATATAAAGATGACGAAAGCATGAAGGATTCTGGAGAAATTGTGTCATGGGTTCAATCGACCGAATCATTGGAACTTGACGATACACCACGGCCAAAGTTGCAGTCATCCATTATTGTACCACCAGACCTAGAGCTCAAGCCGCTCCCTGCTCATCTCAAGTATGCTTATTTAGATGATGCACACAAGTTGCCTATTATTATCTCTGCCTCATTGAATCAGGATCAAGAGAGCCAACTCCTCAAAGTAATAAGCGAACATAAGGAGGCCATCGGGTGGACACTTGGGGACATCAAAGGAATCAGTCCTTCGTTATGCCAGCATAAGATCATCCTTGAAGATGACTTTAGTCCAACCATGGAAGCTCAAAGAAGGCTCAATCCAAAGCTCAAGGAGGTGGTTAGGAAGGAAGTCATTAAATGGCTCGACGCCGGCATCATTTATCCTATTTCAGATTCAAAATGGGTGAGTCTGACTCAATGTGTTCCAAAGAAAGGAGGTATCACGGTGGTCTCCAATGTGGATAATGAACTTATCCCAACAAGAATAGTAGTAGGCCACAGAGTTTGTATCGACTTCCGGAAGCTCAATAAGGCCACTTGGAAGGACCACTTCCTGCTACCTTTTATTGATCAGATGTTGGACCGATTGGCAGGTCACGCTTTCTATTGTTTCCTGGATGGTTATTCCGGCTATCTTCAGATTGCCATCGCACCAGAAGATCAGGAGAAAACTACCTTTACCTGTCCCTACGATACATTTGCTTTCCGTAGAATGCCATTCGGATTATGTAATGCTCCTGCTACTTTTCAGCGATGTATGATGGCCATTTTCTCGGATATGGTGGAGCGGCAAATTGAGATCTTCATGGACAACTTCTCAGTGTTTGGAGATTCTTATGAAGAGTGCTTGTCACATTTGGGAAAGGTGCTTGAATGTTGTAAGGAGACGCATCTGGTTCTTAACTGGGAAAAATGTCACTTCATGGTGATGGAAGGTGTAGTCCTTGGTCATAAAGTTTCGAATAAGGGGTTGGAAGTGGATAAGGCCAAGCTGGAGGTCATTGACAATTTGTCATCTCCACTTACTGTCAAGGGAGTACGAAGTTTTCTAGGCCACGCTGGTTTCTATCAATGTTTTATCAAGGATTTCTCGAAGATCACAAAGCCTCTCTGCAGATTGCTCGAGAAGGATATGCCATTTCACTTTGACGAAGCATGCCACACAGCTTTTAATACTCTAAAGAAGGCACTTGTATCGGCACCAGTAATCATATCTCCAGATTGGACGCTCTCGTTCGAAATCATGTATGACGCAAGTGATTTTGCTATTGGAGCTGTCCTTGGTCAGAGGAAAACCACGGGGTTCCATGCCATCTACTATGCAAGTCGCACACTAGACGATGCTCAGATCAACTACGCAATAACGGAGAAGGAGTTCCTCGCTGTGATTTTTGCTCTTGACAAGTTCCGAGCTTATTTGCTTGGGAGCAAGGTGACGGTTTACACAGATCATGCTGCCATCCGTTACCTCTTCAACAAGAAGGATGCCAAACCAAGGCTCATCAGATGGATTCTCCTCTTTCAGGAATTCGACATCAAAATCCATGATAGAAAAGGTGCAGATAACCCAGTGGCGGATCATCTTTCACGACTCGACAATCTGGTGGTAACATTTGCCTCTCCTATAAATGGATCTTTTCCTGATGAACAATTATATGCATTAGATGTTATTTCTATCACATGGTACACTGATTATGTCAATTATCTCGTAAGCAACATCTTGTCTCCTAACCTTTCTTCCGACAAGAAGAAAAGATTTTTGTGTGATGTCAGGTACTATGTATGGGATGAACCATATCTGTTCAAGATAGGCAAGGATCAATTATTGAGAAGATGCGTACCACAAGAAGAGCAAGAGCTTATTCTTCACCATTGTCATGCTTCATCTTACGGCGGACATTTTGCAGGTGAACGTACGGCATTCAAGGTTCTACAAAGTGGATTCTACTGGCCAACGCTTTTTAAGGATGTTACAGAATTTGTCCAAAGATGTGATCATTACCAACGAATAGGTAACATATCCCGTCGTCATGAAATGCCGCAACAAGGAATTATGGAAGTGGAAATCTTTGATGTATGGGAAATTGACTTTATGGGACCATTCGTGCCATCCGATCGTAACTTGTACATTCTTTTGGCAGTTGATTATGTGTCTAAGTGGATTGAGGCTGTGGCCCTCCCGACTAATGATGCTAAAGTGGTTACCAAGTTTTTGCAGAGAAATATTTTTTGTAGGTTCGGGACTCCGCGAGTGATCATAAGCGATGGTGGAAAGCATTTCCGCAATAACTTGCTTGCCAATGCATTGACAAAGTACGGAGTCACTCATAAGATTGCCACAGCTTACCATCCTCAAACAAGTGGTCAAGTCGAAGTCTCCAATCGGGAGATTAAGAGAATTTTGGAGGTGACGGTAAATCCATCCTGTAAAAATTGGTCTAGCAAGTTGGATGATGCACTTTGGGCATAGTGAACGGTGTACAAGACTCCAATCGGAATGTCGCCATACTAACTCGTTTTTGGGAAAGCATGTCATCTCCCAGTAGAGCTAGAGCATAAGGCTTATTGGGCCTTACGGCAGATCAATCTGAATCTTGAGAAAGCCAGAGAAAAATGGATGTTACAACTCGAGGCCATGGATGAGTTTCGACTAGGAGCCTTCGAGAATGCACGACTTTACAAGGAATGGACTAAGAAGTTGCATGACAAAAAGATCCTTCGTCATGAATTTTTGGTAGGGCAGCAGGTATTATTATACAACTCACGTCTGAAACTTTTTCCAGGTAAGCTCAAGTCGCGATGGACAGGCCCTTACACCGTGGTTGCAGTATCACCTCATGGTGCAATTCAAATTCGCCATCCAGACACACAAGAAGAATTTAAGGTGAATGGACAGCACTTGAAGGTATACCTTGGAAATAAAATTGATACGCAAGAGTCCCGCACGGACCTTGCCGATCCAGCTCAGTAAGATAACACCATCGTCAAGCTAACGACGTTAACTTAGAACTACCTCTACCTTCCCTTATTTTATTCTTATTTTGTGTCACTCATCCGAGTTTTTCCAAGTTTGTGGGTTTATAGGGAAATGTTTATAGTGTCACCCTCACAAAAAGATTTTCGTGTTTGGATTTGTAGGATTAGGAGGATCGGAACGGGCTATTTTGGATGAAAAACAGAGGAAAAACTGGGTGTAGTGATCGCTACAATTCATAGCGGTCGCTATAACCCCGATGATTTAAATTTTCCCTTATCCCGCCTTCTGTAACAATCGCTAGAAGGTGTAGCGGTCGCTACAGCATTACAAATTTGAAACGTAGCAACCGCTACTCATCCAAGCAACCGCTACAATCCTAACCCGCCTCGTGTAGCGGTCGCTACACGCTCGATACCCAGCCACATAAAACGCCCAAAATCCCTAATTCTCCTCACAAACCCTAAAATTTCCCCCGAACTCCCCCTCTCAGCCGACCACGCCCCACGACCACGACCTCTACCACGCTCCTCTGCCACCATCTGACCACTACTCAACGTCCCCATCTCTGACCACCTCTCGATGTCCCTATCGCCTTGAAGAAGAAATTGAGGGATGATAGTGAAGTGCCACCTCCGCCGCAGCAACTTGAGCTTCAAGACCTGACCAACCGTTTCACAGAGCTCGAGATTCAGGTCCAGTAGCTCGCGACCACCCAGACCTCTTAGTACGAGGATATTCGCGCCCAACTGACTACGATGTATGAGGAAAATACTGCCAACTGGGCCTGGCTTCGCTCTCATCTCGCTGGTCTCCCTCCTCCCTCTCCTCCTCACCAGTGATCAGGTCGTTTCTTTCTTTTTCTTGTTTTATTTTTCGCTTATGTTGAGTCTTTGTGCTTGTTTGTGTTTGCCTTTCTCACATTGAGGACAATGTGTCCGATAAGTATGGGTGTGCAGTCTCTTGTGTCTTTTGCATTTTATGTATGGATTTTGCTGTAGATTTTGATGTGCCTTGTGTTAATTTTGTTTTGTCACGTGTTGATCTTGCTGTGTCTTTTGTTTGGTGTTTATTTCTGTAATTTGCATGTGATTGAGTCTGTTATGTGTGTGATGTGTGTTTTTGATTGAAGTGTAGAGTCTTGTGCAAATGATGAAGAAAAAAAACCGCTAAATTTTAAACTTTTGTTGCTAGACAAGCCCTGAGTCATGTTGAGAATCCCACTTAAGAGAAGTGCGTAGGATTTTATAGCAACTTCACTCTCAGTCGTTTAGTCTAGTCGTTGAGTAACTTAGGGTAGACTATGGAGTTGACAAAGAAAACCCTTGTGAGAATTTGAGCCGAAGGAAGGATAACCATCCTATTATTCATGAGGTGCCTATGTGTTTCAAGTAAAGAGAGTGTTTGATAATTACTCATGCATTGGTTGATAAGAAAGATTGTGTCGAGGGAATTTTTGATATGAACCTGGGAGCTTTAGAGCCAAAATCCTTACAAAATCCCTTGCTAACCTAACTTGAGCTTAAAGCCTTATTCTTGAAATACTATATGTAAGCCACATTATAAGCCATATTGACCATTCTCTACCTTTGACTATCCGTCCGAGGATGCATTAGGATCACATATTTTGGGAAAATGATGTAAAGGTATCATATAGTAGCATAGTTGGGAGGGATGATTGATTGGGTTCATGGGTAGTTTAAAGACCAAGGCAAAAATATATAAAGTTGACTTGTGAAAAAAAGAAAGAACCACCTTGTGCTTGTGAAAAGAAAAGAAAAAGAAAGTGGAAAGATGGAAAAGCAAGAAAAGAAAAAACCAAGGAAAGTGAAAAGAAAAAAGGAAGAAAAAGAGAAAAAAAAAGAAAAAAAAGTGAGCATAAAAGTCAAGGAAAGCACAAGGTGGAAAAATAAGCAAAGTCAGAAAAATTGGTCTTTAGGATTGTTTTACATCGATGAGTGCTTAGATATAGAGTGAGATACATAGAATAGCCGAGAGTTAGAACATTTTTGTATAGCTCCTCGGATTGGGTGGTTTAGCTACTTCCCATACATATTCCTCACCTTGACCCGAAGCCCCGTTACAACCAAGTAAAGTCCCTCCTGTGACATGATTGATCTTGTTTGACTATGTGTGAGTATGATATCTGACATTTTTAGATCTTGGACATGTACGCGAGTGATAGGATAGATACCTACCATATATGAGTGAGCTTTTTAAAATAAAGTCTATCCTTTGAGTGGTCGACTCCTTAGTCTAGAATTCGTAATGATAAGACAAGGTTAAAAGATTGAGAGTGAATTGGCTATGTGATTTGTACTCATGATGCTTAGGTGTGTGACTTGCGTGATCTCGGGGTAAGTTGCGTAACAATGGTTCAAACTCTGCGGAATCTTCTGATGCCCTTGCTTGAGGACAAGCAAGGAATTAAGTGTGGGGGTGTGATGTATGTGTAAACGTACATCTTTCTTGTCATGTTTCTCTTGTTATTTTAGCTTATTTCGAGTAGGTTTATGCGTATCTAGTTAGTATTATTCATGTTTTCATATTTAGTCGAGAAACTGGATCCTTGTCAAAGTTATTTGTGTTTTTGCAGGATTCGGAGCGGATGACCGGTCGTTTGAGCAAGGAGGGAAAAAGCTGAAAAAGCTGAAGAAGCTCGTGTAGCGACCGCTACAAAGTGTAGCGGCCGCTTGGATCGAATGACGATTTTTGCCCAAAAATCCGTAGCGATCGCTAGCATTTGTAGCGACCGCTACACACCCGAAAATACTCCAGTAGCGAGCGCTATAAAGTGTAGCGGTCGCTACACATGCGGCAGAAGTCAAGAAAAGCTACAAAACCGAAAGTTATCAACTTGCAACCTCAAATCCTTCAACTTGCAGCCAATTTTGTTGATTCAAGACAGCTCAATCCCCTCTGGCAAGCACATTGGAGTGGTTATAAAGGGAGAAGGCAATCCTATGAAGTGGGCATTGGAGTCCAAGGAGTAGAATAGGCAAAATCACATTTGTAGACTTCACTCTTAGACTAGATTCGTTTTTATTACTTTTGTGAAGAACAAAGGTTGTATGCAACGTTCTGATTCATTAATCAAAGAGGTACTTTTGTTCCATTGTCATAGATTTCATTTTTACATTTCAAAGTTCTTTATCTTTGCCTAAAATGAATGTGTGCATGTGTTTGTAAGTTAAGGAGTGAAGCTCACCCCAACCCCATCCAACCCTAACCCCAACCCCATCCAACCCATACCCCATTGCGATTGAGAGGTAACCTGTAGCACAGTATAGCAGCCGGAGAAGATCACCCATAAATAGACGAACCTGTGGTTTTCGCCATTCATATACAAATTTGTAAAAGATTTGCCTCTCTATCGGCCCAACCTAACCCAAGTCGTAGGTTGTGGGAATTGTTGTTGGGCCTATTTACTTGGACGTTGACTAACTTTTGTTGTTTTTGTTTAGAGCCCAACAGTTTGAATTTTGGGAAACTACGCAATTTTCTTTTTCAGAAGGAAACTAGGCAAGTTGATCCAACTCCAAATTATTCTAAAAGGAATCGAATCCTCATTATTGAAAATAGAATTTAAATCTCAGTAAATAAAAAGATGCATCCTCCAATAATTTGATGGGATCGGATTCAATGAAAAAATGTTCACTGACAAACAGAAAATTTAGTAAATTTCCAGATACCATATCCTTCCGGCCAAAAACTTTCATTTGACAGAGTCAAATTCAAATCGAGGGATCAACTTGTTAAAAATTAATAAAACATGTATTGTAATGTTAAAGATTGCATGTTGAAAATGTATTTAATCTTGAAAAGCCTTGTATACACTTTAAGTCAGTTTGCTAAATAATCCTTTTTTTCCTGTGATCGACTATTTATTTAACCCTAAATAGTTTATAAAAATAAAAATATTTAAAACCGCGATTTAGTTCGTGATAACCTTAAAAAAAAAGCAAATTGCCCTCAGGTCCCTGTCCTTTGCTAAAATTACTATTTTCGTCCTTCCTGTTTTGGAAAAGATACTTTAGTCCCCACCTTTGCTTTTTTATGACTCTTAGGTCCCTGGTTCCGGTTTTGGGCAAGTTTTCTGGTAACCAGAGACCTAAATGACTTTTTTGCTTGCTTCAAATATTAAAAAAACTCAGATCTCCTGGATTTACGATTTTGCCCCTTCCAAAAAATCAACTCCCCTTCTCTTTCTTTCTCTCTCTCCCCGATGATGAGTCGAAGCTCCTCCACCGTCGCTCCCTCACCAGAGCTCGCCGACGAAGGGGAGCACAAGAACAATGACTACCTAAACCAGGATTGCCCTCGCCGCTGTCTTCCTTGAGGGCCTCATCTTTCTAGCCATCTCCGCCGTCGAGCTCCGTGCCAGGCTCGCCAAGCTTGTCCTGAAGCCCGTCCGGATCAGTTCCTCCGTCGGGATCGGCCTCTTCCTCCCCTTCATCGGTCTCCAAAGCAACTAGTGCACTAGAACCATTCAAACTAAAGAAAGCCTAAACAATTGTGGATCAAAGTAACCCATTAAAGCTAAACCTACCCAAACAACCACCGCCCCCCACCTCCCGGGAAAATCAAACGACCACCGTCCCCGAGAAAACCCAAACGACCCGGGACGTGGGGGCGATTGTGGTTGGGTCCCTATTGGGGACGTCGCTGGTGACGACATTCATAGAGTGAAGCTCCTCCACCGTCGCTCCCTCACCAGACCTCGCCGGGCGAAGGGGACCTCCCCGTTTTTTTAATTTTTGAAGCAAGGACAAAAAAGTCATTTAGGTCTCTGGTTACCAGAAAACTTGCCCGAAATCGGAACCAGGGACCTAAGAGTAATAAAAAAGTAAAGGTGGGGGACTAAAGTATCTTTTCTGAAACAGGAGGGACGAAAATAGTAATTTTAGCAAAGGACAGTGACATGATGACAATTTGCCCTTAAAAAATTCCCAATAAAGAAACGCGATACAGGCCTTCACGAAACCGCCACGGAAAATTACGTACAAAACGACGTCGATTTGATTCTGCAACTCCGTATAAAATCTCGTCCTCACCTTTTCCATTCCTCTCCTCCACTCTCTAGGGTTCACAGTTCACACACAACAGAACCACACACAAAGAAAAAAGCAAATTAAAAAAAGGAAAAAGAAAAAAAATCAAGAATCCAAAATAAACCCTAATCCCGCCATGGACTTGAAGAAGCGCAAGCTCGACGGCTCCGAGAACGGCGCAGAGATCTTCGCCGCCCTGGCTCCGGAGGACATACGGAAGATTCTAGAACCCTTCTCGAAGGAGCAGCTCCTCGATATCCTCCAACCGGCGGCGGTTCGCCATCCCGACCTCCTTGAGTCGATCCGAGCCGTCTCGGACCCGGATCCGGCCCTCAGGAAGCTCTTCATCCGCGGTCTCTCCCCGAAGACCACCTCCGAGACCCTCCGCGCCGCCTTCTCCCCCTACGGCGAGCTCGAGGAGGCCATCGTCATCTTCGACAAGACGACTGCCAAGTCGAAGGGGTTCGGGTTTGTTACTTTTAAGCATGTTGATGGAGCTGTCCTTGCGCTTAAGAATCCGAGTAAGAAGATCGACGGGAGGATGACGGTTACTCAGCTCGCCTCCGCGGGGGTGTCCTCCGGTGGAGGAGGGGGCGGGGATGTTGCCGCAAGGAAGATTTACGTTGGGAATGTTCCATTCGGGGTTAGCTCGGAGAGGCTGTTGGAGTTTTTTATGGCGTTCGGGGAGGTGGAGGAGGGGCCCCTAGGGTTTGATAAGTCGTCGGGGAAACCGAGGGGTTTCGCTTTCTTTATATATAAGACGGAGGAGGGGGCGAGAGCAGCTGTGGCCGAGCCAATGAAGGTTGTGGATGGGAACCAGGTACTTTGCAAGATGGCTGTTGATAATAAGAAGGGGAAGGTTCAAGGTGTGGGGCCCGTTCCGGTTGTGGAGAACCCGGGGGGTGCCCCTCCTCAGTATGGCTACTCTGGGATGGGTGGGGGATATGGGATGAATGCTTCTAACGTGCCTGGGGCTGTGGCTGCTGGTGGTAGTGGTGGTGGGGGTTATGGCGGGTACCAGTATGGCCCTGGTGCTGGGGATTATAGGATGGGTCCAGGCCCTGTCGGGATGGGTCCAGGGGGATACCCTAACGGCGGGCCTTATGGGATGTCTCAACAGAACCAACCTCCACCAATGCCGCCCAGAGGTCCACTCGGGGGAATGTACCAGGGCATGCCGCCGTATTACTGAGGTAATGTTCTTGAACTCCATTCATATTACATTAATTGATTTTGATGGTACTTATGTGCAAAACTAATTATTGCAAGGTCACTTGAATACTACCATCTTGGTCCAAATGGATAGAAACTGATTGAAGTATATGAGTGATTCCGTGGAAAATACATAACTAGTTTGCCTAGTCAAATTTTTTTCTGATTCTGAGTTTTTCTGTTGTTAAATCGATGTTGCTTTATGTGTTCAACTGCTTTCTTATTAGTTTGTATTCTGATGGGCTTTCATTCAGGTGCATGAGAGCTTCTTGGGCAAAATGCTTTATATGGTTGTCGTGGTTTCGATGATTGCGGGCAGTAATATCTGTGCATTAATTTCTGGACTGCTGTGCTTTAGTTGCTGATTCACTTCATCTGCTTCCATGAGTTGTGGTTGGGTTTGTAATGGGTGCTACATGAAGAAGCTTATTTTGACTAAGTGGTACTTCCTTCTGAAGTATTTTTGAACTTCCTGTTCCTGGAATGTATGTGCGATTTCGTAATAGGAGCTCTTAGTCCTATCACTGATCTGTTAGTGCATCTGCTCTGGTATTGTTCAAGTAGTTATGATTAAGTATGATTTCTTCCTTTGTTAAGTACCTTTCATGGCTGCATAGAACTTAGAGATGGACTATGTTTTCCACAGGAGTGTTCTGCTATACTGGATATTTTGTGCATCTGGTTTTGATTGCTGCATTAGCTGAACTTCTTTCCGTTCCCTTAGTTGCCACATGTGAGATTAGTCTAATCAATTTCATCTCAGTTTCTCGATGCTGTACCTTTTCTCTCTTGTGACACACAAACCCCCAAAATATGGATTCGTGTGGCATGATGGTTGCAGCGGGCACCATCTATCTACGAAATGCAGACACAAAACAAAACAAACATGCCTTTATTTACCACTTGATCGGCAACCGGGTTATTTGCTACTTGAATCCCCTTTCGTGTATGCTGTATAGTTTACCTGCTTCCTGTGGGCTGTAAGCCTCGGATCAATGTGCCAAAACAAACTAACATCTAATGTGTCATTCAAATGAAATAGGCAAATATTCATGTGTTATTTCATGCAATGTCGTAAAATTTATGTGTCCGCTCGAGCATCTGCTTGCCTTTTAGCTCCATGGGCAGTATTGCAAGAAAAGTTTTATTGTGAAATCTTATGACGACTTAGTCAAATATGATAAGGAGTTTTGAAAAGGATTTAAGTATGGTCAGGAATGTGGCTGCTGTTATTATTAAAATAGAATCGGTTCAACTGATGTGTTGATACTTGTTGGTTCAATGAAGCCTTATCATTAGGATTTTTTGCCCGAATGATACCTTTTGTGGGTTTTCAACAGATAATTGATTATTATGATATTACGAAATTGATTAAAGGTGCTTAGATTCTACTTTGCTTTTAGGTGTTAGTGTCTACATTGTGTTTGTAGCTTGATGCTTCAGCAACGTTTAAGACTACTTTTGTGTAGGCGTCTTACGGACTCTTAACCTAAGTTCGCTTGCAACAATGCTTATGAGTACTGAAACTAACATTTTCGCGGTGTTAACTTATGTCCTGTATTGTTGGCCGTGTTTGATGGCGGGCCATCTCTGGTATCGCTCCGGTGGCTTTTCCGATGGAGAGAGAGGGTGAGGAGAAGAGACGATTGGCGTCGTCTTCCTCTTTATCACACGAATACCAGCTGTCCCAAGATAAAATTTTCCAATCTTTCTTGTTGGCTGATGTGGCTGACCCGACAATTCTGAATTTTGTGTGATTTTGCTGTATTCATATTTATAGGACATATTTCTGTCTGTAGGTAACAACCTGAACCATTCATCCAATGCCAAATACCTTATTGTCTTTTTTCTGCACCATTTATTTTTCTTGTTTACAATTGCACCATTTAGTTTTGTCATCTGCTTTTAGAAAATAAATATACATTAGAATAATGAAATGGCTTGGATAAGTAATTAAGTCTCCGACTCCTCCTGCCTTGCGTTAATTGGGCATTGAATCTTCTTGTATAGAAAAAATTTGGGGAAAGTCCACTTTAATATAAATTTGTTTAGTGTATTTATCCACTAGTATTTTATAGTTAAAAACTAACCGTTGGGTGATTCACGTATATTTTATTTAACAATATCGTGACTTTACGGATTTTTTTTTTAAAAACTTCTAGAATCAATATTTGAACATGATGTTTGTTTTAACTGCCATATGCATATTTTACATTCAACAATGATTGTATTAACTGATATATTTACATCGATAAGCAACAACCTTTCGCACACATTGATTTATAAAAAAAATGTAGTAAATTTCTTTTGTAAAATATAATATAATGAATGAAACTTTTTTAATTAAGTACCAAGTTTTATTAATAAAAGACAAAAAAGAAAGAAAGATATCAAAAGTACACACCGGAAAATATGTTAAAGCTAGCTGACGACGAGGGAAGTTAAGATCATGAACAAAAAAGCGAATGCTTTTTAACCGAAAAAAGTTTAGCTTCATGGACCTTGTAGTGATTGAAGGAGGGGGATGTGAGGATCGTCGTCAATATCCTTCCAATTCTTCCCTGGAACATGTGTGCAAAAAGTTGTATGTTTTACGAGGATTATGGAAATGTGACTGCAGCCGCTTAAATATTTTCTTTCACTGGCAAATCGATCAATAATTGTCTATTTTTACAAGTATGAGATTAACAAACAAATGTTATTAAATAACATATTTTGCATCCGGATATTCTTTAAACCGAATAGCCACATATTTGAATCCAACATTGTTTCCTCCCCGTAGAAAAAAGTACATCATGAGATGAGTAATGGTATACATCCGGCAAGCTATCGTGTACATGTAACGAATAGTAGTGGTTCAGATACTCTGACGAGTGGCGATATATATGCGGGGAATATTTACACACACATATATAAATACAAAAATAATATATATATATATATATATATATATATATATATATATATATATATGAATGATACCGAAAGTAAATGGTACTACTCATATTAAAAATATCATCCGAGCCACCCCGTACCAAACAACCTTATATATTTATTGATATTACCTATTTTTGGATAAAAAGGATTAATTGACATTCATATCCCCAAATTCAAGTATCGTTACCTGATCAAAACTCTTCATTCCCTAAATAGAATAAAAAAAACAAAACATGAAACATGGACCACCAATACCATGCCACTTATTACCTCACCGGCCCATCAAATAAAAAGCTCCCACTTTACTCTTTCCTCTCTCTCTCTCTCTCTCTCTCTGTAGAAAAAAAATTCTTCCCCTTGTCTTCGTCATCGTCGTCACCAAAGCTACTAACCCTTTACATCTTTTATTATTATTCTGCATATACGCTTCTTTTTTTTTTTCTTCCGGAAAAGCTTCGGCCTTTTGAAGGTTCTTCGTTTCCGAGAATTCCGTCCAAGAGTCAGCGAATTGGGTAAGTGGGCAAGTGCCGCTTTTCCTCTTCTGTATCTGTCAAATTCATGGCTCTTGTTCCTTGAAGAAGTTCCTTTTTTTAAGGGTTTTGTTTTGTTTTTTTTAATATTGTAATTTTAGCACTGTGATCATCACTGATTAGTTGAGTTCATATTTTTTTGGGCGACGAGTTCTGAACATGATTGATGATGCTAAGGCCTGACACGTGGAATGACATATTGAATTTAGTATTTTTTTTTGTCCTGTAATATTTCAACTGGTTGTCTGCTTTGGCTAGGGCTAGTTGATTTGGGTAGTGATTGTGGAACAACCATAGTAGTATATGTTCTTTGATTGTGGTCATTCTTATGCACGGTTCTTGCTTTGTCCTTAGCACGCAATCCCGTTTAAATGTACTCGCCGCTATGCGTAATTCGACTATATTTACTGCAGCTGTTTATCGGTTTCTAAGCTGGGGAGAGATAAGCTGTTCACCTTCTCGAGTTGATTATCTTAGTGTAACTTGCTTTGCTTCAACATGGAGAACAACTCCAACGGCATAGCTTGGTTTGGAGATGTCTACCGAAAGCTTGAAACTATCTGCCTGGAGGCTGAAGAAGTTGTTTGGAAGGTAGATTTATAACCTTTTTTAACGTCTTCATCTTCATCTCTCTTGTTTGGAGCGCCTTTATCTTTCCCGAGGTTTTGGTAAATAAGTTCTTGTTTGAGTTGAATTTGGCTTCTGATTCTTCTCTACTTGGAATACCCTGTTTTCCAAAGGTAAGAAACATTTTTTTCTTCCTTAGGTGGGGATAGAGAGGATGTTTTTCCTTCAAAAAACTTCCACGCGGGGAAAAATATATAGCACTTTGTTTTCCTTTACAACTTAGCTGAAACTAGATTGATTGGCATCAGCATGGATGCAAGTTTCTCACAGTTAAAAGTCAGTCAACACTTTTTTATCTGGATTAGATTGTCTGCTGATATTTTTTTGAGCTCATGTTGACTCAGGTCAGCATGATATATGCAACTTACAAAAGAGTTTTTGAACCAGATACTCTATACAATTTTCAATTTTGATTTTCTTTCTTCTGAACCCTCCTTGCTTCCTTGTTTTGCGTCCACCCTGCTACCAACAAAACTTTAGCATTTCCTTATTTCTTTGCACGAAATACAAAATTGTATAGGAAGGGTTCAAGTATGTGGAAGACCAAGTACAGACTGTTGGAGAAAATGTGAAGCAATTTTGCACAGAGTTTGCGAGAGAGGTGCTTCCTGAGTCCTTACTAGTGGATAATGCAGTTTCTGGCCCTCCAGAAATTGAGACCAGTGACGGAGTCAATCAAATATCAATTAAAAGTATGGACAGTGATCCCCTTGAAAACCAAACTTGTGAAGAAAGGGTTTCTATGGAAGCAAGTTCGGATGAACTAATCAAGCACACACACAATGTTGATCCATCGGAAGAATGCATATCAAGCTTGATGCACAATAAATTTGAGATGAGCTTGGTGGAGAAGTATTCAGAGATGAAGCAGCTTAATCAAGAAGTGTCAGAGAAAGTTGCCGAGGAAGATAACGGTCCTTTATCATATCCAGCTTCTGATTTTGGTGAAAGCATTCCGGTGGTAGAGCAACATAATCTAGGGGTGCCTGAAAAAGTTTCCGAGGAAGATAATGATCCTCTAGCATATCCAGTTCTCGATATTAGTGAAAGCATTCCGGATATTCCCTCTCCAAGTTCTGCTGATTTGGATGAGTCCCACGAGCACAGGTTCTTGGGTATCGAATTTCATAGTGACAGTGTCTCAGCTAGATTGACAGGTAAATCGTCAATTTCTCGTGTCACTGCCTAATATTGAAACTAGAATGCGTTTTTTCAATCTCCTTCCTTTTCCTCATAAAACTAGCAATCTCACAAGAATTTATCTAGTTTTGTATTAGCAACTTGTTTTTGTAATTATTGTGGAAAATCATTATTTATTCGGAACTGAAAGCCGAGGGCCCTATGGACCTTAGCCTTTTACTTTTCTCAAATAAGCTCAGCCATGTCGTTGGTCTCTCGCTTGCATTTAGCTGTTTTTTATGAATTGATTGATCGATAACGTGGATGGTACTTAACGATCATATATTTGTTGCTACTTTCTGTAGGAAAATCAGATGCCACCATTGATGCAGAAGATGGGACCGTGGATTCGACGACCCTTATTGGATCGGATTGTAAAGAGCAGCTTGATGGTAGCTGCATCATAGTCAGTGGCCTTGAACTGAACAAGCTTTCTACAGAAGCAAGACCAAGGTCTTTCAAGGTCTGTCTCCCATCCACCTGGCTAAGACAAAACACTTCATATCATGCTTGCAAGAACATTAATTATCCTGCCAATACTAAATCTCTCATCTTATGAACCCTTCAGAAAAAAGTTGGGTCTGCTCTCCGCATCGGAAGACGCTCATCCAAGCGAGGCTGCTCGGAACACGATTTGAGACACAGTGAAGGAGCGTGTAAAGCCGTTTCTTCATCATCTGTCACCACCATTCAATGTGAGGAATCCTCTGACTCCGACTGGGAGATCATATAATTACTATCTGCCATGGACATAGTAGGAATTTTTGGTTGCCCTTGTGCGAAATAAGACAACGGTAGGACTTAGATAAGTAAGTGTATAGAGAGAACTTATTCTCTTAGGCTGAGCAGATTGGAAACGAGTCGGAGTTTCTTTTAGTTATTCACTCGAACACTTGTGATATGGAGGTCGATCGTTAAATCTATTATGACATATCTTAAAGGCGCTCCACGGATTTTATGCTCCTTGAATTACTACAAAACGTTTTTTGTCCAACCGAATTTACGTAAAGTAAATAAATAAGCTTGATCATCTTATTTTTGATGTAATTCTTCCTAGTTCCCTTGTACGTTACTGGTTTATATATGTTTCAAGGTTAATATTTTGAAACTATCGGGCAGATGAAATCGTTTGTCTAAAAAATTTAACTGCAACACTGCCGAACGGACAATTAAGCGAAATTGTGGATTCCGCAATCATTATCGATGATCTCCCACCAGCAAGGTTTGGACAACGTGTCTGGTCCGCACACGAAAACAAATTTAATATAAAAACTTGATAGAAACATTTTGTAATTTTGTACGTAAATAACGTGTTATAACATTGTTAATCGCGTGTTGTATATTGTTAATTTTGGTTGTAATATAGTAATATTGTTAGTTGCATGTGTTTTATTTTAATGTGTAATAACATTTATATTTGATCGGTTAAAATCGAAAGATGACCAAAACTCACCCTTATCAAAGTAGAAAGTAATTTTTTAATACACCCAAAATCAAGTAAGCGACTTCCAAATAAAAGAGCAGACCAACCCAAGTGAAAAAGAAAGAAAAGGATAGCAACTAAAATTCTAATCACCCAATTCCCATTTTCGTAATATCTCTCCCGCGGGAATAATGGCGGACCGTTTCTTGGGTCCCACTTACGGGCCGAACCTTGTACCTCCCCGTGGCTCTTCTTTTACTTCTTCTTCTCCTTTCTTTTTCTTCCCCAAAGCACCAAGCTTTAACAGAAAGAAACCCAAAGTCTCGGCCTTTCCTGTGATTACGATGTCAGGTGGGCCCCACCACCAGCCGCCGTCCCTCGTCGTGTTCTCCGGCGGCACTGCCTTCAACGGCGTCGTCGAGGAGCTCAAGCGCCTCACCACCCGCGTCGCCCACGTCCTCCCCGTCTCCGACGACGGCGGCTCCACCGCCGAGATCGTTCGCGTCCTCGGTCAGTCAGTCTTCTCTCTCGATCTCTCATCATAATCAATCGATGACATTTATTCGTATCTTGTCTAGGTGGGCCCGCGGTTGGAGACATAAGGTCGAGGTGTCTGAGGTTGTCCGACCAAAGCACGGCCGAGGCTCTCGCTGTCAGGAGCCTTCTCGGTCATCGCCTGCCCCTTGACCCCCTGGTAGCCAAATCCGATTGGTACTGATTCTTATTCTTCAAAGTTGGTCTTGCTCAATTAACAAGCCTGTTTTTTTTTTTTATTATTATCAAACTTGTTGCTTCGGTTCCGGGATTTTGATGGTCCGTCTGTTCTTTGCAATCCAATGAATGATGTTTTGATGGTTGTTGTTGTTGAAGAGAATCGACATCGGAAGTGGCAAGTGGGTTGGGCATATTTATAAATGTGGATGATTCAGCTACACACCATCTTAAGGTTTTGGGTAGGATATTAAATTTTTTTATATGATATCAGAGCCAATTGCTCTAACGAGACCCATGGCCCGTTATGTTCGCACGATTCCCATTTGAAAGCACGAGGGGCAGTGTGAAGCCCGTGCAAACTTCTTATTTTGTGAATGCTCGTGGGTACTAGTAGATTACACATGTGGTACCTCACTAGTCTAGTTTCCAAGGAGTTGACCATGAACGATCTCTCTGTAACTGCTAACTTAATGCTGAACTTGTACTGGCATGTGGTCCTTGGCTGTTGAGACTCGTTGAGTTTCCGTTGTGTTCCTATTGGAAAGTGTTTTGCTTCATTGTTTGTTGTTAGGTTGTGGCTTTGTTGGGTTGAGACTTACGCTGAAATTCTGTTCTTTGCTTGGTGGTGTATCTATGGTGGAGGTTGTTGAATTATTCTGTTCTGGATTGAGAATTTGAACAGGTATAGCATTGTTGAAGGGGAACATCCTTTATGGAAGGGTGTCTCCAGACCATACAGTGAAACGATTCGTGCTTTCCTTGTTTATTTCCAAAATGAGGTTAGCTTATCTGTCTACTTTGTCATATCAACAATTCGAGAGGAAATGTTTGACTCACATGTCCAACTCTTTCCCAACCAACTTTCTCTGATCTGATGGTTTCATTTCAATGGGTTCTGCCAGAAATTGACTACCATAATATTTGGAAAATACCCCCGTGTGCTGAACTTGAAAAGAAGCTATGTGCGTTTAGCATGTTTCTAACTTTAATCTTTATGTTGGTTTGCCATACTTATCTGAACTTTTTACATTGGAGAATCTTGTTACATAGTGCGCTCTTATTGGCTATTCCACCTTTTTTATTGTCCAGGGGAAAAGTAATGATTTCTGGAACTTGTTGTGTTTTCTTATGTCTTTGATTGCAGATCCTTCGACGGCCTAACGATTCATTTTGCTTCAGCAATGGCAGGTACCCTTTTTGTCAAATTTTTTGCCTATACTTTCCCAATAATATTCTTTGCAGTGGTTGGTTGACATGGGTCATTCCAATTTCCAAGGCAGCAATCTGGCTGGTCGAACCTGGTTCAAGCAATGCAGTTAAAATGCAACCTTTTTTGTCGAAGTTTTCTTTTTCATTGACGTAAATAAAGTTGGCTAAATTATCTTACTGGATAACTGTTGGAACATGTTTTCCTAATGGGCGTCTGACTGCTGTCTGTATCTAATTGGTTGTTCTCAATAGATCATGTCTTGACTGATCTCGACCATTTTCCAGCATTGGGAATTTTTTCTTTGCAGGGGCTCGTGTATTTTTTCAGTCTTTAGATGCTGCGATTTTTTTATTTTCACGTGTTTCGGGTATTCCTTCAGAGAGTTTGGTTCTCCCGGTGATCTCTACGAATGACAGGCTAACCTTAGGATGTGAATTATGGGTAATACTGCTATTTACAATTGCAATACTTGTGTGAATGTCTAAATGAATAATGCCATGTTTGTCTGTGCATTTTTTAAAGTCCAGCAATTTTTCCTTCTCTTGAGATATAGTAAAGGCTGATATTTAAGGCGTAAAGAAGTGGGTGAAATGGTTTGTTGGCTCTTGTAGGTACATTGCTGCATTATATGATAGTACTGGTTATGTTTGTTGTGTTGACTTTCACAATTGACATACAGGATGGGACCATGATACGAGGTCAGAATGAAATCTCTCATCCGACCAAAGGATCATTGCATACGGTTGATAAGGTATGGGGCTATGACTGGTTGTAGCTAGTTGTGCATTGAGCTAATTAGCTAGATAACGTAATTACCGGTAGTTCTGAGCTATGCTTCACCAGCGGTTGTGTTTTTTCCCTGATGAATCTACATAGCTTTTTAGTTTTGTTTTCTGTGGTTGGGCTGGGATTCATGATATTTTTGAAGGTGGATCAGTAAGTGTCTGACCAAAAGAATGAAGAGTTTGTTCTTGTAAGGTTGACAAGGCGAATCTACTGTTGAACAAACCATGCCTGATAACACTGTTTCAAGATTCTGGAACTAAATGATCAATTGGTTATACTGTTGCATCTCTGAATTACTCGAACATTTTCTTGAACCCCATGTCTGGCATTTCCTCTTAAGGGCTATGATAAAGGCTATAGAAAATCTCGTCGTTGACCTTCTCAATTTTCTTGCCAAGTATATAGATACATTATGCTAACTAAGTTTTACTAAATTCGGATTGAAGAAATATATGCATAATAATCTGTTTGCGGTCTTCTGACTAGGAGTGTTCCTCCATTCTGTCACTTCCTTCGAGAATAAAAAGGGTATTCTACATGTCAAGTGAGGGTGGTGGTTCGCTACATGAGGTGAATGGTACAACTCTTTTGTGAGCATCTGATCTAAGACATGCCTGTGTTGTTCTGACCATTTAATTCTCTTGAACTTAGGTCTTCCCTGCTGTAAACGCATCAGTTTTGGACCAGTTGAGACAAGTAGATGGCATTGTGTATGGAATGGGTTCTCTTTTTACTTCCATTTGCCCGTCACTGGTAAATTGCCCCTTTTTCTGAATATTGGTTGAAAATCCACTGTAATTATTATTACCAAGTTACATATATTGGAAAAGGTTTTCCTTGATGAATTTCTCGTATGATCAAACCCTTAGTTTCCTTTTAGAACATATAAATGACGTCTTTTGGGTTCTGATGGTCATCCTCTCATATTTCAGGTTCTACGTGGCATTGGAGAGATAATCTCTTCTAAGACCTGCCCTAAGGTAACAAAAGCATATTCATATAGACTAGAATTTGTTTTTGGAAGGAATCCTGATGGACTATTTAAATCTAGGCTCCCTCCGCAAAATGATAATGACAAGTGTTCTACATGGTTTCAACTGCCATTTTAGATGATCTTTTCTGATTATCGTCTATTTGTTTACACACTGTCATATGAAATTTATGACCACCAAACTCCGTTCTTACTTCTTTTCTTAGGTTTGATTTATTCTTGTGTTTTGTTGTTGATGCCAATTTAGGTACTGTTGTTGAATGGTACACATGATAGAGAGACGACTGGTTTTTCTGCTTCCTGCTTTGTGACTGCCATTACAGATGCTCTAAACCGAAAGTATGGAGATCCACAGAAATGTCTGCAAAATTCTGTGAGTGATATGATTATCTAGAGTTTCCCCCCTTGTTGCACGATAAATTTTGCAAACGTTTATGCTTGATGTGTACTGTGTAATAATGTTCTGGTACAAGTAAAAACAATAAAAGAATTTGCTAAAGTAGCTTGAGGGCCACATGGATATTAACTCGGGACGAGTGCTAGAAAATAGCGTTGCTTGTGCGGTCTTTGCAATTCTACAGTAATCAACACTATTTTCCATTTCCCACTCTTTTCAAGTGGTTATTATCAGGAATCAAGTAATTTAGCGAGGAGTATTGTTTCCCGAAAAGAATATCCGCTTAGGTTCGTGCTGTTTAGGTTCTAAAAAATATGTCTTGCATCTCTATCATTTTCATTGGCTATTTATTGATGTCCTTCCTGCACACTCTTCTTTGGGATTTGTTTCACCATTGTTGTTTCTTCGGGGCATTTATCAGAAAGATGGATTTGACTATTCCAAACATTTTGATTTACATTTTGGCTAACTGTTCCCAACAATTAAAAAGCTTCTTTTTATTCTTGAAGACTTGTTTCTCTTTCCCTTCATTTAAAGAATCAGGGAAATATGTTGCCAACTACATTTTCTCCATCTTTGCAGCCATATCAGTACGTAAATACCCTTTTGGTTCCCAAAAATAGCGACATT
>SOPF01027801.1:384214-408080 GCA_012979155.1 Hypericum perforatum
TAAGGAACAATGGTGAGAGAAGCTTAATGAGTAGATAATAAGTGTCACGAGGTTATGGAATATCATTGGGTCACATGTGGTTTCATAAGAATTATAATACATACTTATTACTTGGAAATGAAATATGTAATATGGGACATGAGTTATGAGCCAAGCATTATGCTACGACATAAGCATAAATACAACATCTGTGTACGATAGCTCCCAAAGAACAAGACATATGGCATATGCCCGAAAGTAATGCATATCACATGCGGTCTCAAAGACTTCGTAATCATAATCATAAACATGAACATCATACAAGAATCATAACCATAGGGAATAATAATAATAGGAAGAATTCTGAATCATATCAAGGAATAAGTTCATAGCAAATAAAAATTTTGGATGAAAGAGGTTAACCAAATGGGATCAATGACAGTGTAACAATAGAATAGCTCTAACAAGCCAAGAAATGCCTTATTCACTTTTCAATTTTAAAAATATCAAGAAATATATATAGCAGCCAAAATAATAGTTTTGTTTACCCATTATCCACTAACCTTAACCTCCAAATTTATGTTCTTAAACTTACTTAGAAGATTGGATTAGTTGGTTGTCCACATTCTTTCCTAAGAACATATAAATATTAAATAACCATACTATGTCTAAATAATCATAATCAGGCTTAAATGAGTTTATGACAGTCTTTACTTATTTTTAGTACTCACTTATATCCACCAAATAACTCTCTTTCCAAGATGCTATCGATAATTCTAAACAACTCAATCAACATGGTCACTTAATCAAGTAATCTTACTTTTACACCATTACTGACCTACATAATCACTAAAATAGGATTCACCTATTTGTCCTTGGTCTTACCATATCTATAAATCAACTTAGAATTCAAGGAAACCAACTCACCAAGTTGTTCTAATTGCACCTAAGCAATTCTGACACCTATTCAAACATACAAAATGAAATGACTCTCTTTGATTCAATACTTACTCAAATTAACAAAATAAATATACCACAAGATAAAAACTTCTATCCTCTACAACTTTGTAGGCCATCACAAAGTTCAGTTTGAAGTAGAAACCCACATACCAAATACTTTTTTCTCAACTTACTTTTTTCTTCTTCTTCTTCCTTTTCCTTCTTTCTCTCCCTTTCTTTCGGTTTTTGGGTGCTTCTCTTATTTTGTACTTACCTTTTAGTGTACTTATGGTCTTATAACTTTTTTAATGAGTATTCTTTATAGTTATCTTATTCATTAACCTCAAATAGGATATTAATACTTAAACCCTTGTGATTGGCTACCTATTTATCATCCAGTCATAATTTAGCAACCTCTATTTTTATTTCAACCCTCTTTAGCTAATTATTTGGACAAACTTTGGTCATACTAATTGTAGGTCTATGTCCTATCTTTCCAAATCATGTTTATTTGTCCATTTTGGATCAGAATTGAGAAATTTATGCCTATTTTACTATGCAAGATTCTAATCTACCGAAATTCACATCAAGACTAAATTTACAAGACTTAGAAATAAGTTGAGTGATTTTAATAGAATCTAGTCTAGAAGTCTTAAAATACTCTATCATGTGTAAAAATACCTCAAAAGCTCTAAGAACATCCATTCTCATAAAACTACTTACCTAGTGGACCTACTAACGCTAATGCCAATAGAACTTAAAGGAAGTACTTCTATGTCTTAAGCTCTAGAGAACTTCAAATCAATTTAGTCAGTGATACCTAGAAACATAATATGGTAGAGAACTTACAAATGTACCTTCAAGATTGAGCATTTTTTATAAATTGCGTTGGAAGAAAGACTTCAGACTATGGCCATGATAATTAAATGGGGTTGCTCTTACAATGGCATTTGTTGTGCCCACTAAGTGGGATTAAAGAGGAATCTATCAACCATCTTATCTTATTCTGTGAATTTTCAAGGGCCAATTGGAAATACTTCGCAAAGTGTATCAGTGTGCTTTGGTGCCAAGATGCGTGTCTCGTTTCCCACTTGGATCAATGGTTAGGGTTCGTTCATGGTGGCATGAATAAGATAGTATGGTTTATTTTATTTGATGATATTCTTTGAAGCATTTGGTTGACCAAAAATTGTATAATTTTTATGACGTAATTAGCAATCGACATATCTATAAACTTTTAAGAATTCATAATTAGTCTTAACCTTATAATAATTCATAAAGTACGATATTCTCTCTAACACATTGTAGACCGAATGGAAAACTTTTTTCCACATTTTTAAGGATTTTGATCTTCTTCACAAGTTAGTTCTCAAATTATTCTTATATTGAATGAATAAAACAATTTTTAACTATCAGTGACATGACATTGGTAACAATATTTAACTCTATCACTAAGTCTATGGTAACCAAAGCGAATATAAATGAAATCCTTATTATGAGCATTTACATTAAAATTTTAAAAATATCCACTATCCTAAACCACAATGGTCTTCAACCATGCCATTTGAATTCTTATCAATGTTAAATTATCTTACTCAATACATAACTTTCTCATCAATTTTCTTTTTATACGAGGTACATCTTGAAACTTTTTAAAGAAGTTGGTAATTTTTCAGTTGCTATCACCGGTTAAAAGGAAATAATGTATAGAAATCTTAAAAAGACCTCCCACATCCTCGTCCTAGTTGCTCTCTTTGAGATGCTGGATTAAGTTCAAGGTTGTCAAGAACATGTTGCTACATCTTAATTCTAATATCCTTCAATTTCCCTGACTTCCCAAATTAAGAACATGTTGCTACCTCTTCATGTCAATTTTCAAAAATTTGGCAGGCATTTTGAAGCAACTTGAATAGAAAATGCGGTAATTCTCTTGGTCCAGAGATGCAAATAAAAGAACTCTTTCTTTCATTTCATGGAGTCACGCCTGTCTTCCTATTGACAGGAGAGGCCTTGGTCTGATTAATTTGGAGATTCGAAGCATTGCTTCTCAAATGGATCTGACCCTTTCCTCTCTGATCCAAATGTTTTGTGGGCCACGGTGATCTAGGGGTTCATGGACCTCCTAATTATAATGTTCCTACTACTCTTGCTAAAATTCCTTTTAGCAACTGCTTGTCAGGTGTTTAGCAAACCCTTGTGAAGCTGCCTTTTTCCAATACTACTTCGGTTGTCTCGTTTAGGAGGAATATCAATTTCACTATTGGAAAGGGCGACTTGATGAGGTTTTGGGAAGATGTATGGTGCATAAACACTCCTCTCTCCACTTTGTTTCCTCGATTTTACCTACTTTCAACTCTTAAAGGCACCACTATCAGTGATTGCAGCACATTGTTGCTTGCTTAATTTGCTTTGCACTTGAGTATTCGGATTATCCTTTGTGCTTGATCCAAAGTGTACTGATAATTCACGTGTTGTTTAAAGCTTGCTGGCCACTTATGGCATGCGCCACTAGTGCCTCTGGCGTGGGCCAACTGTGTCTGACAGAGCTCGACTCACGAGCTCATTGTGCGGCCCTGAATTTTTGGGCGTCTATGGTGTGCGCCACTACCTTTTTGCATGCGCAAATGTTCTTCGTGCAAGAACAATCTCACGCGCCACTCCTCCTCAACGTGCGCCAACACTCAATAGCAAAAGGACAGAGTAAGTCTGGTTTTATCGATCCTCAGGGAATTGATTGTTAAGACTTCGTACTTAGATTCCAAACTTGATTAGGAGTATATTATGAAGATTGGTTGATTGATAACTCGAACATACTTCTAGATTAATGATCTAAAGATTTAAACAAGTCAAAAATCTATTAACTTCAAAACACCAAACTACAATCTGGTTTAGCAAATTTAACTAAAAGTGAGTTTAGTACCATTGGAACTTATGTAATCAAGCAACTCAAGGGGTTTATTATGCTCTTGTTATGATCCGAGTGTTCCATAAGCAACAAACCTACACTTTCGCGCTAGATTTGTCTAAATTGACCATTAGCAAAACTTAAACCAATTAGATATTCTTTCGACCCCACTAATCAATCTAAACCAAGCTAAGATCTAACTTTAGTTATCACTCAGTGGACAATTAATTACTTAAGTAGATTTCTCATTCATTAAGCAACTAATTATCTAGTTAATCTTTATATTAATTCCATCACCTTTCGGTCTCAAGTTTTAACTAAGATCATAATCATGGATAATCACAAGGTTTTTATCACAGCCAACTAGTCTAAACCATTGGCAAAGGCAAGAACTAATCATGATCATAAACTATGTGAAACCATAATTAAGCTTTAAGTTCATTAACTAAAACATAAATCTATTAGTTTTTAACCCCTTGAATTAGTTGATTACATATTAGTTCCTAGGCACCAAACCCACAGAATTAATTACTCACACATGCTTAAGCAAAAATACAATATAAACATCAATATACATAAGCATCAAATGAACAAAATGAAGAGAAGAAAGCTTATCAAATGATCATGAAGCTTTCTTCCACTTCTTCAAGTCTAATCCAGAGAGGAGAGTTACAATTCGTGGCTTTTTTTTGGTTCTCCATATCCTCTGCTCTCTCTCCCTCATTTTCTCATTATGAGTCATCATGAACTAAAATCCAAAGTAAAAGTAAATAAAACAATAAACTAATCAAAAAATCCTAACTACTCTCTCCATTGTCTCCCTAATGTGTCTGTCACACCCTCCTTCTGTGTAAAATCCTGAATGCCTTGGCCCTAAGGTATTTGCCAATAAGAAAAGCAAGTGAAATGACTAACTATCTGTCACTGTCTATCCATGGCGCGCGCCACTAGCACCATGGTGCGTGCCACTCGTGTTGTTAGCCATCGTAAGAGTGACCTCTCCTCCTTCGAGTATCAACGGCGCGCGCCACCTGTGCCTATGGCGTGCATCATGCCTTGGCAGGCCTTGTTCTTCTTGTTTTTGTGAGCTCCATCTTGCACATGCCTTAGCACCATCGATCACTCATCCTCCTCAAGTCCATGAACAAGCTCCTAAAACCACAGAAACACGATGATAAATAACAAACACAACTAAAAATCACAAAGAATGAAAACTAACAGAAGATAACTAAAGATCAACTAAAACAATCTAAAAACTCTAAAATAATCCTAAGAAATCAACACCAATAATGAGTGTTTTAGGCACTCATCACACTCCCATACTTGAATCATTTCTTGTCCCCAAGCAAGACTCTCATAAAGACAAAAAAATTAAACAAAAATCACATAAGAACACACAAACACATAATAAGGTAAAAACTTGGCATGACTAGATCAAAACTTAACTTCCCTCAAAAATATCAACTTATATCAAAATTCCATCATAAACTTAGTTAATTCATCAATTCAAAGCACAAAATGCTACGAACTAGTAGACACCTCGATATTCTATTGTTTAAACAAGTGTTGACTCTATGTAAAAGATACTAGAAGGTTAAACTCTTGAGTATAGTAAAGTGTTTCACTCATGTAGTGTGTATGGTCAACTTTCCTATCACTCGCATACAGGTCAACGTCTCAAAGCATCCTATGTCCTACTCAGCGTTATCTAAAAGTCATAATGGTTGTCAATGATCGGGGGACTTTTTCATCGGGTTATAATGGGGCTGAAGGTCAGGGTGAGATAAAAATGTATGGATAGTGGCTAAACCACCCAATTCGAGGACTCGATACAATAACTACAAAATCACTCGACTATGCTAAAACATTCTCACCAAGTATATAAAAGTAAACTTCCCAATATCCCAATGTGCTAGTACCGAGAAGCCCAAGATTTGCCTAGAAACTTATGCTTATTCAATTTCACATTCTTTTTCTTTTTTTTTCTTTTCTTTTCACCCTTTGTTTTCTCTTTTTTTTAACATTCAACACACTATAAAAACTACACATGTCTAGGCAAACTTGGCTTCTCAATATGTCATGTACCATAAAAACAATCCTAACCATATGCCCCAAGTCAGTTTCAGATACCAACTACTCTCAATACAATACATCCCCAACATGCGCAACCTATGTGTCCTTGAATCGGATGGTCAAAGGTAGGGATGGTGATAGATAATAGGCTCAAAGTTGGCTTCCTCATCTAAGATCAATAAAAAGGCTCGGCTCAAATAGTTTTACGCAAACAGTAATAAAGGATTTTGGCTCTAAGGCTCTAGGCTCAAATATCAAAGAATGCAAACTTCTATGCAACTTAGACCACGATAAGTACTAGTAGGATGCCTTGATTAACTAACACTAGTATGCATCTCATGAAAAAAAATAAAGACTCGCGTCTCTTCCATCGGCTCAAATCTCACAAGGTTTGCTCATAAACCCTCTAGTCTAATCTACATAGCGAAATCACTTGTTTAAACAACCAAGTATGAGGTTTCTACCCATTCTTAGGTTTTATGCTTGAATTAAATTCCTAACTAAGAGTTTGATAAAATTCTAACACAAGTTGAAAATTTTTGAGGGGGGTCAAATTTTTGAAAAATTCATGCCAAGTCTAAACCTAAACACCCTAGACACTCTAAATCAACCTAAAAAGGAAGATTCCTAGAAGGAACCCTCCCCCACACTTGAGCAACACATTGTCCTCAAGGTGTCTAAATCACGCAATCAAAAACACAAATAACATACAAAAATAAGTCGCAAGCATGCAAGTAACAAAGACAAACAAACAAACACACTCAACAAACCTAAATGAAAAATCTAACACGAAAATAAACAAATAAACAAAGAAATAAAAGAAAAAGTTAAGGAAGTAGGAGCTCCCTGTCAATCCTGTACTAGATCCTGAGGTGGTGGTGGTAGTGGTGGAGACTGTGGTGGAAAGAAGAAACCACTTCCAAAGTTCTCGGCCCAATGCCACATCCATGCTACGTGTTCCTGTTGCTCTTCCCTGAAGGCATGCTGCTCCTCCTGCTCGACTCGCTGCTCCGCCATCTCTCTATCATGCTCCTCATAATATCGATCCCAGTTCGTCTGGTTGGACACTGCATAATCCTGCACTTGCACCTGCAAGGCAGTAAACTGGTCATGTAAATAGGAAAGCTCATCTAAAACCTTCGACTAAACACATCTAAGACCATCAACCTCATGCTAAACAGCTGATCATTGCTCAAACAGTAGAGAGCGTATAACTGCGGATGAAAAACCTTTGACTCTTCCCACTGCCCACTAAATGTAAGACTCATAAATCTATGTGCTAGAACTAGGCAGAGGTCCCTAATCATGGAACTAGGTGCCTTCTCAGACTCATAATGCTCAAACCCTGTAAGCTCGTGCCACGCATGATAAGCAAGATCATGAGGTAAGAAGTCTAATGCGGTTCCCCCAGAGTGCAAATCAAAGAGCTCATTGAACTCTTCCTCTTCCATCTTGAATTCCTTATTGAACAGCCTAGCACTAAAGGATCCATTATCCCTAGCAATCATCAAGGTACTAAAGAACTCACAGCTAAGTTCTTCCTTACCTAAAATAGTCCTCTCCGAGAAGTACTTCCAACCAAACTTCCTCAAAATTCTTTTCAACTCCTTATCTAAACCTAACTTTTTCATGTCCTCCCAATCAATCTTAAAATAGCTAACAATGGCTATCTTAGAGAAAAAGGTGTACTTCCTCCCTTCCCAATCATGAAAGATCAAGAAAGGAGTGTTGTAGCGGTCGACTATGTCCAGAAGTTGAGGATTCTCCGTTGGTGGTTAGGAAGTCCTTGCCCTCTTGCCATTTCTACTTGCACGGCTTGTTCCTTCACCTCCCGCCATGGAAAATGTTTGGAAAGTAGTGGGTTTTGCTTGGGAAAGGTTTTGGAAGAGTGGGCTTGTGGGAATTTGATGTTCTTGGGTGTTTTGAAATTTAGGAGGGAGTGAAAGTGAGGAAATTTGTTGTGGTCGAGAGGTTTATACCCCCTTCTACCGTGTATTGGCATGCGCTAATAGTACCTATGGCATACACCACTCGTGCCTTCGTACACCAATTGCATGCGCCACTCGTGGACGGTGCACGCCATCTGGTTTCCGACTCAGTTTTTCCTTGTTATTTTGTCGTATATACATACAACATTAAAATTAAACACATACTCAATACTTAAAAACAATCAATGCTAATTTTTTGTGCTTTTTTTATTTTTTTGATTTTTTTGGCTTTTATGTACGCTACGTTCCTGGAAAGCTTGAAAACCAAATGTCCCATTCTGATGGGTCATACTTTGACGGATTGTCAATTATCGTGACCTTTTCAGCACGAAGCTTAAAGAGGTCACACCATATTAGCACAGTCGCTCAGTTGGTGTATAGTACTATATCTGATGCAATCACTATCAAAGGTGCAACTTCACTATCCGCCGCTCACACAGCTCCTCAATCGCATACCAAGACGAACTACCTGGTCTCGCAACCCTTTCAGCATGAAGCTTAACGGGGTCTTGATGCAACAAGACAATTCGCTTGGTTTGCAAAATTGTACTATGTTTGCTGCAAACACCATCGTGCTCTAACTTCCCACACTTGTGACAGAACCCAAATCTTGCCATCCTTCTTTTGTGCACACACTTAGATGTTCTTCTCGAATGTCTCTCTAAATTCTCTTTGCATCTCTCGAGTCTCAACGTCTCTTTTACTTACTTCAAAATTATTAGGCATACATCTATCGGGATTTTCCTAAAGACTAAGACTCTCACTAAACACATATATTTGGCACAAAATATCTTGTTCTTTAATCTCTGCAGGTAAAAGAGGACAACTGATTTACTGATCTAACTCTGACCTTTGCAACATGCACAACTCACAATTTGTGTTCAATGATGTACTAGTTCCTCTCCTTGCAACCCTTTTAGCTTTAAACCTATTCGAGTCACCTTTTGGTCTCACGGTATTCATAAATTGTGTGGAGTGTATCTTATGAAAAAAATCATAGTGCTTAATCCTCAATGTTTCTTTCACCGTACTAAGAATGATAATGCATGTCTCTTGGAGGTTTTTTCTTGACTAAGAAATGCACTAAACTTATGTACTTTGAGCACAACATTCTTTCTCTCTATTCTCTGCACGTAAAAGATGACATAAAACCTATTAGTAAAATAATAAAGGTAAAAAATGATTAAAATAAAAATCCTAAACATGCTTATTTAAAGTCGTCAGCTTGACCTTTTTCATATTCATGCATTGGACAACATATTAACCAATTGCACTTCCACAATTTGGTTAATGATGTCTCCACTAAGGTAGATTTTGCACCTTTGACCATTAACCTTGAAGACTATCCCTTTGTTATCTTGCAGATCAAGTGCCCCAAAAGGGTATACCTTGACAATTTGGTATGGTCCGCTCCACTTAGATTTAAGCTTCCCAAGGAAAAGTCTCAATCGTGAGTTATAGAGAAGAACATGTTGGCCCTCCTTAAAGTCTTTCTTAATGATGTGGGCATCATGTCTCCTCTTTGTCCTTTCCTTATAGAGTCTTGAGCTCTCGAATGCCAAATCACGTATTTCTTCCAACTCTGCAAGTTAAAGAATTCTGCGTTCACTGGCCTTTTTGTAATCGTAGTTAAGGGTTTTGATTGCCCAGAATGCATGATGCTCAAGCTCTACAGAAAGATGGCATGCCTTGCCATAAACAAGCCTGTAGGGTGATATTCCTATTGGAGTTTTGAATGCCGTTTGATATACCCATAAGATATCATCAAGCTTGTTCGACCAATCTTTCCTAGCCGATCTGACCGTCTTTTCCAGAATATTTTTAAGCTCTCGATTTGAAAGCTCAACTTGTCCACTTGTTTGGGGATAATAAGGTGTTGCCACCTTGTGCGTTACCCTATATCTCTTTAGTAGGACCTCAAATGGCTTAATGCAAAAATGTGATCCACCATCACTAATTATCGCTTGTGGTACTCCAAATCTCGAGAAGAGTTTCTTAAGAAATTGGATAACAACTCTAGCATCATTTGTAGGTGACGCCAAAGCTTCTACCCATTTTGAAACGTAGTCAACTCCAACCAAGATATACTTGTTGCCATACGATATCAGAAAATGTCCTATAAAGTCCAATCCCCACACGTCAAAGAGCTCAATCTCTAAAATTCCAGATAAGGGCATCTCATTCCTTTTTGAGATATTCCCTGTTCTCTAGCAGCAATCACACTGTTCCACATAGGTACGTGTGTCTCTAAATATGTAAGGCCAATATAATCTGCACTCAAATACCCTTGCTGCAGTCCTTGTTGCTCCATAATGACCTGAGTAAGGAGTGTTGTGATATTGCTCTAAAATATTAGCTATTTCCCAATCGGCAATGCACCTTCGAAGCATCCCATCATTACATCTCTTAAAGAGGTATGGATCATCCCAAACAAACATTTGAGCATCCCTTAGAAATTTCTTCCTTTGAGGGTAACTTAGTCTGGTAGGAACAATTTCTCCAACTAAAAGGTTGGCATAGTCGGCGTACCATGGGACTTCTACTCTATTTAAGGTCATCAGAGTTTCATCCAGAAACTCTTCCTTTATCTTTCCATCTTTCTCCATCCTGTCGCTTTTCTCTAGTCGAGAGAGATGATCTACGACAACATTTACAGCTCCTTTCTTGTTTTTGATTGACAAGTCAAATTCTTGAAGTAACAAAATTCAGCGCATCAAGCGAGGTTTGGCATCTTGCTTTAAGAATAAATACTTCAAAACTGCATGATCTGTATAGACTATCACTTTTGAACCAAGTAAGTATGCTCTGAATTTGTCACAAGCATAGACGACTGTAAGTAATTCTTTCTCTGTGGTAGTATAATTAAGTTGAGCTCCTGCCAATACTCTACTTGAATAGTAAATGACATATAGCTTCCCTTCTTTCTTCTGTCCAAGCACACAACCCAAAGCTAAGTCACTTGCATCGCACATCAACTCAAATGGAAGTTTCCATTCCGGTGATGAAATAACTGGAGCTGTTACTAGAGCTTTGTTTAGAGCATTAAATGCCTTTTGGCATTGCTTGTCAAAGTTGAAGGATACATCCTTAACTAATAAATTTGTTAGAGGCTTTGAAATTAGAGAGAAGTTCTTGATGAATCTTCTATAAAAACTCGCATGACCCAGGAAAGCTCTAATTCCTTTAACTGTGGTTAGTGCAATCATTTTCTCTATCGCCTCTATCTTTGCTCTGTCCACTTCTATTCCAACTTTAGAAATCTTACGCCCCAAAACTATTCCTTCATCTACCATAAATGATACTTTTCCTAATTGAGCACAAGATTTTTTTTCTCACATCTCTCCAATACTTTATCAAGATTTTCCAGACAATGTTCAAATGAGTTTCCAAATACAGAGAAGTCATCCATGAAGATTTCCATTATCTTCTCATTCATCTCCCAAAAGATAGACTCCATACAACGTTGAAATGTTGCTGGGGCACAACTTAATCCAAAAGGCATTCTTCGATATGCAAAAATACCAAAGAGACATGTGAAAGATGTCTTCTCTTGATCTCTAGGATATATTGTAATTTGGTTGTACCCTGAGTACCCATCCAAAAATAATAGTATGAATACCCTACTATTCTTTCCAACATTTGATCAATGAATAGCAGAGGGAAGTGATCTTTCCTAGTGGCATCATTCAATTTTCTGTAGTAAAAACAAACCCTCCAACCGGTCACAGTACATGTTGGAATGAGCTGGCCTTCCTCATTGATTACCACTGTCATTCCTCCCTTTTTTGGAACACAATGGATTGGACTAACCCATTCACTATCCGAAATTGGATAAATAATTCTGACTTCTAGAAGCTTGATCACCTCCTTCTTCATAACCTCCTTCATGTTAGGATTAAGTCTCCTTTATCGGTCTACTCTCGGCCTTGCTCCATCCTCCATGCATTATAATTTCTGGGCTTGTTCCCTTGATGTCGGAAATTTGCCAAGCAATTGCCTTAATTCATTTGTTCACAATTGCAACCACTTTATCCTCTTCAACCTTGGAGAGCTTGTTTGAGATTATAATTAGTAACCTCCCTCCATCTATTAAGAATGCATATCTTAGATGCGAGTGTAGCTCTTTCAACTCCAAAGAGGGAGCTTTCACAATTAAGGGTAGAGTTCGGTATTTTAAATGAATTTCCAGTTCCTCAAGTAGACCTTTCTTGTTGACTTCCTCCTTTACTTCTTCCATAATTTCCTCATCTTTTTCTTGTTGTTCTATATCCTCAATTTTAGAAATATTTTCCTTGCAGAATTCGAGGATACATTCATCTACAATGTCAATTTTCATGCACATCCCTTCATCAAGCGGATGGCGCATCACACTTGTCATGTTAAACTCAACTTTCTCATCTCCAATTCTGAGAACCAATTTACCATTATGCACATCTACCAAAGCATGCGCTGTGTTAAGGAAGAGTCTGCCAAAAATTAGTGGACAGTTCTTGTCCTCTGAAAAATCCAGAACCACAAAGTCAACTGGAAAGATGAACTTGTCAATCTTTACCAGGACATCCTGAACCACACCAAATGATTTCTTAATTGTTTGGTCTGCCAATTGGAGAAGCATTGAAGTTGGCTTTACTTCACATAACCCAAGTTTCCGAAAAGTAGATAAAGACATCAAGTTGATACTTGCACCTAAATCACATAAACATTTTGGAAACTCAATGTCACCAATAAAACTAGGAATAGTAAAACTCCCAGGATCTTGAAGCTTAGTAGGAAGGTTCTTCAAAATTAGAGAACTACAATCTACCGTGAGGGCGACTATCTCTTTATCTTCCCACTTCCTCTTCTTTGTGATGAGTTCCTTTAGAAAGTTGGCATAGTGTGGAACTTGATCTTGCATCTCAAGAAAAGAGATGCTAATCTGTACATCTTTCATTTTCTCCATAAAACGGAGAAATTTCTCATCTATTCCTGATTTTCTCTTTACCCTTTGAGGATAAGGAAGAATGGGAATCATTGGTGGTGGTATGTAAACTTCTTCTTCCTCCGTAACTTTCTCTTGCGGGACTTTTTCTTTCGACACTTCTTCAAACTTGTCTTGGTTAGCATTCACCACTTCACTTTCTTTAGCATTCTCCTTTACTGATTGAGAAGCTAATTCTTTGCCACTTCTCAAAGAAATTGCATTGACGTGACCTCGAGGATTTTTTTCGGTAGAGCTTGGGAGAGAGCCAGATGCTCTTTGGACATTTGTCTTTGCAATTTCCCCAAGTTGCATTTCCATGTTACGCATGGCAGTTGCTTGCCCCTTAAGGAATTATTCCAAATTGTTTTGCCTCGCTTCTTGGCTCGCTAAAGCTTTCAATATTTGACTTTGGTTAGTGGATGATTCTCCAGTTTGTTGGATGAATTTCTCCACCTTGTCAAATCTTTCCTCTAGGACCCCCATTCTTTCTCCAAAAAATTCACGTGGTTGAAAACCAGGTGGTGGTCCTTGTAGTGGGGCACGTAATGGTAGTCCTTTATCAGGCACAATTGCCATGTTATCATCATTACTTCTATCTTTCCATAAGAAGTTAGGATGATTCCTCTATCCAGAGTTATATGTTGAAGAATATGGGTTATTCCCCATTCAGTTTCCTCCTTGTCCTTTTTTTTAAAGAACTCCCATCAAATAAAAATAAAATAAAAAAGCGGATACAAAAATGTCTCAAGCCCACAACACACCTGCAAACCAACAATCCTGGTCATCAGGTGGGGCAGAACTACTCCACACCAGCTATCCAACAAGTCTGGAAGTCAAGTGGGAGGGCAAAGACCAGCCTAAGCCCCTGCTTGCCAACAAACCTGGCAATCAGGGCAGGCAAAAACAAAAGACTAGCCGCAGCCAAAATGATGTCATCAAGGAACAAACCTGTAGTAGGGCTGCCCAGACATATCGCGTCCGATGTGGCTGATGAGCAAAGCTGGATAAGAGTGCCACCAGCCAGCCTCCGTAAGATGTGTGAGAGCGTCAGCCGCCATATTTCCCTCATGGAAAATATGCGTGATGTGGAGCTGCATCTGATCCTGGAGCCGTAGCATACGGAGCCAACGAGACCGCCAGCGCCAAGGTACCTCTGCCTCTAACACCTGGAAACATGATAGCACGTACATGGAGTCCATCTCCAGCCATAGTCTATGCTATCCATACGCGTGCGTAAATTCCACTACGAGAATGGCGGCCAGGAGCTCTACCTCAAAAGCAAAGCAACTCGGGAAGGGATGATTGAAGCAGCCTTGCACAAAGCCCTAGGAAGTGCAGAAGACCTTTGCAGAGTGGCCCTGTCCTGGGGAGCCCAGCGAGCTACCATCCATATTACACTTGAGCCAACCTGGAGGGGGGCACCGCCAAGTGACCTCGATGATGCATAGTGCCCGACTCGACCTCAGCACAATACGGAGGTCCCGGAGTAAAGACTGCTCCTGCTGCAAGGAGAAACATTGCCCAGAGTCGAAAACTAGAGTCTCACTAACCAGGTGCTGAAAGAGTATAATCAGCGTATCCAGACTCCAATGCTGTGCTCTGAAAATGCGCGCATTGCGCTCCTGCCATAACAACTAGCCCGTAGTGACCACTGACACTCGCCAGAGAACATCCACCTGAGGACTGAACTATATCTGCATCACCTCTGTGACTAGCTTGGCAAGGCTCAAGAAAGGCCGCCACCAAACCCCAAATAAGCCAAAGACAAACCTCCAAAAGGCAGCGATAATCAGACAGCGGGTCAACATATGATCCAGCGACTCAGCCTCTGCCATGCACAGATAGCACACGCTTGGACCAATAAAACCCCAACGAGTCATGACATCTGTAGTAGGAAGAGCCCTGAGGATGGCCCTCCAGAGAAACACCGATCACCGTGGCGGGATGGCTGTACCCCAAATCCATGATCCCCATCGGACATGCAGATATGATGGGCGTAGATGATTATAAGCCACTCTAGAAGTGAGTATGCCATCCCAAGCATGGACCCAAATCGTCTTGTCACTGCCCGAAGGTCCAAGCTTATGCCGGCGAATGTCCTGAATGATTGCAGGAAAAGCCCTACAGAAACTCTTGTGCAAATGCCAACATCCATCCTGCCAGTAATCGGCCACCGTAAAAGTGCAGCGTGGATAGAGGTGCTCCGATAGCCCCAATCTCTCAGCAATCACATAGCCCAGCCAGTTGTCTAGCCAAAAGTTGGCCAAGGAATCCTCCTTAACCAATACCCTAGACGACCGGACAATGTCGGGTAGGCAACTCTGAACTCTGCGCTGAATAGAGGACCGCATATGCCGTCATGGTGTCATGTCAACCATGTCAATCAGCCGATCCCGAATGCAAGCCCAATAGCTGGCCTCTCCGTGCAGAATGGACCAGGTGAGCCAGCTCAGGAAGGCCTGGTTCACCTGTCTAATAGAGCAGAGACTCAGCCCGCCCTCCTCTCGTAGGACACAAACTTGATCCCAAGACACCATGCAAGAGGCCCGACTATGGATATCCCCTATCCATATGAATTTCCTCATGCACACGTCAACCTGCTGCAGGAGTGAGATCGATCACTGATATACCATCATCAAGGTTAGTGAGCTCAAAATGACCGTCTGCACCAAGCAAGCATGACCGGCCATAGATAAAGAGGACCCCTTCCACCGAGCAAACTTGCTGATAATGGAGTCAGCGATACCATATAAGTGGCGATGGTGAGGGGGACCACAAAATAAAGGCACTCCGAGATAGGTAAAAGGAAACTGACCTGCCAAGATACCCAAAATGTCTAGTAGCGCACTGCACTACCGAGGTGTCATACCCTCGCTGAGGTAAACCCGGGACTTTGTCGGGTTGTAGTACTGACCCGATAAAGCTGCGTACTCCTGTAGAATCTGTAATAGCACATAGCAGTTGGCCTTAGAGGCCTGCCCGAATATGATGACATCATCTGCATACAGCAAGTGGGACGAAAAGATACTACCGCAGCCCCCTCGAAAACACGTGAATGCCCCCTGAACCACTGCACGCTGGATCAAGCGACTGAAAATCTCCTCAGCAACAATGAACAAAAGCAGAGATAGCGGATCACCCTGGCGCACCCTCTACAAGCAGCCAAAATAACCTGCCAAGACCCCGTCAACCAGAATGGACAGCCTAGCAGAGTGCAGAATGCTGATAACCATCTCTCCGAACTCCTCGGCAAAACCCCAGGCAATTGATACCCTCCGAAGCCAGAGCCATACAATCATGAATCCTACAACCCGATACAAATCCAAACTAATGAAAGGAAAGCAGAGAGTCAAGGATCGTACCGAGGCGGGATGCCAAAATCTTCGTCACTAGCTTATAGACGAAGTTGCCCAGAACAATGGGCCTGTAATCCTCCACCCGTTGCGCTCCCAGGACCTTTAAGATCAACACCACAAAATTGGCATTGAGCCCGATTGGTAGACATCTAGCGGTGAAAAACTCCTGCACTGCACGGACCACATACGGGCCCACAATCTCTCATGCTACCTGAAAAAACTGACCCCCAAAACAATCTGGGCTAGGGGCACTCGAAGCACTCATGCCAAAGACAGTGTGACGTACCTCCTCAGATGATGAAACCCAAACTAGCTCCGCATTCTGGTCCTCCCGAACACGGCTCTGTAATAGGGGCTCTAGCGGGCCAATCTTTGTCAAATCCATCGGTGGGTCCAAATCCTCAAAAACATCTGCCTGTAATAAGAAATGATATGCTCACGTATCTGGGTAAGGTCCTCCGACAACTGGCCATCTATCAACATTGACGAGATACCCAGCCTGCTCCTGCGAATCTGGACACTGCGGTGGAAAAACGTGGTATTCCTATCCCCATCCCAGAGCCAGGAAATCCGTGCCTGCTATCTCAGGAAAGTACTCTGCCACTCCAATGCAACATTGTACTCCCTAAGTGCATCCATCTCCTCCGCAACTAGCTCCTCCTGCGGCCCCTCAAGCTCAATCCGTCTCTGCACCTCCTCAATCCTGGTTTCTACTGTAATCAGGTTCTGCCTGACATCCCTAAAGACCTCCTTGTTCTAGGAAATCAACGCCCGATTCAGTCAGCACAATTTCCCTGACAAGGATAGAATCGCAGAAGTAGCTACTGCCTGTGCTGGCCAGGTCCATCTCACAAGTGCCAAGAAGTCTGTGTGAGATGTCCACATCGCCTGGAAATGGAAAGGTCTGGGGCCCCGAGGGACTCTGCTCTCCCTGCACTCCAGGACAATAGGCCTGTGATCAGAGGCATTATGGAGCAGGGCCCGACACTACACCATATGCCAGAGATCTATGAACTCCGGGGAGGCCAATGCTTGGTCTAACCTGGACTTCATATAACTAGATGCCCTCCTATTGGAGAACGTGTACTGTGCCCCCATCAGCGGAATGTCCTTCAAACCTATATAGCTGATATACGCCTGGAAGTCGCGACAAGACAGAGCAATAGGCAGAGAGTGGCTCATCCTCTCATGTGCCCTCAAGACAGCATTAAAGTCGCCAATCAACATCAACAGTCCCGACGATAGAGTCATCAAATCATCCCATAGAGCTTGACATCTATAGTATCGGACATGCGCATAGACAAAACCTAGCAAAACAGAATGCTGCAGCCAAGAAGTCTGACATACCACTACCTGTGAGGTACAGAGAACAATGTCGAGCTGAATAACCTCTGGCTGACTAGTGAAGACCCAAAGATTAGGGGTCCTCGCCCCTCTATCCGTGACTCCAACCAGTCTGTAACCAAGCAAAAACCAGAACCGATCATGAATGGGATCATATAGTACCATAGGCTCTGCAATAGCCACCCAAGTCGGCCTGTGGCATAAATAGTGCTATCGGAACTGGGTACGGGCTTGCGCTGACCCGATACCCCAAATATTCTAGTATAGAATAATTATGAGCCCCGTAGGGGCTGAGAGGACTGCAGCGCGCCCTTCAAGTGCATAGAACAAGCTCTCGTGAACAGCGGCAGGTGCTCCTCCTCCCAACTCTCCTCAACAGAATCAGCCCATCTCTGCTCTCCTATCATCTGATCCATCTGGTGTCGAGGATCTAAGGAGTCATCAATCTCAATAACTTGAGCATTGAGCGTACAAAGGACAGGGGTGGGACCCTCTCTACACTCAACCTGCTCTGCCCTAGTCTGCACCATGTCTCGAACTGACTAATCCGAAGTTGAAACCTCCCTCAGAACCTGATCACTATCAGCCATGTCTATCTGCCCAAGACCCCGAGTGTCTGCCAAACTCTGCATCCCAGTCTGTGCTCCCCTATCTGAGGTCCCTATATCTGACTCACCTACTCTATCCGAATCAACCGAGTCTTGCTGAGGTAGGTCCCGTACCATAGTATCCCTCTGTATCAGCCAGGCCCTCTGCAGTGCCGCCTAAATCATCATCAACTGCATCAACAACTGCAGTGTCATCCTGTGTCTCCTCCTCCTCTAATGCTACAAAGGCATTCCCCGTTGTCAGCAGGCCAGATGAACCTGCCGTCGCTAGGGGGAAAAAAGCCTTATTGATTCAGACTATCCGAGATCCTACGGCCTGTGGGCTACCACTATCGCCTCCTGCAAGCCTGTCTCTCCGGGGCTGGCTCCTGTGCTTGGGGCTCTGCCACTGTCGAACCATCCACTTTCTGCTTCCCCTTCTCTACAGCAAAGCGCTAGCAAGCGCTGTGGATGTGACCCCGTGCCTTGCAGTAGGAGTAAATAAAGGGAGAGTCTGGATACTAGATCTCGATCTCAACCTCCCCATACTCGAGAACCAAACTGACAGAAGTGGGATGCTCTGCTGTCGGCTCCAACTCCACCAAAACCTGTATCTAAACCCTATTCACCCTATCCAGGCCGCCATATCCAATCTGACCGGTCTACCCACCGTCTTGGCCAACCCAAAGACAATCTCTGGCATGACATGCTCGCTGCTCAGTCCCACGAGCCAGATCTAGACTCTACTCAAAGACTGCTCCTGCCTGGTGAGTTTAAAGAAAGGAACCCACTACTGGAGGAAAATCTTGCCGGTCTGCAGCTTCCAGCTGCTCGATGCCCAAATCCACTCCTTATCAGCTAGGAGCGTGAAGCAGAAGTAGTAGTACCCCATCCCGATCGAGATCATGCGCCAAGCAGAGGTACCCCAAAGTCTCGTCAGCTCACCTCGCAAAGCAGCAGAAGTCACAGGCTTAGTACCCTTAGGTAACACTAAGCGACCAATAAATGCTAGGGAACCCAAACTCACAGCAAGAATGAGAAAGGGCGGGACCAACATCCAGAGCTGGCTTCCCAGCATGCAAAATAGGGTCCGGGGTAATACCTGAAAAAGTCCAACCCCCAGGCTGGGATCGTGCTAGGGCAGCATAGGAAGGGCGCCCAACTACTAGGGGGGGACGGAGTGGATGCCGTGGCTGATTGTGAAGTCGGCCCTGCCTGCGGTGGGTCCTGAGCCATACTATCTCTCTGTGCCTGCGGCTGAGGACGAGTTTGAGCAACATCATCCCTGATCACCTGCAAGGTGTCCTGTAGAAGGTCAAGCTGTGCACACTTGTGTAATAGGGACTCGTCCAAAAGAGTGGGTATCCCAGAAGAAACGGGAAGGACAGAAACTCCCCTGGTCCCAAGGTCTATCACTACTTCCTGGGTGGGAAGCAGACCGGACCCCTGTATTGGTAGATTACGGACTCCCCCCGCAGCTGGGGCTTCAATTGGGTCAGCAACTGTCTAGTCCCTCGACCATCGTCCAGCCTGTGAGTCTGTCTATGCAGCAATAATATCAGAAGGAGCACATGCTGAAACAGACACAACTGGGCTAGCTGGAATATTAGGCAAAAGGATAGAAACTCCCCTGACACTGGGGACATTGTTCAGACCCAGGACAGGCCGAGAACTAGTCCCCTACTCGAGTAGACTGCAGACTCCTCCCGTAGTTGGGGTCTCTCTCAGCGACTTAAGCTCAGCAACTCTGGACGAGCTAGCATGGATGGGGATATCCTGTATCGCTACATGGTCAGTATGTGTACATGGCAAAATAACAGCAGCAGCTGACACAGAAGTCGCATGAGAGTAGACTGGGACTCCCCTGAAATCGGGGACAAGGTCCAGACTAAGATCAGTCCATGAGCTGGTCCCCTGCACTAGCATACCGCGGAGTCCTCCCGCGGCTGAGGTGGCTGCATAATCCAAGCCAATGATCTGAGTTCCTACTGAAAATTCGGCATGACCCACTCGTTCAGCATCCAAACCAGGCCTAGGCTCAGTGCCTGCCGCAGACAGATCAGTCCTGTGCTAATGCATATCAAAAAGAGGCTCAGTGCCAACAGCGCTATCAATATGCAATCTAACTAGGCCATCAACAGGAGCATTAATACCACAATCATGAGTAAAAGTAGGCAAAGGGAAAGAGACTTCCCCAGAGCTGGGATCATGACTCAAAAGTGCCGGACAAGTCCGTGATCCCAAATCAGGCAAACCACGAATATCCCCTGTGGCTGGGACCTCGATCGAGGTATGACTGTGCTTCATGATCTGTCCTAAGTACACCTACAAAAGATGAACAAATGTGGGCCAAAGTTTCCTCGGATCAATGCGAGAACTCAGGCATGTCGTGCTCCGTGTCGCACCTACACTTGTATGAGAGTGCATGGCTTCTTGTGTACGTAGGCTGTGGGCCTTGGTCGACACGAAGGCCAAGGGCATCAGGCTAGGACATCCGAGCAGTAGTGGCTCCACTCGGGCACGAGCCAAAGACCCTTCCACGGGGAGGGGCACGGAGGTGGACTGTGGTGGTGCGGTAAGTGGGGCTGCATAGAAGCCCGGGCCATATGAGCAGGAGCTGGAGCGACGGCGAGGGGAATCTGGTGGCCCATCACGGAGGAGGGCGGCCAGGGCCAACCATCGAGGCTCGGCACGGCAAAGGACAATGCCGAGTATGGCAGAGGACATGGGGGAAAAAATTCCCCAATCAGCTTGGATCCCCATGTGGCCGTCCACGGCCACGGCTGTGAGCAAGGGGCATTCCCCGTCATTTGAGGAGGTTCGGTGGCTTGGGGCAGGGGCTGGAGGAGCGTGGTGGCTTGTGGAAACCCCAGCTCGTGATCAGCGAACCTAGGGACTCCGGCTTCCATGCATGACGCGGTAGAGGAAGGCAAGGCGATCATCGTTCAGGTCAGCTGCAGGTGGCCGACCCCGTTGGAGGGGTGGTTTAGCCCAGTGTGGCCGCTAGCGGTGGTCAATGATGGAAAACCCACGTTAGGGCAAAAAGTGGCCCTATCGAATGGCTGCATGTGGGCATGCGATCCACCTACCATTGGGTTTAGAGGGAGAAGGTGATCACCATGGTGGAGGTGGCGCAGCCCGAGGATGCCATCTGCGGTTGTGGGGAGTAGAGGAAAAGTTTGGACGGCGGCTTAGGAGTTTTCGAAATCGAGGCTAGGTAGCTCGAAAACCAGCGATCCAACCATCGATGGGTGTGGGGCGACGCGGCCAAGGTCGGGTGGCCAACCGTTCATGGCGGCGTGGCTGCTCGCGATAGCTAGAAGGAAAAAATGTGCCGGCAGCTCTTTTTCTCCAAAAAATTGCCTAGAATTTCCGGAGCTCTTGGACCACACATCATTTCGTTTAGGGTTTAGGGTTTAGTCTCCTCCTTGTCCTTGACCACTAACAAAATTGACTGGCTCAGTTTGTTGGTTCATCATGGCACATTGACTAATTTCATGGCCAATGTTGCAAGAAGCTTCACAATTATGTTGGATAGCAACATCATCAACTTTGTTTACAGTCAAATCTCGCAACTGCTTTGCCATTACATCCAATTGAGCTTGAAATGATGAGGAAGCATCCAGTTCAATCATTCCTCTCTTTTTGCTTCGCTCAGTTAGTTCTCTCAGTTCTCTCATTGGTTGCTTTCTTCTTTCATTTGGGACTATCCTGTTGGTTGCTGCCAACTCTTCCAGAATATGGTAGGGTTCACCTCTTTCCTTTCTCAGAAAATTTCCGTTAGAGGTAGAATCAACTGTTCTCATGATTGTTGGTAAAAGGCTAAAATAAAAAGTTTTGAGCAACGACTCCTCCGATAAACCATGGTGAGGACAACTCCTTTGTAACTCCTTAAATCTTTCCCAGGTTTCACTCAAAGAGTCTCCTTCATATTGTTCAAAATTTGTTATGTCCTTGACGAGCTTGGTTGTCTTTGAATATGGGAAATATTTATCCAGAAAAGCATTTGCAAGTTCCTCCCAAGTGGTTATTGGTGTACCTTTAAGTCGCTTGTACCAAAGTTTGGCCTTATCCCTGAGCGTATATGGAAATATCCTTATTTTCACAGCATCATCAGACACTCCTGGATACTTGAAATTATCAGCTAATTTCATGAAATTTCTAAGATGGTCATTCGGGTCTTTATTAGGCAGTCCATAGAACTGACCCGATGCTTGAAGCATATGAATCACTGCCAGCTTGATTTCGAAGTGATTAGCTTCAATAGCTGGCTGCTGGATCCCCGTTTTTGCTCCCTCATAAGTTGGTCTTCCATGGTCCATCAAAGATCTTCTAGGAGCTTGAACTTCTGCTCCTTGTCCTTCTTGTCTTTGATCCATCCTTACTTTCTCTCTTTTTTTCTTCATAATGACCTTTCTAGTCGAGTAATGTCCACTTCAAATTCTAAAGGAAGATTTTTGGTGGAACGGGTTAAGGGCATGCACGAAATTTCTTTTTTCAGGTAACTTATGTTGCAAGTAACTTCTAAAAATTAACTCTAATTTTTTTTGGGTTTTTATTATTATTATTATTATATTATTATTATTATATTACTATTATATAGAAATAAAAATATTCCTAATCCAAGTTCGTTCACCAAATCGAGCGTTATCAACTTAACTCCCCGGCAACGGCGCCAATTTATTGCTTGCTTAATTTGCTTTGCACTTGAGTGTTTGGATTATCCTTTATGCTTGATCTGAAGTGTACTGATGATTCGCGTGTTGTTTAAGGCTCACTAGCCACCTATGGCACGCGCCACTAGTGCCTCTGGTGCGGGCCAACTATGTCCGAAAGAGCTTAACTCACGAGCTCGTTGCGTGGCCCTGAATTTCTGGGCGTCTATGGTGCGCGCCACTACCCTTTTGTGTGCGCCAATGTTCTTCTGGCAAGAACAATGGCGCACGCCACTCCTCCTCAACGTGCGCCAACACTCAACAGCAAAAGCACAGAGTAAGTCCAGTTTTGTCGATCCTCAGGGAATTGATTGTTAAGACTTCGTACTTAGATTCCAAACTTGATTAGAGTATATTATGAAGATTGGTTGATTGATAACTCGAACAAACTTCTAGATTAATGATCTAAAGATTTAAACTAGTCAAAAGTCTATTAACTTCAAAACACCAAACTACAATCTGGTTTAGCAAATTTAACTAAAAGTGAGTTTAGTACCATTGAAACTTATGTAATCAAGCAACTCAAGGGGTTTATTATGCAGTTGTTATGATCCGAGTGTTCCATAAGCAACAAACCTACACTTTCGCGCTAGAATTGTCTAAATTGACCAATAGCAAAACTGAAACTAATTAGATATTCTTTCGACCCCACTAATCGATCTAAACCAAGCTAAGATCCAACTTTAGTTATCACTCAGTAGATAATTAATTACTTAAGAAGATTTCTCATTCATTAAGCAACTAATTATCTAGTTAATCTTTACATTAATACCATCATCTTTCGGTCTCAAGTTTTAACTAAGATCATAATCATGGATAATCACAAGGTTTTTTATCATAGCCGACTAGTCTAAACCATTGTCAAAGGCAAGAACTACTCATGATCATAAACTATGTGAAACCATAATTAAGCTTTAAGTTCATTAACTAGAACATAAGTCTATTAGTTTTTAACCCGTCGAATTAGTTAATTACATGTTAGTTCCTAGGCACCAAACCCACAGAATTAACTACTCA
>SOPF01027802.1:0-100301 GCA_012979155.1 Hypericum perforatum
ATCGGTGACTTGTTTAATTAGAATTAGAACTCCAATTAGTATTATAATTAGGAATCCGAATCCTATTAGTATTCTCTTTCAAATAGGCAAACGTACTTTTCAGTAATCGTGGTTTGACAATCGTGGTTTACTTTCTCAAACATGTTTAAGTCTCGGGCAGGTGCTCGGCCACATGGTTGCCCACGTAAATGCCACGTATGCCTTGATTATCAAAATGTTACCAAAATTTCTAAAATTACGGAAAATGTTTCCACGTGGTTGGGCCCAACCAAATTACGGGTTTTATCGCATTATGGGTATTTTACCTGTAAAAACCAGAATTCGGGTTTTTAAACCGTCAATCGTATTAAGGGTTTTAAATCCGGATTCCATATAAAGAGTAAAAAACTCGTTATACGATTTGCAATACGGATTTTTTTACCTTTTTTGTTTCTTGAAATAGATCTTAAAAAGTTATGCGGATTCAAAAATAAATTTTTTGAATGGGAACCCGAGCACCAAGATATTGCTCTTTCAAGTTTTTTTTTACATAATCTATCAATTTAAATTTTTTCAGCTTTTTGAATTTTATAAATTTGTAAGAATAAAAAAAACACGAGAAAATTTGACTGTCTTTTGAATTTTTTGAATTATTTTAAAAATACAAAAAGAACTAAGACATGGGAAGAAAATTATCTCCTGATCAGAACTGGGTTATTTTTTCAAATTACCAAAAATAAATTAAAATTCCATGCTTTGATCTATTTATATAGATTGCCATGCTTTAGATATCGGTGACTTGTTTAACTAGAATTAGAACTCCAATTAGTATTATAATTAGGACTCTGAATCCTATTAGTATTCTCGTGTATTTCTATATTTCAAATAGGGAAACATACACTTCACTACCTGTGGTTTGATGGTTTCTACAAAAAAAGACCATGTATTTTTTTTCTTCCAAATTCAGTCCCCGTTATTTACTTTCTCGGACATGTTTAAGTTCTGAGTAGGTGCTCAACCACATGGATGCCTAGTCAGTGCCACGTCTACCTAGATGATGCCATTTGTTACCAGCATCCGAGAAGTTTAAGTTTAGATGATGTGGCTTATGAGAAATTACTAAATTAATACCTAATTTGAATATTTTTTACAAATAAAATTCCTATGCCTTTTCGGGTGATCCCCTTATGTGGCGAATCCCCTGATCTGCGTATATTTCTTATAGAATTACTCTGCCTTATAAATTCTCCGTTTCAACTTCTCATAGCTCACCTGTAACAAAATGTCATGGCAAATACGTGATAAGTACAGATAACCTACATTATTGGTTCCTACTATTTGGTATTGGGTTTGGAAGAATACGTGGTGGGTATAGATTTCCTACTATTTGGTTTTGGGTTCAACAACTATACGTGATGAGTACAGATGACTACATTAAGGGTTTCTACTATTTGGTTTTGGGTTCGACAAATACGTGATGGGTATAAATAACTACATTATGGGCACTGTTAAGGTAGTGATGGATACAGAGAAATGTGTGATGGGTTTAACAACAATATATTTTGGTACATTGTATCATAGATGACACATCACAAAAATGTATGAGTGCAAAAGTAAATGCATCCGGTGCAACAATATTTACTCTACAAACAAACAACAATAGTAAGGATGAAATTGATATTTATGCAGTTTCTTTCGCCGGGGTCAAAACTTGTTCCTCACCAACCGGAGGCTCCCCAATTATTCTAGGTCTACATTGGTCTTCAGACATAAAAGATACATTAGGATTTCCATACCTAACAATAACCAACAAAGGCAATTATCATAATTACATTAAATATGTTGGAATATTGGTTAACTAGGAGAAAATATCTTACCTTTTAGCACATAAATAATCCTTACTCTTTCACCATTAATGAAATTGCAAATAAATGAGGTTTCACAAATTTGGCCGTCCTTTTTAAAGGGTTGGTGAACAAGAAGAAAGAGGAAAAAAAATGGGTTGATGTGTTGGTGTCTAAGGAAGGAAAAAATAGTATACACTGTTGGGCTTTGGAGGGGAAAAAAAATGTGGTACAAAGATCAAATTTGCCCTTCTGACTTGCGTTGGAAATCTAGGCTGTCGAATCGGCCTGATCATGTGACACAGTCCGACGGCCCTGAGCTACATACACACAAAACCTACATGTGTATATCAATTTTTTCGTCCCCATTCTTATACTCTTCCTGGTTACATATGTTTGACTATAGTCTTTCCGTTTCAATAGAAACAAAAAAAATTGAAATAAAAGGGAAAAGCAACCGACCTGATGATTAGGAACCTGTCGGACATCAAAAATGGTAAAAAAAAGAGAGGCCAAGAAGGAATTAGTTTAAAGAAGAGAGAATTGGGAAAAAGGGAGAAAAAAATAAAATAAGGGAAAGAGTTCCACACCAAAAAAGTACAGTAGAAAGTCGAGATAAGTAGACCTGGAATTTATGTAAGAAAGTACCGGAAACAGCTCTGGTGGTCAGAGGGGATGGGTGTGTTAAGGTTAATTAACTGTTAATTCATTTTCGAAATTGGGGAGAACGTAAATGGTAACTAATATTCGATAAATTCATAAAATTTCTGATAACCTGTAGTTTAGGATCGGTAAATTAGTATTCAGTAATCAATTTACTAGGATTTTTTGGGAAAAACACACGAGTATCGGCAGTTGGTAAATTTTGGTAAATATCGATAAATTGAATTCACTTAAATGATAATTTACCAGATATACTAATAAATATATGAGCCAAATAATAGATAATTTATCGAAAAGTTATGTGGCGTCGTCAGAATGTCGATTCAACTGATACACTTTGTGTTAATTAGACTTGATAAGTTATACTTATTAGATTGAATTTGTGTTCATTGAAAATATGTTTTGTATTTATGGATTAAATAAAATGATGGATTATAATTTTTCCAAAAATATTTTTAAATTCGCTAAATACTGAATTTGTCAAAAAAAATGTAATTTGGTAAATATAGAATTCACTGAATACTATTTGGGATTGGGATCGACGAATTTTTTTTTAGCATTTTAGTATTCGAAATCGGTAAATATGAAAAACCCTCAAGATCATAACGATAATATTTAATAATGTTGTCGACGAGGACCTTGAGAGTAACATTTTACCAAATTATATGGATTACAAAATATTGTTTTGCACTGACCACATAATAATTGAACCATATACGAGAAATCCGACGACAATTTGCATTCAATATTTATAATTTAGCTCTCTTTTTTAAGAACGGGGTATTATGTGAATATCGAATTCTTTTAGTATTTTTTGCAGTTTTTGTTTTTAGAGATTGATATATTTGCACATTACTACTCTTCAAGGGAGTACTTTATGTGATTCGATATTCAAATCTGATTTAAATCTAAATTTACCGTTTATTACAAAAAGACCATCGGTTCTCCCATAAAATCCCAATGGGTAAATTACCCCCAGGTCCCTTGTCTTTACCAAATCTTCTATTGGGTCCCTCCTTTATCATAAATGATTAATCAGTCCCTGTTTTATTCAAAAATGTTAGTCTCGGGTCCCCACCGACCAAATTAGACTTTTTTATTATTTTTTTGTCATGTGAAATGACTATTTTACCCTTCACAAAATGACAAATTTTATCTTATTTTTGTCGTTTTGTGAAGGGTAAAATAATCATTTCACATGACAAAAAAATAATAAAAAAGTCTGATTTGGTCGGTGGGGACCCGAGACCAACATTTTTGAATAAAACAGGGACTGATTAATCATTTATGATAAAGGAGGGACCCAATAGGATAATAATGTAAAGACCAGGGACTTGAGGGTAATTTGCCCAATCCCAATAACCTCAACTTTCATGAAAAGGATCAGTCCACTCCTCTCTCAACTCTCTCTCCGTCGCGCTTCCGACCACCGTCTCCTCGTCTTCCGGTAAGCCCATTTCCCTTCCCTAACGCTGCCACGTGGCTTTTTAACTTGTCTCCACCACCGGCGGCTCCCTTTTTTTCAACTGTTCCCCCTTTTATTTCTTCTTTCTTCCGATTCTGGCCTTTAGGGGAACTTTTTCTTTGTACATTGCGGTTATTTCTTTATTGCTTCAGCTTTTATCTTGATCTGACTCTTCAAATTGGCTTGCATGTCTGAAATAACAACGTCCCAATTGAAAAGTTTCAATCTTTTTCTTTTTCTTCCATTTTTTTTTTGAGTTAAAAACCCTAAACCCTCTCGTGTTTCGTGTTATAAGCTGTGCTTTTGGATGTATGGACCAGGATTAAGTAAGTGATTGTGTTCCTGTGGGTTTGGGTTAAAATCTCGTGGCAATGGCGCCAAATCCCCGTATATCCAATGCCTTTCGGGCCATGAAGGCGATTGGAATCAAAGAAGCCAAGATCAAACCTGTCCTTAAGGAGCTGCTCAAGTTGTATGATAAGAATTGGGAGCTAATTGAGGCAGAGAATTATAGAGTCTTGGCAGATGCTATCTTTGAAGCCGATGACACCGAGGTGCGGGGGTTAATTCTTGGATTATTTGTATTTTTGCAACTTTTCGTTGTGGTTTCCTGACGTTTTGTTCCAGTGTTATGTGATGTCTGTGTCCTGATGTTGTTAACTCTTGACTCTTGATCAGGTTCCTGAAGAGAATGAGAAAGTTAATGTAAGTGATACTGTTTACTGTTTAAAGATGTTTTGGCATATTTTGTGTCTGGTTATGTTTCTTTTGGTCACGTAATAGCAAGAAGACAACACCGAGGATGCTCAGCCTCATGACAAGCCGGAAAGGCCTCTGAAGCGGTTGCGCTTGAGAAACCAAGAAGAGCAAGTTACTCCGTCCAATGGTACCAATCCCAATGTAGGTGGAGTGGCTTTGAAAGTTCCTACTGTTTTAAGATGTTCTGGCCTATTTTGTGTCTGATTTTGCTCTCTTTTTTTTTTGGCTCACTTAATAGCACGAAGAGAACGACGAGGATGCTCAGCCTCGTGAAGAGCCAGAAAGGCGTCTGAAGCGGCTGCGCTTGAGAAACCAAGAAGAGCATGGTACTCCGTCCAACGATACCAATCCCAATGCAGGTGGAGTGACATTGAAAGTTCTAAAGGAAGAAAAAGAACAATCTCCTGGCTCTGGCACAAATTCTGCCCAACTGATCACCACGCGAGTTTCAGCTTCAGCTCCCCAGACAAACATGGACAAGCAACTAGCTATCTCAGATTCAGATGCCCCTCAGATGCGGCATTCGTACAAGGGCAAGGAACCTATGATGCCTGAGGTTTCAAGGAAGAGAAAGGATCTGGGACCACCTCGTCCCCTTCAAATTAGAGACTCAGCTGATGATACAGGAAGCAGTGCTACTCCCAAACACACTGTCTCTGATAAATTTGTCCTGATCCAGCCAAAAGATGAGCCATACACTGATTGCATGCCTCTTAATGGCACACCAAAGATTGCTGCTATCCAACCAGGTAAAATCTATTCTGTGGATTGGACTGAGATGTCAGAAGTAATAAACACCTAGTAATTTTAGGCTTGTGTCACTTGTCTTTGTTTCTTTCAAACTGTCGTTTTGCAACTAAACCATTTTGTTCAATGTTGACCGGCATTTTGGTATTGTGATTCATGGCTGATGTCCTACCTACAAATGATCGTCAGATCATAATGCTTCAGCAGCGTATAAACATGCAAAAAATGTTCCAGCATCAAATTCCAGGGTTGGGGGGGATATAGTTGAGAATGGTTCTGCCTCGGAAAACGGTGCTAGAAGCAATCATGAGCCGGGAAAACTTCCAGAGGAAGCTCCTGCTAGCATTGATATTGTCACTTCATCATCAGGAGAGGTGAAGCTTTCATTGAGCTTCAACTCTGTGCTTGGGAGACAACATTTGCGCATGCCTAGTCAGAATGAACTTCTTAAATTGATGCAAGAGAAATGTCTCCGATCATATAAAATCCTTGATCCAAACTTTACTGTAGAGCAACTGCTGAAAGATATGTGTGAGTGCTTCTTGGAATTGGCGACTGATACTTATAATGAATCGCAGGAAGGGTTCAATAATGTTACACCTATTTTGGACTTATTGAAGAAATATCCTGCTCGGGATACTATAGGAGATGGTAGCTGCATCAGAAACAAATTTGCTGCTATTGTCCTTAAACCTCCCATTCCTAGGCCACTACAATCCTCTGATGGAATTGAGCAGAAGTCCATGGGTGAATGTCCTGAGAATGAGCAAGTAACATATTCAAGAGAACTGGTTGTGGTTCCCGAGTCTCAAATTTCTTCTGATGATTTCAGATCCCTAGTCAACTTCTGTGACATATGCAAAGGAGAAGAAAATGTTGAGATTCCATGGATAAATGAATCCAACAATGAGTTTCCACCGGCATTCAATTACATACCTCAAAGCTTGGTTTTCCAGAATGCTGTTGTGAATTTCACTCTTTCTCAGATCAAATCTGGCAGTTGCTGTCCTGACTGTTATGGCGACTGCCTTTCGTCCCCTATAACTTGCATTTGTGCAGCTGAAGGTGATTACAAGTTTGCCTATACTGTAGAAGGCCTTCTTAAGGAAGACTTTCTAGAGGACTGTGTTCGTCAAATTCGTGATCCACATGGCCTCTCTTACTGTGTTGCCGATTGCCCACTGGAGAGGTGGAAAAATGACGACATGCTGGAACCATGCAAGGGACACCTGAAGAGGAAGTTCATTAAAGAATGTTGGACCAAATGCGGCTGCCATAAGCGGTGCGGTAATCGTGTTGTACAGCGAGGCATCCAATGCAAACTACAGGTATAACAGATTCCCTTTAGTCCTGCTGCTTGTTGCGGATTAAAGGTTTCTTTTGTCTTCTTGGTATTTGTTATATTTGTATTCTGATCTGACGAAATCATGTATTCTTTTTGTTTAGAGTTTCTGGTTTGCATTCGATCAATGTGTAGAAGCTTCACCTTGCCCACATATTCTCCGGCTAATTTATTCTGTGCATAGTTATTTTTCACAGTAGAAGGAAAAAGATGGGGTCTAAGGACCCTGCAAAAGCTACCAAAAGGCGCCTTTATATGTGAATATGCTGGAGAGATATTGACATGCAAAGAGTGGTATGAGAGGGCAGCACAAGAGAAAGGCAGCACCCTCTCTGGATTGCCAAACCAGCCTGTGATGTTGGATGCGTTTTGGTGCCTGAAGGACAACATGATGGATGGGGAATCTCTTTGCCTGGATTCCACATACTTCGGAAATGTTGCGAGGTTCATAAATCATAGGTAATATTTCAAAGTAACGGACAATGATACAGTCTCTCTTGATGCAGTTTATTTCTTTTTATTGTTTGACTATGTTTAGTTTAGTCAGAAACAGTAGATGGTTAAACAAAACCATTATTTTCTACATGCTTTTAACCCACTATTTTCTACTTTTACAGATGCTATGATGCAAACTTAATTGAAATCCCAGTGAAGATCGAGACGCCAGAGAATCACTACTACCATGTATGCATTTTTTGATGTTTAAGCTTCTACTTTATACTGTGAAGTTTTTTTTTTTTGTGTGCAATTTATTGTTCATGATGAACGAATGTTCTTTTTTATATAGCTTGCATTCTTCACTACTAGAGAAGTAGATGCCATGGAAGAGCTCAACTGGGTAAGTTGCACAGTGTTTGTTATATTGGTACAGCACTGCTAACACCATGATACTGCTTTTTGCCTTCACTCTTCTTGTACTCTCCACCTTCGACATACTCCCGTTTCTACTTTACTGACTTATATCTCTTGGAGTTATTATTATATCAATCATAACATAAGTGCTGCTGGCCTGTGATCTTGTAATAGCTGTTAAAGTTTACTTCTATCTTTGTTAAAATTCAGCTTAAATTTTTAGGCCTGATATTGCCTGGGGTCTATATGCATTTCAACTAAACTTATGGAATCAATTTCCTTAGGTGCTTGACACCGAACAATAATATTCATCCTAAAAAAATCGACTTGCTTCATTCAATGTCCTAATCAATCTCTTGGATATATAGCTCGGTATGAGAAACTTTGCTTTAGTGAAGGAGTGGTATAATCTATTTGTTTTTAGGGCTTTGCAAAATTATGCAAATCTATTTATTAGTGAAAAATCCAGGCATCCGTGGTGTCTTAATGAAACACGGAGCACAGTGCAGGAAAGTGCATGGTAATTTTTGGTGTCAAAGCTCACCAAAGGTACCAATTTTCTTTCAATGCTGAATTGTTATCAATAGTCGGTACAATATGATCACATCCTAAAGTGTAAAGCTACCAACAGTGACTACAAATTTGAAGCAGAACACAGCACGTCGCAATGTGCTTGGGAGGAGGTGATAATAAGTTATGGAGGAATTAATATAGCTTTGAATCTTGCATTTCGAGAATAGAGAATTTAGGTATTAGAGTTTTACACGGGTACACAATTATAGCATGTTGATTGCTGTCTTCTGGTCAGCATCAAGACTGACTCCCTGGTTTGCAATTTCGTGGTCATCATGTCCGTTTATGTCTAGTCTCTGCTGTTGAATAATTTGCAGGTTTAGGTATGAAAAGTATGCGGCTGTGATTTGTCCTCATGTTTAGGAGTGGTAACTAGAACAGTAAAGCAAACTTTTCCACGTATCAATTGGCCACCAATTTTAATGCGTCGTAGTATACTTTAAAATGAAAAGGCATATTTTCTGTACTTGTTCGTTAACAATTCAGATTATGCATCTTTCTACGGTCTAGTCATTTTTGACTATCTAGTTCATTTCTGCAGGATTATGGCATCAACTTCGATGATAACGACCTAGTTACAGCATTTCCCTGCAAATGTGGGAGCAAATTCTGCAGAAATATCAAGCGCGGCCGTAGTAAGTTGTTTATCGATCAGTGTCCATTAAATGCTTGAAACATATTCCGTTTCTAAGACATCAAAAGTTTTAGCTTTCCCTGTGCTGCATGTCCTACTTCGGCTTTTAACATACGGTTTGGTTTAGGACAGAGAATAATACGCCCTACTTCATTAAAACTCAAAAGCATCACAAGGGCATCCTGTACTGTGCTAGCAAGTGTCTTTGGCACATGTAACCTGGTTTAGAGAACAGAGCAATAGAGTGAGAAAAGATATCCATGCCAAAAAAAATTGGCAAAAATAGATATGCTCATACAAAAGCGTAGTTTTGGTGGGAATATCTCTGTTGCATGTTGTAAGAATTTCCATATCCTACCCAAAACCTTAAGATGGTGAGTAGATGGATTCTCCATACTTAAAACCAGAACAAACCCACTTACAACCCTCGACGTGTGCATTTGCCTTTCGTGCACCTGAGTGTGGAAGTTTTGACAATATTAGCGAGCAAAGATGCTCCATATGCTGATTAACTAGTCCTGCTTTTCGTTACCTCTTCCACTCACCACTGGCCTTTCCTGGTATAGGACTGAGATCTGCATCGAGCTGACTGGATATTTATGTATAGCAAAAGGGACTTGCAGCCGGTAGTCGGCAGTACATTTTCCATCACGTCTGGTTGTTGTAAGCTTGCGGTTTTAGATATCTATCTTAGCAGGCATTCTGGCGAACTTTTGATGCAGAACCACCTAAGTCTCTGCTGCTGCTTGCTCGTTCCTGGAAACCGTAATTTGTAAATAGTCCTGTGCTTAATTGTGATGCCGGTAGTTAGTCAACTCGGATGCGATAATCGCCTTTCATCCAAATGGACGGATTGTTGTTCGGTATTATCGTCGGACTTAGGCTTCCGTTTCAAGTAACATGCCATATTTTCTTTGTCTGGCTTCATGGTTTACTACCATTTCGTGGTGCTGGGTTACTTCTTACTTCTTACATGTTCATTCTGGAAGAAGTGTGGTTTATTCATTCTGATACTATTCTCATTTCTGTCTGGTGAAGTGGCGGAATGAAATTACTTGAGAAAATTTGGAAACTTGGGTTAGAATATTTGTTGCCTATTCATTTTGTGATATCCTAGGTAGTACAGGAGGAAGAATGCTTCAAAATTGTGATATAGGAAGATTGGTATTGTATTTGGTACATGTTACAATTTTAATCTAAAACAAAAGGCTTCGTCGAAGTCCATGTTTGACACAAAAATTTCAGTTCAATCCTGGGTTAAACTAACCAAAATATACAAATGGGAAACAACGTAAAGAAGTTCTAGTCTTGCAGATACTTTAAATTGCAATTGTTTAAAAATATTTTACTCATGTTTTATTCCATAATACTATACTCTTAATAAAATTGAGAAATCATAAACAGATAAAGGAAGGGTAATTAGCCCACAAACCATTAGCTAATATTATGGAAGGTTCAAATCAAACTATTCTAATATAATAGAGTTTGATTTATTTCCTTGCTCAGACACAATAAAATAAAAATAAAAAAGGGAAGTCCAGAAATGTTGCTTGATGCTATGCGTTACCCACTCACTCCACCCTTCTTTTCTTTTCCCTCCCTTTTCTGATTTTTCGGCGGATTGGAAAAGACCAATTTACCCCTTAAGAGTTACAGGCCCGAAACCCATCGGAACATCTCGGAGATCTCCTCCCCAGCCCGACCAACCTCCATGTCGAAATCACCCACTCCGACCACCACCTCGTTCCGCCGGCTACTTCCGGTGAAGAAGCTCACCGAACTTCGAAAGGACATGGCGCGGGAGGACAGCGAAAGGGACACCCTGTCCACGTAGTCCATGAGCATGCTCCTCCCCGACGCCACGTCAGCCTCCGTCGCCATCTCTTTGTTATCTTGGATAACCACTTCGTACTCCTCGTCGAAGACGTAGTCCAAGGAACCAACAGAGTAGGACCGGCGGTTGCTGGTCTGGTTGGGATCACGGCGGCTGACCGAACCTATCTCTAGGCGGAAGCTCCGGGAGTTCCCCTCGGCCGAGGAAGAGAGAAGGATTGCCTTGGCGAGGAGCTGAGACTCGTCGGAGGCGTCCACCGAGGAGCGGCAAAGGGGACATGAGCGGTTGGAGCGCAGCCACGTGTCAATGCACTCAACGTGGAAGGCGTGGCAGCAGAGAGGGAGCAGGCGGAGGCGGTCGGTGGCCACGAACCTCGAGAGGCATACCGCGCAGTCGCCGGAGTTTGACGTACTCCGCCCGATGGAGCCGTACGTGAAGATCGGAAGGGAAAGATCGGGATCTTCGGGGGTGACGCGGCTGGCGACGACGTCTGAAGTCGGGGAGGAGGAGTCGGCGGCGGAGCGCTTGTTGTGGCGGAGGATGAGGATGACGATAGCGGAGAGGACGACGATGGCGGAGAGGATGATTATGGCGGTGACCGGAATGTTGCCGCCGGAAGAGGACGACGACGTCGTTGTCGGTGGAGGAGGAGAAGACATCATTTCTTTCTGTTGCGGGATTGTAATAACGCAGGGTATTTATTGCTGAGGCTCTCACTTACACTTTACTTGGGAAGTGCCCCTAATTACGAACGAGTAACTAAGTTTTTGATTATATTTCCATATTATTAAGATTCATATATTTTAATGTAATTCTTTTTTATTACTTGAATTAGTTCTATTAACAAATAGACGTAAAATTGTTATAGTGGCCCTTTTGTTATGTACATTTATAAGTGTATTCATTCATATTTTAATATTAAATAAGTTGGATAAGTATTTAAGGAAACAAAATCAATTAGTTATCGTGATATTAGTTCAGAGACATTGTTTCCTAACTTAATTTTTTGAATAGGAAATAACCAAGCACGTCTAGTTTTAATTTTTGGCATATTTATTTTAATTCTCCTTAGTAGAGCTACAGAAAAATTTCATGCAACGTATAATTGCGTCAATCCTTTTTGCTTATTGATTAATGCATGTTGTTTACCTTAAAATATATACTAAATCAATGCAGTTATATTTTTGCAACCAACATCTTTTACTCTGCCTGGTAGCGACGGTACAAATGTCTATTCTTATTATGACCGTGTAATATCTATTGTTAGACGATTATTATAGAATCGTACACTAACATTATTATTATACTTTGATAGACGATTTCAGTACAAAATTCAAATATTAAATTTACATAGTTATTGGAGAAAACATTTATCTATAATTAATTAACTTTAAAATATATGTATTATTTGGAATTAATTTATGATATTTGTTTGCATATATTGTTGAATTATCGTTTGAACAATAATCAACATACACATTTTAAATAATCTACGATCCAACTCGCTAACATTTACAACTTCTTGTTGCTTTCTTTATTTTGTTTGAATCAAACAAATTTTAGTTTATGACAATATATATGTTTTGTATATTATTGTTAAGATTTTTGGAAAAATTTCATAGAAGGTTATGAGCATTGTTTTTAAAAACGTGGTCCGACCGGCCGAACTGCGAATTGAACTATATAAAAAGTCAAAAAACATGGTCAAAATGCTTACCTTATGAATTGGACGAATTACTATCAAACCAGGCAGTTGGTATGAATTTTTTACTCAGAAATTTTTTGGGAAAAGATTTCCAAGCTGTCCAAAAACGCCAAGAAAAAAGCGGCCAAAATCAAGCTGTCCAAAAACCGTCGAGCTGTAGTCTACCAAAACCACATAAATTTCAGCATTTTTGTACTAAATCGCTGAAACTTACTCTCTCTTTTTTTCAATTTAATACCTCAACTTTTTTTTTGGTTTCTTTCTGTTTCGAGAAAAAAAACATTTTCTGAGGACCTCCTTTTCGTTATTTATGTTAAAACGAACCCTGTGCTAAAAAAAAAATCCCAATATATTTCGTTAGATATTACATGCCATGATTTTAATAAATCGGCGGTCACAACAGAGGATTCCACATCATAGTTATTACCAAACAAAAGCAATTCCCTCAAGTATTTCTCACTACATGGTCCGTTGACGAAAATGCTTCAACCCAAATGGTACTAAATTGAAATTCAAACAAAATAATAACCAAAAAACGAAATTATACGAAGGAGCGATGACTGTACATATAAAGAAACCTTCCCCAGAAACCCTAATTCGACTTCATCAGAGCAGCCGGAGATGTCGAAGCGAGGTCGGGGAGGATCGGCGGGGAACAAGTTCAGGATGTCGCTGGGTCTTCCGGTGGCGGCGACGGTGAACTGCGCGGACAACACGGGGGCGAAGAACCTCTACATCATATCGGTGAAGGGCATAAAGGGGCGGCTCAACCGCCTCCCCTCCGCCTGCGTCGGCGACATGGTCATGGCCACCGTCAAGAAGGGCAAGCCCGACCTCCGCAAGAAGGTTATGCCAGCTGTCATCGTCCGCCAGCGCAAGCCCTGGCGCCGAAAGGACGGCGTCTTCATGTACTTCGAAGGTCTTCTTGACTTCTCACCTCTTCGAAATTGTTAGGGTTTGGGTTTGAAATAGTGAATTTGGTTCGAATTGCTAGTTTTAAACAGCGCGATTTGGTTTCTTGTGGAGCAATGTGAGATTGGTTTAAGCGGTTTGATAAGCGTAGTTTGATTCCGTTGTATACGGTGATTTGATGGTTAATAACTCTCAACCGGCTTCATGTTGGAGAATCGCAGAGGAACGATTTTCGATTCTACCTTTGACTAACGTCTGTTCAAGTTAACATACGAGAGGAGAAGTGAAATTTAGGTTGTTTGTTGTCTTTGGTCACTTGTTAGTTGTTTCTTGATTAAATGGAGATGCACCGTTACACTCAAAGGTTTGCTGATGGTCTCTTTTTCTCCGCCTGCTTACAGATAATGCTGGTGTCATCGTGAACCCCAAGGGTGAAATGAAAGGTACTTTAAATGGAGATGCACCGTTACATTCATAGGATAGATATGCAATGTTTAACTGGCTCCCTTTGTTTATGTTAAGTTATGAAACTTAGTAATCTGGTTGCTGACTTATATATGATTAAAATTTCTGTGAATCAAAATGCTTGTGTCGCATTGAGTTGCTTTAGTTTAGTGGTATATGACCTTGCTGTGCGATGCACAAGTATAATTAACACATATGCAGCAGATTTGTTTTTTTGGGATAATTTGAATTGATGATGCTTGTTTGTTGTGCGGTTATTGCCTTTTCACTTTCTGTAATTAGAACATGTAATTATTATTTTGTCTCGTATGGATCAACCGAAGGCTAGAAAATCTCATGGGACGAGTTGTTTTGATCTCCAGAGTGTTGAAACTAATGGTGTTTGGCTACTAAAACACTGAAACTAATGGAGTTTGGCTATATATATATATATATATATATATATATATATATATATTACATATTTGGAAATGGGTGTCTCAGTTTGCAGTGTTCATTAACTAATCAAATTTTATTGCGGTTTACACTTTCAGGCTCTGCAATTACTGGTCCCATTGGAAAAGAGTGTGCTGATTTGTGGCCGAGGATTGCTAGTGCTGCAAATGCTATTGTTTAAGCGTGAATCGAGTGATTTCTTTTTGTAGCTTGACACTGTAGGTTGTGACAAACTTGAGAAATGTTTTTGGTGTGGTTTTGGTATGTGCTCAGACTAAATCAGTTTTGGTCGTAATTCTCACTTTTCTTCTTTAGACATGATGCAATTATGCTTTTGTTGGAAAATCATAAACCTATATGTGTGGTGGGAAAAATCTTCTTCCTCTAATCCATTCAGTGGCACATTGTTCTGAAGAGTTTCTGTCCAGTTACTCCAGTAAATCCCAGATGTCCTTGTGAATTATTATTGGGGAAAGTTTGTCAGGAGACGAAACACGAGAGACATCCTTCATGCCCTCATTATCTATGGAGGAAAGGAGACAGGGGTGGACAGGGGTGGTGGTCTTAGTGGAGGTTGGAGAAACGGCAGAGGTAAGTTCTTAATGTTTTAGTTAGTAGGTTGATCTATTACGAAGAGAATTATTCCTAGATAAAATACGTAAATGCTTAACTATGAATATTAGAAGTAAAAAAAAGGTCAACCAATGAGGTCAACTCTTTCCTTTCTCCGGATTCCGTTTATATGAACTAGGGAAAAGGGCGTCGCATTCAGAAAGAAAAAAACGCCGCTCATATCTTGTAGGATAATTGTAAATCACATATTTAATCGCCCGTTCCAATCCAAAGTTGGTGAATTTATAGCCATCCCATTGAATTTAGTCATTCAAAAGTTGATAGTTGACTATCAACTATCATAACGCGCTTTACTCTGAGCCCTTCACGCCTTTGACTTTTTTGCTTATTTTTAACGATATCCTCCGAAATAGTCAATCTTCCGAAAAAGAAGCTGAAACTTCGGATTCTTTTGATTCCTGTGGAAAGAAATCTATATTCTATTCCCACCAAGAAAAATAAAATAAATCTATTCTATTTTGTGTTTGTAAGATCTTATAAAAAAAAATGAGAGTTCAGAGCGTTATATTCTCATTGTTGAAAATGATTTTATTCAATTCTAAAAATAATTATTATTTCTAAATGCATTCATTACCCGAATGGTGTACATATAAAATTGTGCACTTTTGTATCTTGCCCCACCAGCACATAGTAAAGAGAGGAGAATGGATTCCTCAAAAAAAAAGAAGACGAGAATGGATAAAAATTCCGTAAATGTATTGATATGGATATTATTGCATTGGTCGCCAGAAGATTGCTACTTTACAATTAAATCTCGTCATGGTACGTACCTAAGAAGAAACAGAGCTAAACTCATCTAATCAAAGCTTAAAAACTTTTGAAGTAACCAATTGGACTCAAAGTGGCCCGTAACTTAACCATAGAAAAAAAAAATACACTTTTAATGCCCCGTGGTTTGGCACATATAAATGTGTCATCTAAGACACATTAAACAGGTCCATCTGGTTCGGCTTGCCTACATTATGGGTCCTAGCCGACAATTCCTGTGACACAAAACGCATAGTTGGTCTCTCACCCGGGCTGGTGCTAGTGCACGCCAATGCCGTCTTGAAAACTAAAGCTACTTGGTCAGCTATTTTTCCTTGTGGAGGTTGCAACCGTTGGTCTCGTATATCTTTGATCTGCAGTCGAGGGTCGTCACCTGAGGTTATTAGAAGGTCTCCTGGGTGCCTTCCCATCATTACTTCTAATGCCACCACCCCGAAGCTGTACACGTCGCACTTATCTGTTACTCTTGCTGTCTGCGCCAACTCTGCAACCGCGCAGACAGAAAATGAACGTTCAAATCACACATATTATAAATATGGGCTAGAAAGAGAATTTACTGAATTAGTTGGGAATGTCTACCTGGAGCCATGTAGCCATATGACCCGGCAACTGAGGTCCAGTTGGATGAACCTGAATCCAACAGCCTGGCCGTGCCGAAATCCGAGAGCCGCGGCTCGAAGTCGGGTTCGAGCAACACGTTGTTGATGGAGATGTCTCGGTGCACAACAGGAGGAGAGCAGTCGTGGTGCAAGTAGGCAACTGCATGAGCCAGCCCTTGAACTATCCTCACGCGGGCCGCCCAGCCGAGCTCCTCTTCGCCTTCGACTCCGTATAGGACTTTCCCCAAGCTGCCTCTCTCGACATACTCGTAGACCAGGTGCAAGGACCCCATCTTCGAGCAGAATCCGTACAGCTTGATTATGTTCCTGTGTCTTATCTCGGTCAACATACGTATCTCGTTCTCGAAGCTCTGGCGACTGGTGGCCGGTATGTCTGTGGAATCCGAGAAGTTGAGCTTCTTTACTGCAACAACTTGGCCTGTTGGAAGCTCGGCTTTATAAACGGTTCCAAACCCTCCTCTGCCAATGTAGTATCTCTCGTTGAAACCATCCGTTGCCTTGACAATGTCACCAAATGTGAATCTGCCTTCTCTTTCCCATATCATCGACTCCAAGATCTCTTTGTCTTTCCCCTTTCGTGTCCCGTCGTCCTCCAGTCTCGTCTTGCGTCGTGCAAGAATTAGCGCAAGGCAGAGTGCTACGAGGAAAGCCAATACACAAACGGGCACGAGGACACCAATAAGGATCCTCTTTTTTTTAACGGATGATCCGCGACTCGAAGTCGCTGATCGACATGTAGATAGCCCTTGCACTTCCCCGCAGAGGCCAGGATTTCCAACAAAACTTGCTGCGGATGCATTTTGGAAGACACCAGAAGTTGGGATTGGACCTGTCAGGTTGTTGTACGAGAAATCGAAAGAGCTCAAACTAACCATTTCGGACATTGCTGATGGAATCAGACCAGAGATGTTGTTGTGAGAGATGTTCAGAGTCTCAAGTGAAGTGAGCTTCCCTAAACTTTGTGGAATGGTTCCCGAAATCGAGTTACTGCTGAGGTCCAACAAGGTCTGCAATGTGATCAAGTTTCCGAGCTCGAACGGGATCGAACCCGAGAGATTGTTGTGACCAAGGTCCAGGGTCAGAAGCTTCTCCAAGTCTCCAAGCTTCTCCGGAATTTTTCCTGACAGATGATTATCGGACAGATCAAGAGATTCCAGAACTGTCAAATCTCCCAATGTAGTTGGGATCTTTCCTTCTAAATGGTTGTTGCTCAAATTAAGCCTCAACATTTTGGTCAGATTTCCAAGTTCAGGAGGAATGGTGCCTGTCAAATCATTGGAAGCTAAACTCAGCCCTCCCAAGTTTGACAATTCCCCAAGTTCAACTGGGATACTACCCGAAATTTGGTTTCTATCCATCAGAAGATTGGTGAGGCTCCCGCATTTTCCCCATCTTGACGAGATTTCGCCTACGAACTGGTTGTCACTGAAAGAAATGTAGGAGAGATCTGGATGAACTCCAAAAGCATCAGTGATGTTTCCCGTAAACCTGTTCCCGTCGAACCGGACCCTTAGAAGTCCACTACAGTTCTTCAAGCAGGCTGGCAATGATCCTGTCAGGTTGTTGCCATTGACAGTAAGCTGTTGAAGAGTAAAACTGCTGCATATTTCAGGTGGCAATTCTCCAGAGAAGCTGTTGTCTGAAAAGCTCGCATAGATAAGAGAAGACATGTTCGTCCCGAAGCCTTTCGGGATGGACCCCGTGAAGTAGTTCGTGAACAGGTTGAGGGTTGCCAATGAGGTGAGAAGTGAAATGCTCTCTGGCAACTCACCATACAACTTATTGGTATTGAGATCAAGAGTTTGAAGGCTTGACATGTTTCCGATCTCCGGTGGGATTGTTCCATTAAGGCTGTTGTTGAAGAGGTTCAGGGTTATAAGATTTTTGAGGTTCCCTAGTGTAGAAAGGATTGTTCCGGAGAGATTGTTTCCTGAAAGGTCTAATTCGGACAAGTTTTCGAGGTTTCCTATGGATGAGGGTATCGGACCAGAGTGTCTGTTGTTGTACAAGAAAAGAACCTGAAGATTTGTTAAGAATCCAATTCTTACTGGGATGTTTCCAGAAAAGAGATTGTTCTGAAGCTGCAATGAGCTCAGTTCGGTCCAATTCGCGACAAGATGAGGCGACACCTCGCCGGAGAAAGAATTATCGGATAGACCGAGTTGGACCAACTTGTTTAGACTAGACAAGGAAGGAGGCAGCTCCCCACTTAGCTGGTTCTTGGCCAATGCCAAGTAGGTGAGATCAGTGCACATACCGAGCTCGGGAGGGATCGAAGAGTTCAAGGAATTCATCCTAAGATCGAGAAATTGCAGACTCTTGAGCTGGCCTAAAGAAGAAGGGATGCTCCCCTGAAACGTGTTGTTGTACATTTCAACCATTTCGAGCCCCGAAAGGGAACCAATAACTTCAGGAATTTGACCACTAAAGAAGTTGTTGGCTATCCTAAGTTGTCTGAGGCTGGAAAGTTTAGACAAGTTCGAAGACAATGGACCATCGAACAAGTTGGCTGTAAGATTCAAATACTCAAGCTTTCCGAGGTAGCTGAACACCGGCTCGGGTATTGAACCTGCGAACAGATTCTGAGACAAGTCCAGGAACGTCAAGTTCCGGCAACCCGACACGAAACCAGGGAACTCCCCGTCGAGGTTGTTGTAAAAAAAGCTGAGATGCTTCAGTGAAGGAATTGAAGAAAAATTGGACCATTCAGGGGTTTCCAAATAGTTTCCTCCAAGGTCCAAGTACCATACCTGGCCAAGTTTGCTTATCTGATAAGGCAATGTTCCATTGAGATTGTTGTTGTAAAGACTCAGGTACCGGAGCTTCTTCAAGTCCCCTATCTCGGGCGGGATTTCGCCCGCGAAGAAGTTGGAGCCGAGGTCCAAGTATTCGAGCACGGAGAGGCTGCCGATCCCCGGAGGTATTGCCCCTCCAATGCTGGTGTTTTGGATGATGAAGCTGGTGAGAGTGGCAGCAAATGGAGTGAAGTTGAACTCGGACAGCGTCCCGACCAGCTCGAGATTCGACAGGTCGATCTTCCAGGCCGTCGTGGCTCGCGGGGCTTCGCAGGTGATGCCAGTCCAGTTGCAGAAGTTGTTTGCATTGGAAAGGGACCATGAAGTAGTGATCTCCGGAGGTGGGGAGTCAAGGGTGTTCTTCCATATTACAAGGGACTGAGCTTGGGATAATAATGGTGATGGTTCTGCCTCAAGTGGAAGGGAGAAGAGGATGGATATGTGGAGTAGAAGCACAAGAAGAAAATATTTGCTTCTTTTCATTTTTGGTTTTGGTTGTGTGAGATCTGACAATGTATGTGCTGAAGGATCGATATGGCCAAGTGCTTGATGCCAAGTTGTGTTGTTATTTTATTCACTAGTTGATTTTTGGCCTTTCCCCCATTTTGTTTGTTGGAGAATGCAACGGCCAAATAAATGTAGTGAATTTCTTTTGGATTCGGGAGAATTAGAAAATTGCATATAACACGGATATACAATGATATATCGACAACATATAATAGTATAACATGTATATACAATAATAATCTTGATTCAAATAGAATTTTTTGAAAAATAATGATATTTTCTAAAAAAGTATTAATACTAACTAATGCGTATTCGAATATTCTTTCTAAAAAATCGAAATTTATCTACTTTCGGATTGGTATTTTGGTCTTTTCCCATTAGATTCGAGTTGACTAATCTTTTCACGCGGCTGAGGCTGAAATAATAAATAAATAAATAAATGCCACTGTTGGAATATTTGACTCGTCGTCCATATTGACTGTGGCAGAGCGGGGTTGGCGGATGCAACGACTAAATAAATACGATGAATTTCTGGCTTCATTTCACATTTGATTGGAATATATTTTTTGGGATAAATCCTATGACATCCTAATAGAGTTGTAGTTGACTAATTTTGTCCCTCGTGCTGATGTTTCACAAGAGTCAACTGAAGATGGATGTTTCCTATTAACGAGAATTTCGTAGTGTATTAATAAACTTACAGGACTCAAAATGACGAAAAGAAAAACGGAAACGTGAACACGCCATTTTAGATGTCAATTTCTTGTTACTGATCGAGTAAGGATGCTTTCAAGTGTCCATCGTTGAATACTATAGATCAATTATTATTTCTTTATTTTTGATCTTGTTATTTTCAAAATAGAAATTTGGGCAATTCGAACAACTTTACTACACTAATCAATTTTATTTTTGGTCAAAGTCAACTTATGTAACAAATCCGGATCAACTTTACGTGGCCAACAATTTTAGTTTTAGGAAAAGTCAACTTATGTGACAAATTTTGTACAACTTTACTGACCAACTCAATTGTTAGACATTTGTGAAATGACAAATAAAAAAACGGAACAAGATTTTTGGTTCATAAAACCAAATGGGAATTTTGAAAAAGAGTGGTCAATGCGTGATTAATAGAGCATAGTAGATCTTCGAATGATTCATTGAAAGAAACTAGATCGCACACAAGTGTTAAACAACCAAGCGAAACGTTTTTCTAGGTTAATTAATTTTCATAATATCAAAATTTTAAAACGTAATAGTGTTAAATATTTTATATTTGTTAAGATAATTTTGTTATTTTTTAAAAAAAATATTTGATTCAAATAACAATTATTTGATATAGTAAGTTTGAATATTAGATGGTCCCTAAAAAATCTTTTCGCTAACCATACAGAGAAGTCCAAAGTAAAACAATACATTGGAAACCTCCGTCGTAGACTTGTAATTGAAGCTTGCTTGGGATCTCCTTTCACAATATATATAAATAAATAAAGAGAAGCAGAAACTGAATCACGTAACTCTAAGTCAATGAAAATAATACTTGTTGGGATATCCTTTCACAATATATAAAATATATAAAAGAGAAGCAGCAGCTGAATTATGTAACCCTAAGTCAATGAAAATAGTAGACCTGTTGGGATCTCCTTTCGTTGAATTTTCTGGTAATTGAAATCTGTGATTTTGTATCCACATGCGCTACGTTAGTACATAATGATATATAAATTAAAATATTACATAAATATGCATACAAGTAAGTTATTTGACATTGGGACCACAACAAACACTGATTTAAGACATAATCTAGGTTTATGCATTATCCACATGAGTTGTACTAAAGATTAAACCCTAGATTTGCTTACATGCAACATGAACAATATGTACTTAGACTTAGTTATTACAACACATCGAATCAAAAAAGTCAGTTATATCATTTAGAGTGGTCTTCCTCTTCTTAATATGCCTCCGATGTTCCGGCTGTTGCTGCTCTGTCGGATCATCATCATCATCATCATCATCATCATCTATGGGATGCTTCAAATAGTAGAAATAACCAACAACCGAAAAGAAGACGACGTTTATCGAGGAGACAATTGCCAGCACCTTGTACACACTATCCAATCGACTTGCATCTGCATTATTATCGAACCAACGTGCTGGCAATGAGAAGATCAATGCAAGGCTCAGTATAGTTCCCGAACCAGATACGCCTTCGGCAAGAGCGTTTGCATATTTCTTCATTGATTTAGGTGCGCGCCGCTTAAAGAAACCCTCGACGCCATCTTCCGCGAGCCCTTTCATTGCACCGAGCAGTACAAATTGCGGAGTTAGCCAGAAAACTGACATTGGAATTATGTAATTCCCTCCATTGTCCAATACATGACTGTCTCTGATGACTTTAAGCCTTTTCACTTCTATGACTTGGGCAACCCCGCAACATAAAACGGATAGTATTAGTCCCAGACCTATCTTCATTCCGTCTGATGCCTTTTGGATTGACCTTGTCTGTCTTTTCATGATCAAATCATAGATTTTGCTGGTTGCTTTAGCGACGACTCTGGCAATTAGTGCCAAACCTGCAAGAGGAAAGTTTTTCAAGGAGCCAATGCTTGTCTCCATGTTATTACCTTGCTCGTAGAAGAAGGTGTTCCCTATGGACTTCACTATGCCGTACATCAAGAAGGTCAAAGTCATCGGAAACAGTTTGATGAACTGCTTCGTGTCCTCTATGTCTCGCGGATCGCAACTAGGTGCGGCTTTGTTAAGGCACCTGCAATTGGTACGTCGAAACTCAAAATAATAAGTATGGAGACCAGTCGCATTGTCGCATAATGGAACTTAATCACTCGAGAAAAAGATTGTATGATTAGTGAAACTTACCTTAACATACCATTGCTTAAAACAGGGGAGGGACTATGGCGATCATTGCTCATATTTATAATTTCAACAGATTGGCTAGTCAGATTTGTATCCGCGGTAGAGCCGGCATCCGGTTCATGGTTTCGTTCGTGGATGGCACCGCCATTTTCGGTCTCGCCATAACTACGACGCCAGTTTCTCATCGCGGAGATGACAACTATGAATACGGAAGTAAGCGGGCTTCCTTTTGCTCGAACAGGAGCATAAAACAATGTCCCAAGCCAGTACAAGAAAAAGCTTGCAGCCATCAAAGAGGCACATATTCGCAACTGATCATGATACAACTTCAACTTAAGGTAGGGAAGAGCGAAAGAACCAATTAGGGACCCTGCGACCAGAAGGATGTACCACAAGCACCATACAAACTTCCTCTCCTTTCTATGCGTCCCTTGCCCCTCATCGTTACTTCGACGTTTCGGCCAGAACTCGTCCAACGACAGGTCAGTTGATGACTGTCCGATGGTTATCAGAACCAGGGCCAAATAAAATCCGACACTTAAATTATTGTACCAGAACGACAGAATGAACAGTCCCTGCACCAATATTAATCAGCTTTACGAATCAATGTAGTGGATATTAACGAGTTATTCCATTTTTACTTTGTTGGGAGGAGGAACAACTTACGGTGCAATATGCAATGGTCCCGAAGAACAACAACCAGAAGAATCCGAAGCACGAGTCCGCGAGATAAACGAGAAAAATCTCCAGGATACCTGATGATCCTTCTTGAATGTTTGTGATTATTATAGATCTCAAGAAAGTTTGACCCCAATAATCTGGGTCGGTCAACAATGTGATGAATATGGAAAGCACGTATTCCGTCGTTATGCTGCTGAGAAGTAGACCTAAAAAGAAAGGAGCAGTCCAACAACCAATGGTTTAGAAATAGAATATGGATTTTTTTTACAATGATGTCCTGCTGTTTCACTCTCATATCTTGTCTTAAACTCATTACCCGGTTATTGCAATTTCAATATTTGGTACGTAAATGAAAAACTTTCAAGTGACACACGTTTAACTAACCAATAAACCCTACATCAGCAATATCATTATTATATATATTTTCTTCAATATTTGATACGTACGAAGATGGGATTATAAATAAAAAAAATTTAGGGAGAGGGTAAAAATAGTTTAGATTGTATAGGATGGATCATGGAAGAGAGCATGAGAAGAGAAAACAAAAAATTATGGTATTAGAGGTTTTGGAAAAAAGATTGAATTGTTGGTCCAGGTGTGGGCGGTGAAAGTCATTCAACTTATGTCGAGAAATCCCAATTCTTTATGTAGACATGTGAGCATCTCAAGAAACTAAAAAAAATTATTTTGATTAAGGAAAACTCCTAAAATGATACGCCAATTATTTGATTGTGGATTATGTGTAAATTATGCGATCAACCAATACCTATGTGCCTTTTCTTCAATTGACAAAAAGGAAAATGGAAGAAATATTTCATGTTGTGAGCGAATTGGACCGCCACGTCTCTTAACATCAAGCTTAGATTAAAAAAAAGAGACTTGGTTAAATATAAACTTGAACGATGTTAATCATAATAAGCACTCTAAACATAGAGATAATAAAATTTGAAATTAAACTCGACTAAACAGAGGCATGTTAGGGCTGTGGATGCAAACCTAAGATAAAATACGTCTCTCTGTGCCTCTTTTCTTCGGCAAAGAACCTTCGAATATTCTTCGGTACGACCATTCTTGCAAATCTGATCCTTCTCCTCTCTGATTCTTCCTTTTCCACTTCCATATTACAGGCGTATGCCAGAACTTGAAAAAATATTAACTAGTTTATATTAAGATGCAGAATTCAGCTGCCGAGGTCCTTGTTTTACGAATTGGTTTTACTGCTTCTCAAATAACAATAGGTTCTTCCATATCCCTGTTGAAAGGATAATTTATTGTCATATGAAGTATTTAAACAATGCATGACTGGAGCAAAATATATACAATTGTAAGTAAAAGAGACGATGTTTTTACCAATTGTATCAAATAACAATAGGGTCTTCCATATCCCTGTTGAAAGATAATTATTTTCATATGAAGTATTTAAAATACATGACTGAAGCAAAATATATACAATTATAATTAAAAGAGACGATGTTTTTAACAATTGTATCACCATCCTTGCAACAAAATGAAGTTTCTAAACAAACTTTGTTCGAAATCGGAACACGAAAATTGGAGTGCAATTGACTAATTAAGAAGGATGAATTAATTTATTTAACAATGGACTGCATATCACCGAAGTATCTTATCAGCTATGCAACATCTCAATGTACTAAACATAAGTTTCAAGCCTAACTGAATGCTATAAGTTCTGCTTGGCATGCAGAAATCGAGAAGATTATCTGTTCATAACATTATGTTAACCTTACGAACCCTACACCTGTATAAACAGTGATCAACATATTAAACGTTAGTAAATTACAAACATGACGCGGTTAACTTATAATTTGGATCCATTGGTTTAGGCGCCGGTTCCAAATCTGACATCCTCTTGTAACGACAATAGCTTGGTGCACATCGATGCTCGAAGCATCTTCCGAACGGAGATCTTTAGAAGAGATTTTAATACCTATTCATAGGTGATCATCTATTAAAAAAATTTTATTCTATCCAAAATTTTAAGATAATAAGTAGGTGGATCTTTTCACAATATAAATTAACTCATTGCACTTGCAATTTCTGATGTGAGACACTATTCAACACACCTTTTCAAACGTCGTCTATTAGGCTAAGGTTTGCACATGCCTAACATTGTCTCTCGTGCTTTGAGACAGAGTCGTGTAAGTATATGGACTCGTTAAAGCTCTTGGTTCTGATACAATAAAAAAATTCATATCCTATCCAAAATCTTAAAGTAATGAGTAGGTCTGTAGGTGAATCCTCCCACCTTATAAATCAATCCTACCACTTGCAACTTTCAGTGTGGAATATTCTCCAACACGCTCCATCAAATGAAATTCATCGAGCTGAAATTTGCACGGACCTAACAATGTCTTTTGTTCTTTCAAACGGGGAAGTACGAGTATATGGGGCATGGACTCATCAGAGCAATTGGCTCTGATACCATATGAAAAAACATATCCTTCCCAAAATCTTAAGGTAGTGAGTATGTGGATCCTCCCACCTTATAAATTAACCTATCTTATTTGCAATTTCTGATGTGGGACACTTCCCAACACCATCCACATTTATAATTTTGCTCAACTCTCTTGTTCTTTCTGATATGGTATTTTATCCTACATGCCCCCTCAAACTAAGTTCAATGAGCTAAAGTTTGCACAGGCCAAACATTGTCTCTCGTAGTTTCAAATAGAAGTCATGTGTAGACAACAGGTTATGGATTTCATAATGGGCTCAGAATCAACTCGCTTTGATACCATATTAAAATCTTCATATTCAACACAAAATCTTAAGGTGGTAAATTGGTGGATTATCAACACGTACAAGCTAGTCAATCTCATATGTTTAACCGATGTGGGACAATTCTCAATACGACTTCTCAAACAAGATCCATCGAGCGGAAGATTAAACTAATTTTTATTTTACCAAACTATGAGAAATGAGGGTCGTGCAAGCTCAACAATGGGCACGAAATCAACCCATTATAATAATATATTAAAATCTTTATATCCAACTCAAAATCTTAAAATAATGTATAGGTGATCATTCACACTCATAAACTTATCTAATTCAATTGTTATCGCCACAAAGGCTTAGATATAGTTAGAAGCTGAAAGGAACATTTATGTTTCTACGGTAAATATCTCTCCACCTTTGCATCGGGCTTCCATTACATTAAGAATTGTGACAAAGAATGCCACCTCACCATTGAAAATACCAACATTAGCAAAATTGCTCATAATGAAGGAGTGCATTTTTTCGCAAAGTCGTTCATGATCATATCTATTTGAGTCAGTCTCTCCACCTCTTACATGCATCATAGTTTTTTATTTCTTTTAATTTTACCAAGAGAACATCGTGAATGGACCGAATTGTAAGAGTGTGTGAAGAAGAGGAGAAAGACTAGAAAAAAATGTAAGAGACTTTATAAAGGATGAGATAATACACTCAATGTTTTCTCGTAAGTTGGAAGTAGGGGTGATCCAAATTAAAGTGTTTGTTCCAAAACATTTGATTTTACTAATGAATCTCAGACAAGCTATAGATAAACAGCTAATACTATTGCTAGCTCATTGTGCAAAATTAATTTTACTTTTATGTGTAACCAAACAAACTCTTGAGCTTCCACCCAAAAAAAGGGTTAAGGAATCGTGCTAAGGATTCCCTTCCTCCCTATATAGGAAGGAGGCTAAATGTGTAAATTACCTATTACTTAATCACCCAACCACTAATGTAAGAATCTTTAATATATATGTTTCTCTCTCCATTAATTATCCTTTACTAACTGTCCACTAATTTTGGAAGATGAAAAGTCATCACCTATTTTTATGCCATAATTATCTCTCTCTAATTAACCCTAAAACAAACTATCCATCTTCTCCTTCCACATTTCTTCTCTATTTCTGACTTTTCAGTTGTATTATTGATTTATTTTGTCGCATTGATAGTTTGTTTTGTTGTATTGCTGGTTCAGTTGGTTGCATTGCTGGTTTGTTTGGTCGCATTGCTAGTTTGTTTGGTTGTATTATTGGTTTGTTTTGTTGCATTACTGATTTGTTTGGTTGAATTGCTAGTTTATTTGATTGCATTACTGTTTTATTTGGTTGTATTATTGGTTTGCTTTATTGTATTGGTGGTTTGTTGGTTACATTGCTGGTTTATTTGGTTGCATTAATAGTTTGTTCAGTTGTATTACTGGTTTACTTTGTCGAATTAGTGGTTTGTTTTATTGCATTGTTGGTTCAGTTGGTTGTATTGCTGGTTTCTTTGGTTGCATTGCTGGTTTCTTTGGTTGTATTGTTATTTGTTTTATTGCATTACTAGTTTGTTTGATTGAATTGCTGTTTATTTGATTGCATTACTAGTTTGTTTGGTTGTATTATTGGTTTGCTTTATTGTATTGGTGGTTTGTTGGTTGCATTGCTGGTTCAGTTGGTTGCAATAATGGTTTGTTCAGTTGTATTACTGGTTTACTTTGTCGAATTAGTAGTTTGTTTTATTGCATTGCTAGTTCAGTTGGTTGCATTGCTGATTTTTTTGGTTGCATTGCTGGTTAGTTTGGTTAATTCAAATATTGCTTTCTACCGAAGATATAACTGAGAATCATTTTATTAATTCCTTTTTTTGTTAATTCAAAATTTAAAATGTCCTTCAAAAAAGGAATTTAATTAATATTTACCTAAAAATAGCAACCACTACCTAAAAAGTAAGAACCACTACCTAAAAAGTAGGAATCACTAATTATTAGGATTTATTAGTTTTGGACAAAAGACTTAAATATCCTTGGTAATTAATAGCCATTAGATCAGAATGTTTAAAAATATATTCCTATCTAATGGCCCAAATCGTAGTCCTTATATAGGGAGACTTTTTTTCCTCCCCACCTAATCCAATCTCAAAAAGGAACAACACTCTTCAGCAAGTAGCTAAACCCCGAACCCGTGGCCTTGTCGCCTAGTGGTATTGGGAGGTGTTGAGATGGTGGAGGTCTAAGGTTCAAACATTGGCTTAAGCATATATTGTAATAGAATAGAATTAGAATAGGTTCAAAAAAAATAGCTAAACCCCGAGAGTTATAGCATTAATATTTATAGTCCAAATATAAGTATTGGCTTATTTCCACATGTAAAGGTTTAATGGGTGATCATCTATCAATATATAAGGAGTTCCAAAAAAAAAAACTTTTGGCTCAAAACGACTTATAAAACAATTAACAATAGCTTCTTTTAAGGGATAATTAAATCAATAGCTAGTCGTGTGTTTTCTTGCGGTCTTTTCTCTCTTTTTGAAAGGAAAATGTGAAACATGCTTAACACGTGTTCCAGTAAAATAATAAAATATTTTGTTTAAATATTTTCATAATTCTCAATCCAGATATAGATTGCTGCGGCAAAAGAATTAGAGTTTCGGCTTAGAAAATGGAGGACACGAAAAGTTCCGGACACGACAGAGAATCGGAACCAAAAAATTTGGTGAGTGGGGACAATATAAAAAATGTTTAAATATTTGTAAATTTGGTTTAATTTATATGTTGATTAATTTTTTAGTGAGATCATTTTTAATTTTAATAGGACATATACAAAAATATACTTAATTATCATAGAAAAAAAAATTAAGTGAGGGCAATTACCCACCACCTCCCTCAGAGACACCCCGGATAGCACCATGTACGAGGCTTGGTTAGAGCCCGACGAACGCTAAGAACCCAGAGAGTGTTGAGTGTCCGTTTGACACGATGCACGAAAATGGCACAAAAATGCCCAAATTTGGCTGGCACTCGAAAAACTCACACCCCTTCATTTGAACGTAACATTTTCAAAAGTCACCGATTAATTATTCTTGAAGTGAAGTATTGGTGATGAATAGACACTATCAAAGTGCAAAAACTCTACATATTGTGGATCAAGGTCTCATTTTGTAAAACGAAATCATTCATTCACTTTTCTGTTAGAAACGTCATTAATTTATGTTAAAACATATTTCTGGTCAGAACAAAGTCGTATACACTTTGAATTTCGATTATGGATTTATGGTATGAGAACTATTCGATATTCTAACGGTAATAAATTATGTGACATGTTGTATTTGCAATAATTTTGGAGAGTCAAATTGATTGTGTGAAAAAAAAATTATCAGATCCTTAAAACTTTTGTGACACAAATCCACTAACTTGTTTCATCCTCTATGCCTTTGACAAAAATTTTCCGACACCTCTTCTTTTTTTCTCGACAAGAATCTTTTCATCTCTCTTTCTTTCTGGGCAACAATCTTTTCATCGTCTGCGAAATTATTTCCCATGTGATTTGTTCAAAGCTGGCGTCCCATACTTTTACCTAGAAAATACTTTTACTTTTGTTACAATACGCCATGGACATTACTTTTAACATAATGTGGCTTGAAAAGTATTTATAAATTTTCTTCAATTATTTACAATTATAGGACCTTGACAATTTTCTTAATTCCTGGCCATCTCATCTCATCTGTCACGTCATGTATTCGGTTCTAGTTTTCTCTTCGAATAATAAAACATGATACTTGAAAAATATTTAAAAAAAAAATTATTTAATTTAAAAAATCTTCGACACCAGCGCCTCGAGTTATTTAACCCTAACCACGACGAGCCTATTGCCTTCGACATCGAGCGCCGTCGCGAGGACAAGCAGTGTGGAAGAGCCAATATCAAAGAGAAAATCGATCATACCAATTCATACGAAAGTTTACTTTTTTTTTAGTTTTATTTGGAAACTTACACTCTCAAGTAAATTCTATATTTTCCCATGACAGACTTTTATCTCGTTTCCGGATTCTTATTCATTTTTGTTAGTAGCAGATTTAAAAAAAAAAACTGACTTAGAGGTAACCTAGGTACTATATATCACCTAGGAAATATTTAATTAACTAACTAATAAAAACAGTATTCTAACTTAACTAAAAGATTTTAAAAAAACTGACTTTAAAGGTAACCTAGGTACTATATATCACCTAGGAAATATTTAATTACTAAATAATAATAAAAATATTCTAACTTAACTAAAAAAAAGATATCAAATTTGTACCACTAAAAATGCAATAATGTAATGGAGATTTGTTATTAATCAAATTTATGATTCGAGAAAACATAGATTAGTCATAAGATAATTTTGAAAAAAAAAAATATTGAATGGACATCTAAAAGTCACTGCCAATTTGGTAGCTTGTTTTATATCCACTAGTTGTTTGGGGTGTGGCATGTAACAAGACTAATCTTATGAAAGATGTAGCAGAAACAGTTCACAAGTTGGCTCCCACAAAAGTGAAATTTTAGTGGTTTAACTACGGGAGGATTTTAAACAGAGGGATACGGTTACAACCTTGTATATTTTATATGTGAAAAATTTCTATTATCTTTTAAAACTTGCTGATTATTCGCATGTGAGATAACCAGAAGTTATATTATAGGTTTATGGAAAGTTTTTCTTTCTTTTCATTTTTAATATTTAACTTGCTTAGTGAAAAAAGGTGAACTTTTAGTCAAACGCCCTAAGAGAAACATCATAAGGTAAAGTTATATAAGAAGCTTGGCAGTGGGAACTTCCAATAACTTTCTTGATGAGCTTCTAAACCAAAACTTGATAACGTATGAAATTGACACTGGACAATAATGAGGTCAGTTAGAAAATGCTCAAAAAAACGTAATTTTCATCGTGAAGACCCCGTTTTTTCCCTTCCAACATAAAACCAGCAAGTTTCAACCAGAAAACGCATAAAAGATGTCACAGAAGAAGCAGGAAGTCTACCTTATTTAACGCCTCTTGCAAGAGGAAACAATAATAATTTCAAAGAAGACGCAGGAAGCTTACCTTTAGTTGAGTCAGCTCCAAGGTTCCAAGCAAAAAAGAAACATTAAGAATTGTCGAAAGAAGAAGCAAGAAGTGAAAGAAGGCTAAATAGTTTCAAAAGAACAGAAAGAAAGAATATTAAATGAGTGAACTAAAGTATGACTCTGTAGAATATGGGATATATGCACCTGGTCTGAAGGAGCTATACTATTCTTTTTTCTTTATTAGGGGGACCCAAAATAAAAGTTTGATATGAAAATTAAGTGGATCTGCCTCTCCTCAAAAAAAAAAAAGGATCTGCCTCTGTGTGAGTGGTATATGATGAGTCAGTTAATTATTGCTCCATACTAATATGAAGTTTCGGTTGTGCTCTTTGGATTTGTTGCAGGGATTAACCTTCGTTCATCATTTGGGCTTGACCTGATGTACGTTTTTTCTTGGGGCTTTGGTCTATGTAGTTATTTGGTCTTGTAGATTCCTTTTTGCAATTGCCACTTTGCTCCAATTGCATTGGAATCCTAATCTCATGCCCCGTATTTATTCAGGTATGTGTATTAACGTTTGTAACTCTGCCCGAAAAGAATTTTGTCCTCGTTATGTTACGTACAGTAGTTTTTGTCCCTAGTGTGGCTTTACTACATGAAGATTTAATAAGACTGATTATGTGAGTGGGAGTTCTGACTCTGACTAATATACTTTATAAATTTTACTTCTAAAAAAACAAACGAAATTATCAAACGTTGCATTCCGATAAAATAAAAGTAAAATACCATGGGACCTATACTTTTTCGAAATAGAAGAAATATCAAAGTAAAGGTAAAACACCATGGGCCCTATACCATTTAGTTAATAGTTGACTGAAAATGTATTAAACCAACGAAAGATGAAAAGATGGATAGATAGGGTATCTTTCCATTCATAGTTCCAACTTTAAATTGGTAGTCTTCTATGGGTTTTCTTATAGGCAAATTTTACCGCCACGATTTTTCCAAGATTTATTTTTTGTACCTCCTATATATTGACAACATACTATGGTGATAAATTACAAGTCATTTGGTCCGAATCTTTCCTTTTTCCAACTTTGAATTGCTATTTTCTCACAGAAAGGTAATTGGTACCTGGATATGGCTGTTGAGTTACATGTTAATTGAGATGTAATACATGGCTATTGAGTCTTGTTGTAATTCGTTGTCGAGATTACGTCCACAACTCCCTTCTTGATCGGTTGTATGATTTATACCGACGGATCAAGTCCTACAGGAGATATGGACGGGCCAAGAGATCAAGCATAACTTGGCACGACAAGGTATTAATAAATGTTTTTTGTATGGGGTATTTCGACTGTACTACCACCATTGACAGAAGGTCTGTTATGAACTAGAGTAATAAATCACAAGATTTGATCTCTAACATCATGTATCTAATGTTAATAATATACAAGCGATCATATAAAATAACTAAATTGATTATAATAAGTACATCACTTATCTAAATCGCTTCAAGATGGGATTTCAAAGGACGTTGTGAGTATAAGTCGGATTACAAAATTTACTAGATGTGAAGCAATCAAGTCAGGATTGTTAAAGTGTGCTGATACGAGGAACAAAAATAGAACAAACGAGAAAGAAGAATAATGAAAATGAATTACCATAAAATGCATTGTATATTACGCTGTGGTTTGAGTTTTTTTTATACCACTTGTTAAAAATGCATAAAACTAATCACAAGATTGAATTTTGACTCTTGATACGTGGTTGATGACGATGTGGCATGATTAATTTTCATTGCCATACGATCATCTATTACAGCCAACAAGCTTACCGAAAAATTGTCAATACAAATTACGCACCCGATTAACAAACATAATAGCGACCAATAATTATTGGTGGTGTAGCGGCTGCTGGATTATAAAAAAAAAATTGGAAAAAGCAACCAAAAAAGATAATTGGGGTGAGAGAGGCTCGAACTCTCGACCTCAGGATCACTCAGAAGCTATGAGACCTACGCGCTAGCCAACTGCGCCACCACCCCCCGTTATAACCTTGTGACATTTTTTAATCTTAAGCAAAGTTCCAGTGATCTTAAGGTCAATGGAAGCAACATTTGTCTCATTACTGTTCTGATGATTCCAACAACCAAAAAAAATTAAGTTTTCTGAAAAATGTTGGCAAACGAAGGAGTAATTTAAATGTTTGTGGATTGTGTCACAAAATGTCGTTCCTGGAAAGGATAATTTTGTCAAATGAAGGTTTTGAGAGGGAAGAATGAGTTTGAGATGGAAGATTTTTTTTTTTTTATGGGTTATGATTTTCTAGTCACATAATGGACGGCAGGAAAGAATCGAATCTGAGTCCAAGATGTTTTCAAGTACTGAAGAAACTTTCAGTTTAAATTAGTTTTAAATTTATTCGCACAAATATATTTTGTCTTTTCTATTGGATTCATATCCAAATTCAGACAATTACATTAACGAATAAATTTTATACAACCAATAATTATTTATAATTGAATTTGAGAAATTAACAAATATTTATATCAATTGATATTCTAATTTATTTAATTTTTTAGTTCGTTTTTAGAATGATAAATATTTATAGGAAGAATTCTATATTTTTTAAAGTTTTTATACAATTTAAATTTAGATTAGTACGGTGAGTCAGTATATCGAATGGTATAAAAAAGCAAAGATGGCGAGTTATAGTATAAATCCGTTAAAATGGTAGCCATCATAAACGCATTATAATATTCCCGGCGGATCAATCCGTAGTTAGTGACTTTAAGCTCCGAGCAAATCAATTGCCGCTCCGTACAGTGATAATATCACAAAATGGTGGTCGATGTGTCACACAGCCGAACTCTTTAATAATAGATTTTTTTTTTTAAGAATCGAAACTTCAAATTGTACTGTTTGTGAACATAAAAAAATTGCTCCAAAAAAAACAAAATTTTAAATAGTTTAAATTCCCAAAAATTTAAATCTGATAAACTAAACTTAAAAATCACCAATTGAAAAGAAAGAAAAAAAATCGCTATAGAGGCCGGCAAAATTGACAAGTAAATGCAATACAAAAGATGCAAGTTCCTAATTAAAATAAACACGTTGATGTAGGCTTGATAAATGAATTTAGATTTTCGTCAATTTATATACGTCTTGTATCGTCAGATCAAATGGACGATCCATCGTTAGGATACAATATTTCACTACCTATATCAATACTGATTTTAGAAGATCATACACACTTGTGAGTTTTAATGGCAAACGTTCAAGAAGAGAAAGGAGGAACCGAAGATTACACAGAAGATGGGACGGTAAGTCTCAAAGGCCAGCCTGTCTTGAGATCAAAAACCGGAAGGTGGACTGCCTGTTCTTTTATCGTAGGTAAGTCTCGAGTTCGAATCATCGAAAATACAAGGAATGTCACAGTCTCATTGCATTTGTTGATCAAATAACTGCAGGATATGAAGTGGTCGAGAGAATGGCGTATTATGGGATAGCTTCAAACTTGGTGATTTACTTGTCAACGAAGCTTCACGAAGGGACAGTAACATCCTCAAACAATGTCACCAACTGGGTTGGAACTGTATGGATGCTTCCTATTCTTGGAGCTTACATTGCAGATGCTCACCTCGGCCGCTATTGGACCTTCGTATCCGCATCGATCATATACTTCATGGTATACATCCCTGCCTCCTCCTGCTGCAATCTCTGTCAGCTTAAATTTCAGTTAATTTTCTGAATGCAAGAGGGTGTTTTTTTCTTGCTTCAATAGGGAATGTGCCTTGTGACCATGTCAGTTTCGATCCCTTCGTTGAAGCCGCCATCCTGCGGAGCTAATGTCAAGGAGGTGGAATGCGAGAAGCGGGCCTCGCCCTTGCAAAGAGGCGTATTCTATCTTGCATTGTATATTATTGCAGTGGGAACAGGAGGGACCAAGCCAAACATCTCAACCATGGGAGCGGACCAGTTTGATGACTTCGAACCCAAGGAGAGGAAGCAGAAGCTGTCATTCTTCAACTGGTGGATGTTCAGTGTCTTTTTTGGGACCCTCTTCTCCAACACATTCTTGGTTTACATTCAAGACGACGTTGGTTGGTCGCCCGGCTACGCGATTCCCACCGCGGGGCTGGCCGTGTCGATCTTCGTGTTCCTGATTGGGACTCCATTCTACAGGCACAAGCTGCCTGCAGGGAGTCCTTTGGCTCGAATTGTTCAGGTGCTTGTTGCTGCGGCCAGGAAGTGGAAGGTCTCCACCCCTGAAGACCCAAAAGAGCTCTATGAACTTGATCTTGAAAAGTACACATCATCTGCAAAATTCAGAATTGACCACTCCTCTTCATTGAGGTTTGTCAGATAATTGGAGTTGATGATCTTCATTAGAAACCATGAAAATTTAATGTTCTGAATCATGTTTAATGCAGGTTTCTTGACAAAGCTGCGGTGAAATGCGAATCCATGTCACCTTGGCTGCTATGTCCGGTGACTCAAGTCGAAGAAACCAAACAAATGGTGAAGATGCTCCCGGTTCTAGCGGTTACCTTCATCCCAAGCACCGTGATTGCTCAAGTCGGCACGTTGTTTGTAAAGCAAGGCACACACTTAGACCGTAGCATGGGGCCGCACTTTAATATCCCCCCTGCATGTCTCACCGCGTTTGTAACCATCTCGATGCTTATAGCCATACCTATCTACGATCGCTTGTTCGTGCCCTTCGTTCGCCGCTACACGAAAAATGCCAGAGGAATAACCCTTCTGCAGAGGATGGGAATAGGCCTTATCCTGCATTGTATCATTATGGTAACAGCTAGCTTAGTTGAGAGGAGAAGGCTTGAAGTTGCAAGGGAACAGAACACCTTAGGCAAATACGACGTCGTGCCATTAACGATCTTCATTCTCCTTCCTCAATTCGCGCTGATGGGGGTTGCCGATGCTTTCATAGATGTCGGGAAGATAGAGTTCTTCTACGACCAGGCACCGGAAGGGATGAAAAGTCTAGGGACCTCGTACTTTACCAGCAGCCTGGGAATTGGCAGCTTCCTCAGCAGTTTTCTGCTTAAAACAGTAGCAAAAGTAACCAAGGAGCATGGTCACAGAGGATGGATATTGGACAACATGAACGTCTCTCACCTAGACTATTACTATGCTTTCTTGGCTATCTTGAGCTTCGGCAACTTCCTCGTCTTCCTCGTCGTTGCCAAGTACTTTGTCTACAATGTCGATGTCGAATCGAGGAGGGAAGTGCATGAGAAAACTATAAAAGATTGACCAACATTGTCTAGGCTAAGCATGAGCTTTATATGAACATTATGGAGCTTGATCCGTGTGATTGAGATCTGTAGTTTCAAGTTCAAAGCTTAAAAGCTTAGGGATGTTTAGGATCGAAAATCAAAGTTTCTATTTTAAGCAGGAAAATCCAAAATTGTAGAGCTTGTGCCTATACTGGATGCTGTATGCAACTGCCAAAGAAACGCACAAATTTCAGAGGAAGATAGCTAAAAATCCAGCCAGGATGCCAACGGCAACCCATACACAAAATTACTATTCTGGTTAAATCCACCAGTTTAGATTACAATCTAAAACCCGAAGAACGGATTCTGACCTAGCGATTTCTACGATACATGAAAGTTATCTGCAATGCAGACATTGCTGCAGTTTACAAAAGGCTGCATCTTGTATGCAGCAATTGATTCTAAGACCCACGTGTGACCAATGACTTGGGCTCCAAATTTAGCAGCTAAATCCTCGGCATCACTTAGTCTCTGCCAAATGGTAGACACCTCTTCCCCTAACTTGCATCCCCCCGGTGGGTCGAGATTGTAGACAATCAGTGTCTTCCCAGCTCGGTCATGACTTTGTTCAGCCAATTTTTCCTCCCTATCCAGAATGACACCCCCAGCTGTTCTGACTAAGTTTAAGAGGTCTTTCTTGTATCCGGATACAAATTCTCCAACAAAGTAGAAGCTTAAGCCATTGAAGAGTTTCGGTGCCTACAGAAGAAGAAATGAAAAACACAAAAAAAACAAAAAATTGGTTTAAATAGTCTTCACAATATCAATTCGTAAAGTCACATTTCACTTGGCATAAGAGCCATCGGATATGTAGTGGTGAACAGGTCAAATCAAATTTGTATCAATGCACATTAGAAAAGAAGACGAACTAAAGTACAAACAGAGGCTTCTGACCCAAAAAAAAGTACAAACAGAGGCTTAAAATTGTGACAGCATCCGGACCTTCTTCATCATTTGAAGAATTTTTCAAGAAAAAGAACACTCACGTCATTCAACACACTAAGCCTGCCAGTTCGTGGGCCACCAACACATCCGTGATTGTCTAGATTAATTTCATATTGTTCTTCACTCACTGGACACATTGATTGCATACATGCTTTAACCCCTGCAAATGTCAGTACACCATTTGATTAAGTTGGATAAAAACTGCAAAGTATAATATTTGCTAGGTGGGTGGATCATCCACTGTCCCACAATAGATGACATGATCATCAATTTCTGATTAAATAAAAGAACGCACGACACAAAGCTAATGTAGGGCCAAACTCACAGTCAACTGTAAGAACCCATCTCCCGTTCAATATAGCCAACAGAACTTTCAGAGTCCTGATACATGCCCCCTCTGAATCAACGGATGCAATTACGTGGGTTACGTTTGGGTTCCAGAATTTGGCAACTGGGACACCAATGATGCTGCCAAACTCGGCTAGAACACCCTGTATAATCGCAAAAACAAAAACACTCATTAAGGAATCGGAAGGCGACCAAAAACTCTAATCAAACATATGTGCATCTTGTATATAAATAACAAAAACCAAAAATAATATATCTGGCAAAAATACCTCTGTAACCTATCTACATGCAAATTCATATGGTAACAGAATAACATTTTGAACTTGGTGATTCAAGAAAAAATAGGACATCAATTGGAACACCAGTTGGACATAACAGTGCTAGTCACCCTCATGGAAACTAACCTTCTCCTCTGGAGAAAGCGCAGATCCACAGAGAGTCCATTCTTTTACTCCGCTAGTTGAGCTTTCCCAGAATTTAGGCTGCTGAGGTCCTCTGTATAAAAAAAGGGAATCAAATGAAACATTGAATTGAAACACCTTGCAGATTCAATTTTCCAAAATTCGCAAATAAAACATCATAAAGTAGCATATCGGTATGGAATCAGTGTAACAGAAAGAGGATGTACATTTTGGATGGCACAAGACCATTTTTGGAAGCATGGTTTTTAGATTTAGACTTCTCATTTGGAAACCTATGTGATGAATGAACTGGACAAAGTAGCAGGTAGTTTTCCTGCAAAAAGCGGAAAAAAATCATGTTAGAAACTACTATAGTCGACTGATAATGAGAAAACTTAACCATAAAGACGTATTAGTGAGTTAGAGCACTTGCACAATCCCAACGACAAGTCTCTATTTCCCTTGCACATGGGACATGGTAAGATCTTCGGCATGATTTAACATAGCATCCAAGAGCTGCTCCCTTCCGCCCACATTTATTGCACTTAATTTTTGAGCCTCTGGCTAACTCTGACTTCAGATTTTTGACAGTCTCATCAACAAAATAAATTTGTGGTGTCCTGTATCATTGCAGTAAAATATTCCTAGTCATACCCCAAACGGCGGTTGAAAATAAGCAAATCAATTAAAATTAGATTAAGAAAAATCTGAGTCAGTCTACCATTCAATACATATCTTGTGGACATGTATGACATCTGGTAGCATTGCGTTGTCTCCTTCTACCTGTTTCCCATTGCGGTAGCACACCATTGGGCCAATAACCTGACAAGAAAATAAGAAAGGTACTATTATTGGAAGTTATAAAACGTAGACTTCAGAGAAACAGCTAACTATATTAGATTTTTGCAATAGTGAGTAGACATGCAACCTCCGAGATTCCAGACTGGCAAAATGCACAGGCAGCTTCTTTGGTAGATGATTTGGTGATACAAGTTTGATGAGAAGTGGTCCCTAGGGTATCAAAGACACCAGTTTCCGAACACACTCCGATTGGGCCAAAGTCCAACCTTTTATGCCTCTTTGAGTCAGTTCCTAAAGCAGTTTGGCCATGGCTTTCCTCTCCTCCCATGTCCATGGTACTCCTCTTGCCCAGATTAGCAGATTCACTATTTTGTAATCTCTGCGACTGCCATTTTATTACGCATATGGTGAGGCGGTAATTCAATAATCTTTAAAAAATCTGCTATCTAAAAAAATGAAAGAGGAGACAAGTGTGGGTGATTACCTCGACAGAGTTCCCTTGGCCGCCCATCTCGTGTTCTGAACCTCTAACATCGCCAAAGGAAGGAGGGCTTCCTGGTGAAAGCTGGACCGCCTGCTCCACCTCTATCACACTAGTCCTCCCCGCCTCAACTTTAGTAGAACCGTCCTCTATCTTTTCACCAGTCAACAAACCTACGGACTGCTGACTGCTTGAATCCCGTTCATGAACGGAAGTGACCAGTTTGGACAACCTACCCGCATCTACACCAGCCAGAAACTCCAAAAGTTTAGATGTCCAAATATCCAATCGAAACAAAAAAAAAACAGTAAGACCAAACTCCTACCAAAACAATCTTACCAGCAGAAGAAGTGCACTGCACCAGATTGGATGAAAATTCAGCACCCGAGCTTTTGTATATTGTTACCATGTTGTCAATAAAATGCAAGTGCCTCACACCTGCAACAATTAGCATCAGATGTCAAAATCTCGGGACACGATAGGCCAGCATTAAATGGAGTTTGACAGTACAGGAATAGGGAATTATGTCAACTGATTAAATCCCCATCCCAAATCTATTAATTCCTTTTATCCATTCAACTTCACCCTTACATTTCCACATCGAGCACAAACAATGAGATCAGTAGTTTCCACCAAACTCAATCATCCCAAAATTTACGATAAGACGACATTTCAAATGTTCGAACCCCAGTCTCGACAAACCCTCCCCACGAAGCTAAATGCACGTACCTCGGGCAACATACTGAGCTTGACAGATAGGACATTCAGACCCATCCGATCCCGGATTGGGGAGACAACCACTATAGCGACCCAGAAAAGAAATGGAAACAATGTGGAAATTAGAGAGACATAAAATAAAAATAAAATAAAATAATCTCAAAACCAATAACAGAAAAAAAGAGGGAAAAGGGAACCAACTCGCAAAAGACGTGATCGCAGGGGAGCAAAGCGGGTCTCTTTAGCAAGTCCAAGCTGTTAAAACAAAAACAAAAACACCAATTAAGCAACATTAAAAAAAAAGAGAAAACGAAAAGGAGAATACAAAAAAAAATGCAATATTAGGCTAATCGAACCAGAGGGGGCATTTAAGCTCGAGACCCAATTTCTGGAGGGGAAGAACCCATGGGTTAATCGACCTTGAGCTACCTCTCGACGACTCCACCATTTCTCAGTGTGGGGATGGATTTATTTTGGAACCGAAGAAGAAGAAGAAGAAGAAGAAGAAGAAGAAGAGGAAGAGGAGGAGGGTTCCAACTTCCAAGTGGGTGGATTTAATTGTGATATATTGCGGTGGGAGGATTTCGAGTGCCGTGAAAGAGTGGGGTAAGTGAGACACGTGGACGGTCCAGATTTTTTTTCCCGGTGAAATAATTTTTGAAAGTATTTTACGGAGGGTTTGGCTTTTTTTTAGAAAGGGGGGGGGGGGGGGGGGGCGCGGGTGAGTTTGAAAGGCGCGCCTTTTCTGTTTCCGGAACTTTATTTAAATTCCCCGCCAACACACAACATAATTTTTTTTTGTTTACGTCATCTTGTATTGTACGAATACAAGTTATATCCGCGTGAAATTATTGAAATATGATTAAGAATTTTTACCAAGTTTCTAAATGTACTAATGCTACCTAAATTTTTTATAAAAAAAAAGTACATTGAAAAAAAACAAAATTCAAAACTTTATGGAAAGTTCAAAAAAAAATTATAGATAAATCAAATAACGATTGATTTGTCTAAATCTCAGGACAAACATGAGTGTTTGAATCCAGACAAAGGCGGGAAAGTCTCTCGGGCTTCATCAGTGCAAATTGAAGAAATAACACAAGTGAGCTTAGGCCCATCAAAGAATCAAGGGCGAAGAAGGTTCCATATTTGAGCCATTTCAATGGTTCTAGTTGTATGCTTCTTATAGGAATAGGAATATGATGATCCAACGGCCTCCAGCTGATTGATTGCTTTCCAATTCCGTACCTTTGTAATTGTATATCATTTTCTTTAATTGCTTCTCGTAACAGTATATATAACTAAAATAATTGATCAATTATCATTAAAATTGAATCAGCTTTTCACAACGGAAGAAGACTGTTCGAAGTTTTTACGGTGACGGGTGGGAGGATTTTGAGCGCCTTAGAATTTAGACTATACAATTATATTACAGTCATTTTTCTTCAGTTTATAATCCGAGAATTTGAGAGGACTTGTGACATATTTTGCAAAACTTGCACCATTGCTTGAAAATTGGAAAGTCTGAAAAATAAGTCCATGCAGAGCAGCGAAAGCTCGTCATCTTAGACATTAGATCATTTAAAACACTTTGAAAGATCCCACATCAAGAAAAATCATGGCGAGATCTTGATCAGTTCAAGTCCTACAGGGCTAGCTGAATAATCTAGCGAAGCCGTCTCCGACGCCATTTCTTCATCGACTTTGAACTTGTATAGCACCACCTCATCGCTCGTGTCGTTGGCGCTCGAAGTCAAACATACAAAGATTTGAAGGTCAACAAGTAACTAGTCCACAGGAATGGCCTCTGGTTGTTTACAAATGACAAGCCTAAGAATCATACTAACTGGCCTTTGGTTGTCAACAAATGGCAACCCTAGCAGTTATAGGTTCGTGGACTCGTCTCGGACCCGAAAAAAGGCAGTGGTACGAGAAAGCCATAGCTCACTACCTAAGTGGAACATGGACAAACATGATTTCCATTGGTAATGAAGAAGTATGGATGCACATGAAACTGTAATACTGTATCTTACATGTACAGATAGGATAGGAGTTTACTTCGAAAATCACATGCATAGAACATTTGGAACCTAACAACAGTTTTTAGAGTTTCAGTTATCACATGATCCCGAATATGCTTTCATATAATCAACAACCCAGCCATGTTGAACTAATCAAATTGCATGCCATTGCCTATCAGAAGATCATAAGTTGCAACAACAAAAAAACCAATTGATAAACTAAGATTAACATCCAAAAGGCCCATCCAAAGCATCATCAGTCCTATATCACAAGAACTATGCTATATTTGACGTCAATGATAAAAGCACGACGAATATCCTATGAAGGACAATTCATACAAGGTCAGATATTATGTTTATCAAGAAGCTGACTACCTCTGGCTTGAGTAAACTAGAATTTTCTGATATTCTTCCGTATTGGCCTAGCGAGCCAGGCGTGTTTTTTGGATGAGGATCTGGCGGGAGACCGAGGGCTGGCTGCAGCCAGATGGGGGAACCAAAAACTCAAGGAAACGAGGGCCTTGTTCCTAGGCGTAGTCATTCTTGACGAACACCAATTGACCCTCCCAACTGGGCGCATGTAGCTTCCTGGGGTGAGATGATTCCCAATATGCTCAAATTCCGTTCTCCGAACTTTATCCGCAACTCATGATATAACACCGAATACTGCATAAATCGCAATGTAGTCGTATTCTAAAAACTCGAAGAAATCAATCTTCATAAGAACAGAACTCAATCTTGTTTGCATGGGAGAATACACTCACTCTGCATTTCGCATTACTCGTAACATACAACAGACCTGGCTACATTCCCATTTCTGTTTACATGGTTTCAGACAATTGCTTCCCTTGAAGCTTAGATCAATGAGCAACCGAGCATATGTACAAGAAACCAAATAAGCATCAGGATTCACATCGACATAAAGTAAACAAAAAGAAATTACCAACTGAGAATCAAGATCATAATACCACCAAAAGATCAATACCAAAATACATTATTACCAATCCAAAACATCTGAGTGTGAACCTCGGAATGTAATGAAACTATTAAAATCTTAGCGATAGAATATCCGAGCATATCTATAGTTATGGGCTTTTACACATCCCAACTACCTTGTCCTGCTACCCTTAGAGATCCTTGTCTCTCTACTCTCTCTCTCTCTCTCTCTCTCTCTCTCTCTCTCTCTCTCTTTTCCCCTCTGCTCTTCTCTCAACATTAATATACATACCACTGAACTCCACCAAGCTAGCTTGGACCCTGTGCCAACTCTTAGAGTCCATGATCGAACACTTAAAGAATTCACCCTCCACCGTATCATATACCAAACACATGTACCCCTGCTTGAACCGCAGCTGTTGAGGACAACCATAGGTAAGAGTCAGGCGTTGTCTCAAACGTGGGTTCCCTTCCAAGAATTTCAAGTGCACCTCCTCCTCCTTCCTCCACTTCCCACTCTTGTGGTCCTCCAAGACCAAAACGCGAGTCGTGTCACCGACGACCTCAGAAAGACCAATCCTGTTTTTCCAACGACAGTAATCCACCTTGCTAGGGTCGGCAAACAAGTCATCTGGCAGGATGTCAATTCTATTCGTATGAAACCTTTCTCTCCCAGTATCGAACGAGTGGATTTCTATGCACACCCCCCGGCTCCCTCCAGCATTCAGTTTTTTCTTGATCGTCAAATGGAAAGTCTCTGGATCCTCGGTCCTAAAATGCGTTTTATTTTGTTAGTAGAAGATATTGTTATTCAAAGCCAGTTTTCGAAGAAGTAACATTCGAAAATGGATAATGCATCATAGTTTCGTCTTTAACTAAACTTTAAATATATCAAACTGAATGTTTCCGTCATGTTTAATTTATAGTCTATGTCATGTTTTTCTAAGCCCATCCGAAATACATACAAAACGCGGCCATTCTAAATGCTCTACTATACCTGAAAAGATGCTGAAAATGTTTTATAGAGCCCTGCAATGTGACCTCTTTCCAATCCCTGTCCTTTTCGAGTGTGAGAACTGCGTGTTGCCACTCGGCTAAGTTGGGGTCTCGCTGGTAACAGAAGACAAGCTTGTGTAGGCGAGAGGGTGCGTGGTAGTAGGGGAAAACCTCTGGTCTAATGCCCGCAGTTGCAACCTGATATCCAGGTGGATGGGGCAAGTCAAGGATCTTCCCTGTTAGATGGTTCCTCAGCCGCAGCTTCATCGAAGGTACGAATAGCTGCAGTAGCAGCCCACTGATACTGCCCACCGTCTCTAGCTTCTCAGGCTGTTGCAGTTCAATACCACATAAAATTTAGGAGAGTTTAATAAGCACGGTATATATATATTAAACAATGAATTACACTCCACTTACTTCCGAGTTTTCAAAATCTCTTAATTCTATAAATTTCGGTTTGGACCTAGCGACGTGCATGGTCACGAGGAAGTGGTGTTCTTTGATTAGGGTAAGCCATTCCCTGCAAACGCACTTGCACTTGGCCAGGGACTTGGCAGGTAGCCAACTCAGGATCTCCGGAATCAGCTGCTCGGGGAGTTCATTGACTGGATCTCGAATTCGGATCGTTGATGGACAATCGGACAAGGAAGCCATATTGACGAGACAGGGTCCTCCGGAGTTTATGATATTTTCCTCCTCTTGTTGGAGTTTAATAGTGGCGTTAGGGTTTCTTCAACCTCAATCCAAAAGCAATTTCAACCCCCGCCTCTGATGTCAAATTCCTACTTTTGCATCTTCACCCCGAACACCCAAACCAGTCCCGAACACCCAAACAATTAAAATTCAACTAAAACTCTATTCTAATTCCATTCTCTAACTCGTGACCTTTCTCCAGCAAATAATTTTAACCAAATTTCCAATTTTCAACAACTCTCGAGTGAATTTCTGCTATACCCGGTTATGGAGTGGGTTCGAGGGGAAGTAATCGGCCACAGCTGCTTCTCTACGGTCAACCTCGCTGTCACCTCCTCCTCCGGCCTGATTACCGTCAAGTCCTCTGACTTTGCTGATGCCAACTTTTTGAGGCACGAGAAGTAGGTGCTCGACGATGTAGGGGAACGTCACCGCGGAGGGGGAGAGGCTTTATAACATCCTCCTCGAGTTCGCTTCCAGCAGGACAATGTCGGAGAGGGTGAGGAAGTCCGGCGGGAAGTTGGGGGAGAAAGAAGTAAAGGGATATGCCAAACACGTCCTTAAGGGATTAAAGCACGTGCATAAAAGAGGGTTCGCACACCTCGACATAAAGCCCGATAACCTGTTGTTGTCAGAAACCGAGGAGGTTAAGATTGCGGAGTTGGGGTTGGCAAAGCGGGTCAAACTCGAATCGATGGGGACTAGTAATAGGGCGGAGATTCAGGGGACGCCAATGTACATGTTCTCAGTGTGGGGATGGATTTATTTTGGAGGAGGAGAAGAAGAAGAAGAAGAAGAAGAGAAGGAGGAGGGTTCCAACTTCCAAGTGGGGGGGATTTAATTGAAATATATTACGGTGGGAGGATTTCGAGTGCCGTGAAAGAGTGGGGTAAGTGAGACACGTGGACGGTCCGGATTTTTTTTCCCGGTGAAATAATTTTTGAAAGTATTTTACGGAGGGTTTGGCTTTTTTTTAGAAAGAGGGGGGGAGGGGGGCGCGGGTGAGTTTGAAAGGCGCGCCTTTTCTGTTTCCGGAACTTTATTTAAATTCCCCGCCAACACACAACATAAATTTTTTTTTGTTTACGTCATCTTGTATTGTAGTACGAATACAAGTTATATCCGCGTGAAATTATTGAAATATGATTAAGAATTTTTACCAAGTTTCTAAATGTACTAATGCTACCTAAACTTTTTATAAAAAAAAAGTACATTGAAAAAAAACAAAATTCAAAAGTTTATGGAAAGTTCAAAAAAAAGTATAGATAAATCAAATAACGATTGATTTGTCTGTATCTCAGGACAAACATGAGTGTTTGAATCAAGACAAAGGCGGGAAAGTCTCTCGGGCTTCATCAGTGCAAATTGAAGAAATAACACAAGTGAGCTTAGGCCCATCGAAGAATCAAGGCCGAAGAAGGTTCCATATTTGAGCCATCTCAATGCTTCTAGTTGTATGCTTCTTAAATATGATGATCCAACGGCCTCCAGCTGATTGATTGCTTTCCAATTCCGTACCTTTTGTAATTGTATATCATTTTCTTTAATACTATATATAGCTAATGTAATTGATCAATTATCATTAAAATTGAATCAGCTTTTCACAACAGAAGAAGACTGTTCCAAGTTTTTACGGTGACGGGTGGGAGGATTTTGAGCGCCTTGAATGAGTGACACGTGTACGGTGGGGATTTGGTAGGGGTTTGGGAATTCAGAGGCGCGCGTGCGATTTTGCAAGTTTGAAAGGCGCGCCTTTTCTGTTTTGTTTTTATAGAACTTGGTTTAAATTCTGTGCCAACATATAACTAAAATTGGGTGTTTGGTTTGGCTATTAGAGATCAGTAGTTGGCTGAAGGATATCTAACAGCTGATTTTTAGTGTTTGATAAATTAAAAAAAATCAGTTGTTAAAACTCAAAAAATCATTTTTCCAACAGCTGAAATTTGTGGCTGTTATGTTTAGTTGATAGCTGTTATAATATTAAATTACCAACATATCCTCGATTCAAATAATTCATAATTAAATATTAAATTAAGAGAAATATTTTTTTAATTGACAAACATATAGAGATAATACTCAATATTATAATATTAAATTTTAAATTAAGAGGGAGGCAAAAACATCGAAATAAATATTAAATATTACTATATTAAATACTAAATTAAGAGAGACATTTTTAATTGGTGAAAGTATAAAGATAAATAATATGTATTATATTAAATATTAAAGAATGATGTTTGTGTCAATACCCTTATAAGTAATTTTACAACTCAACAGCAACAACTAATGCTAATTTACCAAACACTTTTGCAAAGTTCGGATATCAGCTATCAGCTGAGTACTATCAGCCAACAACTAATCAGCTAACAGCCAACAGCTAACAGCTAAATTTCATCAGCCGTACCAAACAGACCATAAAGCCGGAGAACCCTGCAAAAAAAAAGCCGGAGACACACTAACTGTGTATTAGTTTGATTAATCTAGATAAATATTATTTACTTATCAACTTTGGATTTGTTCAATGAGCATCAAATGTTAGAATTTAGACTATACAATTACATTACAGTCATTTTTCTTCATTTTATAATCCGAGAATTTGAGAGGACTTGTGACATATTTTGCAAAACTTGCAACATTGCTTGAAAATTGGAAAGTCTGAAAAATAAGTCCATGCAGAGCAGCAAAAGTTCGTCATCTTGGATATTAGATCATTTAAAACACTTTGAAAGATCCCACATCAAAAAAAAATCATGGCGAGATCTTGATCAATCAGTTCAAGTCCTACGGGACTAACTGAATAATTTAGCGAAGCCATCTACGACGCCATTTCTTTCTCTCTTCTACAAGATGCTGCAGACTTCTTGATGCATTGTCCCCTTCTTCAGCATTTGTCACCTCCAATCCACGATCTTCCGAGAGCGATAATTCCACACCAGGACTCCCCCTTCCCAAATCATGGCTATGCAAAAATGTGACAATAGCAAAGTCATGTTGATGGACCGCTTAAGAGCCACTGATATTCCCCAACCAGTCACACCAAATCTGACAAACCTCTACCACCCTGTTTCCCTTCTCCCAGTACCTCATACCAATCTTCCCCTTCCTTATGAGCGTCACCCGTAAATCGGTCACTACATCCTTGATCAACAATCGTGGGATCACAAAATCGGGTCCTTCTCCAGCACCACCACGTGAGTCTCTCTCTTCGTGAGTAAAGAAGTTATAACTGTCACTGAAGAGACATGGGTTGGGTTTGAGGTGAGTGAGCCTAGCAAGAGCCAACCACTTCCTATGAAGATTCCCTACAAAGTGATCTTTCACATACTGTTCATCGTCATAAGTGGTGGAGCACAACATACAGAAGAAAATGTAGTTTGTATCGGTGTCTCAAAGTTCCAGGTATGGATGCTCAGTCCTGAACTGTTCTAACCTATGACCCTCGCACTTTCCTTCCATCTCAGCAACCAGAAAAAACAAAACAAAAAATGGAGGGAAAATACTTGGGTTTCTTGGGAGACGCGATTTAGTCATGGACAGGGTGTCCAGGACAGTCTTAACTTCTTAAAGTTAGTATCAAGTGATTTTTTAAGTGGATCAAGTGGTTCCGCAAAACTACTTGATTCGGTTGAAAAAACCACTTGATTCGATTGAAAAAAACTACTTGATCCGCTTGAAAAAATCATTTGAAAAAACTACTTGATCCGCTTGAAAAAATCACTTGATCTCATTAAAAAACTACTTGATCTTATTGAAAAAAACTATATGAAAAAATAGCTTGAAAAAACTACTTTATCTGCTTGGCAAAACCACTTGAACATACTAGCAAAACCACTTGAACACAATAGCAAAACTACTTGAACATACTGGCAAAAAGCTCTTGAACATACTGACAAAATCATTTGAACATACTGGTAAAAATCACTTTAACATACTGGCAAAATCACTTGAACATACTGGCAATACCAGTTGATCCAATTGAAAAAATCATTTGATCCCGCGCTTGAAAAAACTACTTGATTTGCTTGAAAAAACCACTTGAAAAAACTATTTGAAAAAACTACTTGATCCGCTTGGCAAAACCATTTAAACACACTATCAAAACCAGTTGATCCCATTTTTTGACTTTTTATATGTAGATCTCAAAAAAATTATGTGGATTCAAAAAAAATTTCTTGAATCGGATATCCGAGCACCAAGATATTGTTTGTCAAAGTTTTTTTTACATAATTCATTTTTTGTAAAAATTTTATTCGATTGGATTCAAAATTTAAAGAGCAATATCTTGGTTAGTGCTCGGATGTCCGCTTCGAGAAATTTATTTTTTGAATCTACATAACTTTTTGAGATCTACACATAATAAACAAAAAGAACAAGATTTTTCCCCGTGTATTAGTCAAAACAAGGGATTCCAGCCAATAGCCAGGATTTTATCCCGATTACTAAAAACGGGATGGAATCCCGGCTATTGGTATACACGGGATAAAATCTCGGTTATTGGTTTAGTAAACAAAATTTTTTTAAAATAATCCAACGTGGACACTAGTTTTACAATTTTGGTTTTGGGGTACCAAAATGATAAATTTTCATGAACAGTAACACCACTTTAAAAAAATCCTTCTTTTTTGACTTGGAATCAAAAAATGGCTGACGCGGGTTTTGGCCAGTTTGTTTTTGATCAAAACTGTCTGGTTCAACCATTTTTTGGACAGCTCGCCTGGAGAACTTTTTTAAGCAAAAAAGGGTACGGTATTTAGAATGATTGGTGGTCCGACTGGCCCGTCCGTCGGTCGAAACATGTTTTTTAAAACCATGCTCTATTCTGAGTTTGGGTTGGGCCTGTATAGGTATTATCATATCAGCCCAACTTGAAAGTAAGGTCCATTAAATTGGGCCCTTGTGTTTCTCTTAAGTTATAAGAACACGCCTAAGAATGTAGGAGACTGACTCAAGTGAACAATCCTAATCAAATACTAATATGAAGATTATGATTTTGGTTAACTTAATAGGTGTTAGATATAATGTATTTTTTCGAATATAAAACAACCTTCATAAAGTATCACCTGGGAAAATTTAATTATTTCATCTACCATTTCAAACAATCCTAATCAAATACTAATATGAAGATTATGATTTTGGTTCAAGTGAACAATCCAGTATCATTAAATACTTTTTAACATTTTATTGTAATTCAATCAACTATGGCTTAAATTGGTATCTTTGTTTGAAGTATACAAGTGACAACTAATCTTCTTTGGTCATCAGCCACTCAACAAGCACATTGTTAATATTGATGGTTTGAGCTTTCATATTCACATTAAAGCAAGGATTTTGTTGCTCATTTTTTGCACAAACGTCCACTAAGACCAGATCTTTAAGGAGGCTTGGCAACGTCGTCAGTGAACCTTACAAATTTTTATCAGACCAATGCTTAGCTATCCCAAGTCTTCGATTCTGCAAGCTCACAGACCCAAAGTTGTATTTTTACTGCCTAATCAAAGAACCAACTTGACAACCCAAGCAAAATCATCCACAACAATAGTTCCCTTTAAATTGAAGAATTTCTACATGCCAATAGAAAGATAACAACTTCATTGTCTTTGTTATCCATGTTTCGTTTTCTCTGCTTCAAAAATACAAATTTCAATTTTGGTTCTATGCTCCAGTTTTATCCATGTTCTTTTGGTTTGCAGCAAGTTGAGCGGTAGTTGTTAATTGTTATCCGTTGTTTTGCATGTGGGGTGAAGGTGAGGGGCCCATTGGACCAGGACCATGGAAATTAAAGATGCTCTATCCATACTCTCTTATGGGGTTCTATTTGGAAGTGTAATTTTCGTAACGGTTTATGCTATTTTTTTTAATTTGAATTCAATATTCTTTAAACAAATTACAAAATTTTATTATACCCAATTTAATATATTTTAATAATATGTTAATATAACTATTGATTGAATAATCTTAAATGTTACTGTAATATTATTTTAATAAATATTAATATTATATTAGTATCTCAAAAGTATAAAATTTAAATTATACTAGTATCTCTGAATTAATAATCTTATAATTATATAAATCCCTATTTTTTATCTTACCATTTTTTTGCACCAATTTATTTTACATACTCTATGTTTATTTTATTTTTTAATGTTAGTCAAACGACATTATGTAATCTACACTTAAAAAATATAATGAACTAAGGGTTTTGTGTGTAAATTTACGAAGGAATTCATTATTAAAAAAGTTTATATTAATGTTATTAATTGTAGTTATTTCTATAATTATGTCTAAGAAAGTTATGATCCGTGTTATGATCTTACTATCTACATTTTTTCGTGCTAAAATAATTTTTAGTATGATCTCAATTTTGAAAACCTTAAATAAGAACATGCTAATCGACATTGAGATTAAACTCCAACATCAAGTAACGTGATCGGAAACTCACCTACAAGTGATATAAACCTAAATGTAATGAAAGAAGATAACAGTCAAACATGGCAGGTCAAGATTATAGACGATCAGTATCTTCCCGGTTCCTCGGTCATCACTTTGTTCAGCCGGTTGTTCCTCACACCGTATCAACACACATTATAAAAAAAAAAAAAAATACTTGCGCCATTCAACACGCCAAGCCTGCCAGCTCTGGGGCCATTAAGTCATGAGCACCTGAATACAAAGTAATAAGCCTTAGTTTGAAAGTGTATGAAGACACAATTATTGGAATTGAGGACCCAAGTAGAAAAATATCAAGAGAAACAGGGTAGAGAACAACAACAAAATATGCACGTTTAATATTATATTACAGGTAATAATAACACTAGGGCAAATCGAACTAGAGTAGATATCCACATCTCTATCATATCTAAAGAATGAAGAAAAGAGAAACTTCATACAACAGATGAGAATTTAGTTACATTTTTTAAACAACAATGTATGATCAAATGCTTTTTTTTTTGAATTGATTGGGTGACTACAACATAGAATAATCAGGATTTTCATCATATTTTGGTTAGCTTGAGCCCTAGCTCTTGTTCACTCAAATTTACTCTAGATCGCTAACTACTGCCAATCCAAAAAAAAGTCAACATAAAGAAAGGAGAACATTAGTAGAAGCCAATATCATCAATTTCTGATTAAACAAGTGAAAGAACAATCTCTCCCTCATTACTCAATCAGATAATCTAAAACGGATTTTTCCACCATCAATTGGAAGAATCATGTTTTAATTGGACCCAATTGGACAGCTATCAAGATCTGGTGATCCAACGGCCTCCAGATGATTGATTGCTTCTCAATTCCGTACCTTTGTAATTGTATAGCTGTAATTGTGTATCATTTTCTTTAATTGCTCCTCCTAATCGTATATATAACTAATGGAATTGATCAGTTATCAATAAAATTGAATCATTTTTTCACAACGTAAGAAGACTGTTCGAAGTTTTACAGTGACGGGTGGGAAGATTTTGAACGCCTTGAACGAGTGAGGTAGAGGGACACGTGTACGGTAAGGATTTTGCTAGGGGTTTGGGGCTTCAGAGGCGCGCGTGCGAGATTTTGCAAGTTTGAAAGGCGCGCCTTTTCTGTTTTCTTTTGATAGATATTGGTTTAAATTCGCTGCCAACATATAACTTAAAGCAAGAGACTGTATTAGTTTGTTTAATCCAGATAAATATTATTATTTATTTATCAATTTTGGATGTGTTCAATGAGCATCAAATGTTAGAATTAAGACGACACTATTATATTACCGTCATTTTTCTTCAGTTTAGTAGGACTTGTGACATATTTTGCAAAACTTGCACCATTGCTTGAAAATTGGAAAGTCTGAAAAATAAGTCTATGCAGAGCAGCGAAAGCTCGTCGTCTTGGACATTAGATCACTTAAAAACACTTTGAGAGATCCCACATCAAGAAACATCATGGCGAGATCTTGATCAGCTCAAGCCCTGCGGGGCTAGCTGAATAATCTAGCGAAGCCGTCTCCGACGACATTTCTTCATCGACTTTGAACTTGCATAGCACCACCTCATCGCCTGAGTCCTTGGCACTCGAAGTCAATAGCAGCCCTCGCAAATTAGGCTCATGATCAAAGTGAAACTTGTCATACATGGCTTCCTCAGATTCTACGTCCTCTGCATCCTCGATAGTGTCTCTCTCATGGATTCCTCTTCTCTCAAGAGGAGCGATATCTTCCGGACCATCCAAGAACAATGCGTCGGGGCTCATATCATCGGTCACACCATTGTCATCTGAGAATTGGGAATTCGCTGAAGAGCATCTATCCTCTTGTGCATCCTCACTAGCGTGCTCGGATACAGCCTCTGGTTGCTCTTTTGCACTGGGAGCACGATCCAAAAAAGATTCTGCGTGCTTTATCTCTAGTAGCCTTTCAATGGCTTCGGTTGCAGCCTCTATAGCCCATCCCTCATGTTCAATGTCTCTGAAGAGAAAAGAAAGTAAATTGTGGCAGAAATATTAAACACTTTCCAGATTGAATGCTTCCCAGAGCAGATTATTTAGGTATGTTAGGTTCTGGTAATCTGGGAAATAGCCGGATTAAAGACAATAACAATTTGCTGAAACTAGCCCAGAAGTTGTGCATTCCAATTTAAATAAGTGCACTTTTGGGATAAATTAAAGGCAGCTTGCTGACACTAGCACATTTATTTTTTGCCTTGGATGTGTTGGAGAAGGATGAAGCACATTACCTTCCAGGTTCCAGCCCAGCTGAAACAAAGGCCGAGTTCATAAGGGTAGTAAGAACCAAGGGCTTTGCAGAGAAGTATTCGCCTTGCCTCGCCACTTCCACCAGAAAATGAATGTCCAGAACAAGCTGCCAGAGGTAGATTAGGAGAAAAGTGACCATGTTCCAAACATTATTGGGAAAGTAAACTACAACTTCGGTCTGCATTAGCTAAGTTTCCACTTGCCAGTAGGCATTAGCCCTTAAGAGAAAATCTCTAGTCTCACCATGTTTTTGCAACAAACAGCACATTGCTCATTTTTATACAGCCAGATATGCAATTTTTTTGGGAGAGAAGCAGATACCTGGTTAAAGCCATTAGGATGTTCAGAAGTCACTTCGTTCTCCTTTATCCCCCAAATCTGTTTATCCTCCGAAATCCAAAGAAAGATGGCCTCAATAAGCTCTCCCACAAGCTCGGCCAACCAATCCGCTTTAAATACATCTTCTTCCGCAAGTGCACCTAGTTTCCTCACTTCTAAAAAGAATACCTGATCAGCACAAACAACATTAAGAACAGAACATACAACTAGTTATAAAGGATTTAAATTTCTTGCAGTGACTACAGAAATTATAGAAAATAGGCAGAGCTCATTCTGAGGGCACACCTGAAATGCAACAGATGGCCTCATTAGATGAAGAAGATCAGTGTCACCACCACTGTAGACAGGTATAATCCCCTTCGCTGAAACACTGCCACTATGGAAAGACACCATTCTGCTAATGAATTGCTGGCAGAACTGAAACCTGAGCTGACTGCATGCTTCTCGTATTAGAAATGCACAGTCATCAAGATCTTGCTGTTGGATACCGCTCGAATGGGAAATTTCTGTGTTTAGATCGGTGGACTTGATGCCTTCGAAGGTAGTTAAAACGGTTCTTGAAAAGAATCGTTCAAGTGTGGAAATGTTTACTAGTATAGCAACCTGCTGTGCAACAAATTCAGCATGTATTATATTCGAACCACTTTTGTTGGCAGCATCTTTCTGAGATATTGCTCTTTCGAGGATAGATATATACTCCATGAAGAGGTTTACAAGTCCACTGAGGATAGAACCTTCCATCTGAAGGGCAACCAGAGGTGACACATCGTCACCAATAGCCTGCTCAGGGAAGTTTGTTAGTAGCAATTAAGAATGTGACCACAATATAGTTAACAACTGGAATAGTGCTAGAATTTGTTGGCTATTAATCATTGCTTGTAGTTTTGGAGGACGGCAAAGTGAACAACTGGATATTGTGGTCACATAAAAGAATGTGACCACAATATCCAGTTGTTCACTTTGCCGTCATCCAAAACTACAAACAATGATTAATACCCAACAAATTCTAGCACTATTTTTTTTTCACCTTTGAACAAGTTTAATTCTTAAATTTGAGTGACTAACAGACAAACCTGCAAAAGAGTTACGAATTTCCGGCCACTACCAGTGAGCAGGCAGTAATCTGGTTGTTCACCAACGACCATAGAGGAATAGGTCTCATTCAAGATTCCAGAGACAAGATATTTACTCAAAACCCATACATCAGTTGCTGCGAAAATCGCAATGACCTTCTTAAAATGATTAATATGCATCTGCAAAACCTCTTCCATACAAGGGCGAATGCACTTGATCAAGAACGGCCGCAAGACCAATCTTTGAGGTTCTAGCAAAGAACAGTAAGAAATTGCGAACTGTGCAGCCTGTACTGCCGTTGACAGCCCACCACTGACCGCTGAGATAGACTTAATATACTTGGTAAAAGAAGCAACAAAAGTTTCAATCTCCTCACAAATCCACTGTACGAATTCTGGTACATATGCAGATGTGTCTCCATACAACATCGTGAAGCTTTTTGCTGCTTGTGATATAGCAGAAAACACGTACTTGGAGAGTTCCCTGATGTACACAACATGGTTAAAAGACTTTGAGCCCTGGAAACCGTGTGTTGCACTTGCAAGACGCGAGTGGTAATACTTTATCAACAACTGTGTAGCAAGGTGATCATCCCCAAGTCTGCAAAGCCCCGCTAAGGCATTTTGCAGCTCACGAGCAGAAACCCTACCATTCTCAGCCACCAGAGTCAGTTGTAAAGCAAGCATCGCCTTCTTCTCAGCTATGACAGAGTTATACAGCAACAACACATCCGATTGGTCCCCCTCTCCTACCTGAACCCTATGCATATTCTCTTCCTCCAATTTTATGATGGCTATCGCTTCATCAATTCTGTTCTCTAACAAAAGGACATCCAGGCTTTCAGAAACATCCTGAATGTGATCCTCCAACTCATTTGGTAGAGGTAATTCGTCGCATTCAGATTCTTCGATCAGAAAACTTAGTTCTGCCTCAGATATGAGCTTTGAATATGCACCACCCATCAAGTCCTCTACATTTCTCTTCTGAGTCAACATCTGGTTCTTGAGTAGCACGATTTCCTTTTCCATGTCACCGACATCCTCAAATATCCTACAAGCAATGCAAAAATCCAAACATAAAAAGAACTGGGATGATAAGTTTCTTGGATTTCGCATGCCAAGTCACTATATCGGAAAGAAGCAGGGAAAATTTGAAGGGTGATAAGCATGGTTCAATATAAAAAAGAAAAGCATTCATCTAACTCTTTACATTAGTTTATTTTTACCAAAGTTAAAACCTGCATTCATCCAGGCATTCTTTTCGCTTTATGCTTTTCATTGTAATACTTAGCTTTCTTCTCTAAAATCAAATCCAAAGATATACTAAATGTTTCAATCAGACTGTTGAGCTATAACACATCGACTGTGGCAAGTATTTGGACCTTGTTAATAATGACTGGCAATTTTGGGTTGAATATAAAGATTCTAACAGATACATCCATGCATTGTACTATCTCTACATAAAAATCGGAACCAAGAATCCGATCATAGGGTAACCGCGAGGAAAATGCATGATTTGCAGAAGCAACTTAAAATGTGCGTGGCAAAGGGTATTTAGTCTTACGGCACAATGCGTTGTCAAATCCAAGGAGGTTCAGGGTTCAAGTCTCAGCACAGCAAAAATCATGGTGCAAATGTACCCAAAGAAGAAAAAAAACTTAAAATGAGCAGGAGCAAGCAAATAAGTTACCCAACAAAGGCGGAGTAATTGGCGAAGAAGCTCCTGTGGAAATCCTCATCCGACGCCGCTTTGATCTCCGCGAGCTCAGCGCATAACCGGCTTATCCCCTGCATTATCACCCATCACCAAACATAACAAAAATATTTCCAAAAAAACAAAAAACAACAAAAGAAAAAACTGAAAGCATCGTATGGGGGGTAATTAGGACCTTTCCGGTCATGGAGGTAAGGTCGGCCGGATCATCGTCGTCCTTGTAGCTGGAGAGGTCGTCGGAATCGGAATCGGAGTCGACCGAGTCGCGGAATCGGAACCTCGTAGCGGGGGCGGGGAGTGGCGGTTCCATCGGGCCAGGTGGTGGATGGAACCAAAGAGGAGAGAGACATCCCAGCCATTATAAGGAACGAGTCTCTCTCTCTCTCTCTCTAGGTAATGCTTTGGTTTATTCGCCCAAGTTCACAAGTGCGGACGAGGCACGGTAACTGCCAAATGTTCGATTCTGTTATTTGCCGCCATTGCTGTCAGAGACGCGGGAATGAGGCGGCAGGTAACCGTCATACATTTTTTTTTGTCTCCCATCCACTGGCCGGATCACTGGTTCGAGTACTGAAATCCCTTATAGGGGTAAACTCTCCCAACAAGCACCTACTGCGTTTACGAGATTTGGAACTCGAGACCTGGATTAACTCCACTTGTGTCCGTTTGTTTGAAATAAGAATCCGGTATACTCCAAACAAAACATACTTTTTTGTGGAATGGCGCACAGGCAAAATTTATTAATATTAGTAGTCATCAGAATGTTGTTCCAACCTGCTCAAAAACGGATTATCGGCCCTTCTCTGGGCTTTTTTTGGAGCTTGCTTCCTATACTAATAAGCCTCAATTAAATGATTAATCAAGGTTTAAATGGGCTGGGATAGAATCTGGGTGTCTTGAGCTGTGTGACGTGGAAAGTAAATGGGCTGAAGAGAGGACATTTGAAGCCAGTGGGCTATGGTGGAATGTGTATTCTGGGCCGGCTGGGTTAGTAGGGCTTCTTTTGGTCTCAACGGACGGAAAGGGCTGTACGTAATTATGTATCTTGATCTTACATAGCTTTTTTTTCCAATGATTTTACATAGCTTTGTGGTATATTTGTAATTATTCAGGTTTTTGGAGTTGCTAAACCTTATATTCCTAGTTTTATTGAGTTATTGGAGACCGAATTGGGTAAGGGGAACTTGAATTTGGATCGTACACTGCATTAAAAAGTTGACAAGAAAAATCTAACAGTTGAGATTCACGAAGAGCACTTGTGACTTTTTACTTTTCCTCTCTTACTCTCTCTTCTTTTTTTCTCCTTCAATCTCTCCCACAATTTGTTCAATCCTCTAACTATCTTCTTTACATATTCCTCTCATTCACTCACTCTCTCTCCCTTTTCGTGCCACAACTCTGACAATAACAACGAGAAAATTGACGAGGCTTCGGAGTAATTGGTACCACTCTAACGTCAGTGAGCGAGACCCTCTACCGACGAGGTAGACGAAGAAGATGTTGGGAAAGTCGACGACGAGATAGTGAGCAACATCGATTACGAAGCACTTCCAGCCTCTAGATCTCGACGGTAGAGTTAGATGATGGGAGAAAAACTCTCTCTTCTGTCCCTAAAAACATAAGCTCCAATATCGATTGTTACAATGGTGAAGCTCGTCTTTGAGCCTCCCTCTCTTTAAGCTTCACTGAGGAGAAGCTACATTAAAAGAGGATGTCTCTGTAGATAGTACTCAGTTATAATGATTGGTGAGTTAACTAATGAGATTATGGTTCTTATATCTTCTTCTCCTCCCTTGTCTTTATTGTCCACGATAACAACATGTCCCGATGTCTAAATAGAACACGTCATTCAAACCAACATAAATATGTCATTCTGACCGACATAAATTAATCACTCCAACTAAGAGAAATATGTCATTTTTTAACTAAAGAGAAATATGTCATTTTTTAACTAACATGAACACGCCATTCAAATTAACATAAATATAACATTGAGACTAATTATACCATGTCATTCTAAGTAATAGCAACACACTATTTTCAAATTAACATGAACATGTAATTTTTTAGATTAACATGAATATGTGATTATAGGATAACATTAATACGACATTCAAACTAATAGCAACAACAATTCTGACTAACTTTATTATATCATTTATAATAACTGTACGATAATATTTTGAATAAGATAAACATGACATTTCAGCTAACAAAAATATGTCAATTCGACTTACAAAAATATGTCATTTTAGTAGCGTGTAGAATAGGGAAAATATTTTTTGCCCCTACTTGTATTCTACAAGACACGCCTACCCATTCTTGCTTCTTGTTATTGAGATGCTCTTTGGATCTGTAATTGATTGGGCTAGAAACTCTCCTCTGTTAACTTTCTCAGTGGCATGTGGCTCATTAAATCACATAGTTAGATTATTTGTACTTAAAAAAAGGATTTATATATTAAATAATTTATAATTTGGATATTAAAAATATAAATTAAGAAATTAAAATTCAATTAATTTAGATTTGATTAATTCAAACACCGTGTGGCAATCCCTGCAATTTCCTCCAACAACCAGTGGCAATCCCATACAGGGTCTCCTATAAATTCAGACCGATCCTCTTAAAAATTAAAATCTCTGCCTTCTTTTTTCTCCTCTCTCTCTCTCTCTCCTCTCTCTGGAGACTTGGAAGTTATCATAATTTATCATCTTTGCCACTCCCTTATCTGATTCTCTCTCTCCCTCCTCAATTATTTTGTTTCGTATTTTAACCGTTTAAATATCCACTTAAAATATTTTAAACCCAACTCATCGTTTCTTTTTTCCTTTTTACCTTTTATACTATTTTTTTTATCGCTTCCCCGTATTTATCCATAAGGGAGACGAGGGGAGGGGTAGATTCGGGAATTCTTCCAGCACCGCAGCTGACGTGGCAAGCATCCCACCCGTCCAAGATGAACACCAAAACGATGCGCCTTCCACCTCGGCGCATGGTGACGTCATCCGCAAACAAGAGGAAAGAGAGAGAGGGTTATGATTCCCTGGAGCCGTTAGCATCACAACAATCGCATCCATCACCACATCTAAATCAGCGACCAGCTGGCTCGGCTCAAGCCGGATCGGGGGAGCCGAACTGCCAGCTCATGGCAGGGTACCTGGCCCACGAGTTCCTCACCAGAGGGACCCTCCTCGGCAAGCCGTTGGACCCGGCTCCAACCAAGCCGAGCGAGGTGGAGAGCCGCCGCCGGCGCTACGTGGAGGTGTCCAGCTTGCTCAAGGCCTGGGACGGGGCCCACCTGCCCGGGATCGTTAACCCAACAGAGCTGGATCGCCTCCTCCAGTGAACATCCGACACGTGGAGCCAACTCACTGGGCCCACACAGGTTATTCACAAATATATGGTGTTGTTTTTTTTTTTTTGGTGGAAAGGGAGGGCTAATGCCCGTGTATTAAAGACTGGCCCATTACAAACCTACTTAGTGCAAGGCCCCCTCTCGGCCTCTTGTGAGGTTGCGACCGCCGGCCTCGTCAAACCCCCTTCACAGGAAAACCCGTAGGAAAAAATCTGTGAAGGGGGAAGAGTACCTTGGGAGTACGGATCCTCCCATGACGTTGGTATCGCGATGCTTGGCCTTGCACCGTTAATATATGGTGTTGTTTTGTCCCTCTCGGAAAGTTAGTTTGTGTTCTCCCTAAATTATGGGTTGGTAGAAATACCATATGTAATTAGATTAATCATTACTTTTTATCTTGTGGTCTTTCGTTGTCGTTGTAGATTTTCGTGTTTAATTAAAACTCAAATTAGAATTATTTTTGTGATACTTATTTAAGATTTTCTCGTTGATCCCTCTGGCATCGGTCAGCAGTCGCTTTTTAGATGTTGGGATCTCCGAGGCGTAGGATTTGTTGGATTCAATTGACGTTCTAAGGGTTGGATTAACAAGCTGAATAAAGTTTGGGTACTGGAATTATTAGAATTTTTTGTTTTTTGGAATTATGTTTTCTGGATGTTGGGGAAAGATGGTTTTTGGAAACTTACAAATAAACTATCAACTATTTTAAAATTTTCACTTGACAAGACAACTCATATTGTTAAGCGAATTAAATTTTTTTTGGCGTGGTAGCTAATTCAACTCTTGGACAATGTCATTTTGGGTTCAAAACGAAATTTGGCTCGATAAATCACACGAGCCTAAAAATGAAAAGGGAGTACATATCTTAGAATTTATTTGGTATTTTTTAAACTATAACATCATATCTTAAAAAAATTAATGTCGGAATATAAACTACAAACATTGGCTGAAGATGAAAAAATCAATATCTATAAAAAGGGGTGTTAAGAATCAAGCAACAACCTAGAGTCTACAATTAGTTCCCTAACTTTTGTTTTTGAGAAAACACATCCAATTACGATCCCTAACTCTTTTCATGGATACTATTTTCTCTCTTCCTCTAAAAGCTCTCCCATTTTTCTTTTGAACATTCTTTTTTTACTAAAATAAATTATATTATTTTGGTAAATATTGTAGGTTTTTATATTAAATAGTTTTTAGTGCATCTAGCTGTCGTAGAAAAAAAATAGTATTCTTACATTCCATGCAATATTCGTTGCATTTGTATATAGTTTGATGCTATAAAATTCGACTAAATGTAACAACATGGAAAAAAATATCCTAAACGAAAAAAACCTCTTTTACATATTCAGAAAAGAAAAAAAAATCTTTTAATAATAGGCGTCGTTGCATCTTTTAGCAAAGGGTAAAAGAAACGCATGGTTATTCATATATTAGAAATTTAGCTAATGATTATTAGTAAATTTTTGTCCTTTTATGTTCATTAAATTTGATCAATGTCGGATTGATGATATATTTCAAATGCATGATTCAGTTAATCTCCCAATGTAACTTGGGAATGAGTTTATTGGTCGATTGGGCTGAAGCCACATAATGCATTAGCCAAGACTTGAATGGTGATAGTTGTGATCAAAATATATACTATATGAAATCCAACGCTAAACTTTATTTATTTTTAAACAGATATAACTATTTGACGTGGTATTAACATGACCACGAATATTAATAAATTATGACAAAAGATGAAAATTACTAAGATGCCCCGTGAAACTAAAGCCCTTTTAGGAAAGGAACAAAAGGAGGGAAATGGGTTTAGTCGCCGAGCAGGGTTTCCACTTTATTACTTCTACTTCTCTCGTGCGGACGGTCGCTCCGTTATCCTATTCCCGGTCGTCTGAAATATGCCGCTCTTTCAGGCCGGCACCGTCCCAGTACCCCCGACGACGACGTCGTTTGGACCTCTCGTTCCTTCCACTCTCTGGACTCCCTCCACTGCCAGAACCTCTCGTCTCCCACGCCCGTTGGCTTTCTCGGGGAAGTCCGACCCGGAAGCTGACCCGGGAGCTAAACCTAAGCCGAGAAGGCGCCGCGTGAAAGCCGAAGCCCCCCGCGACAACGGCGACGAGACCGTCTTTCCGAAATGGAGGCCGAGGCGGGCCCAGAGGACCGAGGCGGAGGCGGTGGAGGATTTCGTGAGGAACCGCCTGGAGCAGACGTTCGAGAAGATACGGCAGCAGAACCCCGAGCTTTGGGAGGAGAAAGGGAAAAACGTTATGAAGGAGGTGAAGGAGGAGGAGGAGGAGGAGGAGGAGGATGGGGAGAAGGCGGGGGTGGTGGAAGAGGACAACGAGACGTGGCCGGTGGATGCGGAGGTCGGGTGGGGGATTAGGGCGTCGGAGTATTTCGAGAAGCACGCGATTAAGAACGTGGTTGGGGAGGACGGGCTCCAGATTGACTGGGAGGGGGAGTTAGATGACACTTGGGTTCAGGAAATCAATTGCTTGGAGTGGGAGCAATACGCGTTTCACCCTAGCCCTCTCGTCGTTCTAGCATTCGAACGATATAACAAGTGAGAGCACTCCCCTGTTTACATGTTTTATAATGGTCTATGGTGAAATGACGTAGTTAGTTATTGGGTCGGCTCGAAAAGTAGTGGATTAGCGGATATGAGATTCCTCGGCTGGGGCTTGGATTCAATGTTGCTGGCCCTCTAGCAGCACCAATTGGAGAACACGGAGAACGATGACACATCCACGGGGCGGCACATCAAAATATAGCTGCACAATGTCTGACGTGCCATTGAAAAACTGATATGCCGCATTGTCCATGTTGTCCGATTGATGTTGCTGGGGTCACATTGACCACTCAATCCAACTCCCTCTATTTGATTGATTGAATTAGCTTGTGATATTGAATAAAATGAAGCAGTAATTTTGAACTAGATATAATGCCGCAGGCAGATAAAATGTTGGGACAATTGTAGGTAATAGGCAACAGCAGGGTGACTTGGGGGAAAACTATATGTTTTGTACTCTAGGAGAAAGTTAAAGAGTGTGATTCTGTTTTGGGGGATTTGTTGTGTGCAGCGCTACTGAAAACTGGAAGACCTTGAAAGAGCTAGAGAAGGCTACCAAGGTGTATTGGAGTACCAAAGATCGGTTGCCTCCTCGGGTACGAATTTGAAGATGGCATTTGTTTTCTGTTTTTCCTAGTCCCTGAGTTGATCTCTGATTGATGAGAACATTTTCACTTTCTTACTATACGTGGAAGTTGCAGCATTACATTTTTATTGGCCTTGTTATTTCTTGTACCAGACAGTGAAGCTAGATATAAACATTGAGAAAGACCTGGCATATGCTCTAAAAGTTACAGACTGCCCTCAGATTTTGTTTCTAAAAGGACAGCGCATGCTTTACAGGGAGAAAGGTGTGATATATATTCACTATTTACCCGATATTTTAGTTATACGGATCACAGCCAATTCTTCACTCCATGTTGTTATTCATATTCATTTTTCTAAACGATTAATTGGTTTTCCAGGATTTAGGACGGCAGATGAGCTGGTGCAGATGATAGCGCATTTCTACTATAATGCAAAGAAACCTTTGTGCATGAAAGATGCAGTTTAAGTCGATATGAATGGCGAAGAGCCAGTTGCATGCTTCTGTATTGGCTAAAACATTTCAGGTTTGATCCTATTATTTTTTGATCTACAAACTACAGCATAGAAATGGATACCGTGGATAAAGTGTGACTCATTTATTCACCCTTCCTACAGGTAACCGTAGCTTATGTCTGATCCTTTTGTGTTTTATTCTGAAGCAATTGGGATTGCCAACACCAGAACTCCTGCCCAAGTGAATGCTTGCAGACAGACCTACCGAACGGTTTAGGCCATCTTCAACCTCTAGCTTGACCTCTCCGCCATGACGATGACATGTCCTTGAAGTGCATGTGATTCACAGCAAACCGAGCCTTTGAGAACGCACCGGTCCTTGTTAAGGCTTTTTTTATTTTAAGTTTGGTGCATTTCGGGAGCATGTCTCCTCCAATTGTCAAACTTCTTTAACTGGTTGTGGTCGGGATAAAGCCTCCCACGTTGTTTAATCTTCCTCGTTACAGGCTTGAGTTGCTTAGGCGGAAGACGAAGTTGGTACCGAAGTCTATATTTTTGTAAAAGGGCATATTATTGTCAAAATATAGTGTGTGATTAAATCGACAAGTGGTGGTGCAATGCTCTTAATTTTCTTTTCTGCAATGTTGGTCGCAAAATTTCTTAAAAAGTTCAATTCAATACTCTTAAGGTTTTATAGTTTGACACTTTGCATTACGTAGTTCTAAAATTATCAAAAGAGACTTTGATGTTTCAAAAAGACCTCACGATCTGTACTTTCCTACTTTCCTGTTCGGAACTCAAACGACATCGTTTTAGTATGTCATTTGAACACCCCTGTATTTAAAAACTTCAAAATAATCCTAACTTCATTCATATTTTTTCAAAAACATCCTCTTCTTCCTTAAAAAAATCACGCCCCAAACAACTACCATAAAAAAGGAACAACAACCAAACAAAACAACTACCATAAAAAACGAACAACAACCAAACACTACATAAAACCCCCAAAAAATTAAAGTTAACCACCTATACATCATAACGTGTTATAAATGACTTCAAAATCGGTTCAAAGATGTGGATTGATCTAATTGTAAAAAAGGTATTAAATAACTCAATTTCAAATATAACTTGTTAATTGACATTTTCCTACAAATATAGGTTTCTATTTGATACTTATTCTAATAAAAAAAATCAATGTCTCTCTTTTTAGGGTATTTTCTCTTCCCTTTTTTTATGAACTTCGTGTTTTCCCTCCCTGGGGCGAATAGGTAACTTACACACCGATATCGAAGAATCTTCCTTCCTCCTTCAAATCAGCTTTCCGCCTCTCTCTCTCTCTCTCTCTCCGACCAAGGATCGCGTACAACTCCGACGGAAACGAGATTAGGGTTTAGAGCATTAGGAAAAGATGTCCCAAATGAGAGGCCTACTGAAGAAGATAGCCTCTCGCTCCCTCACCGTCGGCGGCCACTGGCAGCACCAGCAACTCCGCCGCCTGAACATCCACGAGTACCAGGTCCCCACTTCGAAACGAATCCGTTTTTTTTTTGGGTGTCGAATCGTATATTTCGTTACGAATCGAGCTTGACTCGTGTTGTTTTTTTTTTTGTAGGGAGCGGAGCTCATGGGGAAGTACGGGGTCAATGTCCCCAAGGGACTAGCGGTGGCCTCCGTCGACGAGATCAAGAACGCCATCCGCGACGCCTTCCCAAACGAGAGCGAGGTGGGTGGGTGGGTCCCGTGTTACGGAATTATGTGTTTTCGGATTTGTTGGTGGATGTGGTGGTTACTGAATTTGGAATTGGTTTGTACAGCTGGTGGTTAAGAGCCAGATTTTGGCTGGTGGGAGAGGGTTGGGCAAATTTACGAGTGGTCTCCAAGGTGGAGTTCACATTGTTAGCACTGATAAAGTGGAAGACATTGCAGGTTCTTGCGTCTTGCTGCTTAGCTTGGATTCTTCGTAATTTGTATGTGTGGGCTTGATTTGGTTAATGTGGTCCGAGCGCCTTATTCGTCTACTGAAACTTGTAGTGACGTGAACTATGGAGTATGGATAATTATTTTCTGTTTTGTGATCATGTGTTATTTTTTTTGTTTTGGCTTGCAGGAAAGATGCTTGGGCAGGTTCTTGTAACCAAGCAGACAGGTCCTCAGGGAAAAGTTGTTAGCAAGGTATGTCATTGTTTTTTTTCCTTCTATATTGCACAACACTTTTGTCTGGAATTTACATAGACGCTAAATCCAAAAGAAGTCTTGAATCGAGTTGTAAAATGAGAAAGAAGTCTCTTAACATGATGATGAAGGTTTGAGTGAAGAAATCCTTGATCTATTTTTTTGTCCACCGATCATTTTCTTGCAGTCAACCCTATTTTTATTGTGACCGAAAGAACCTGATTCTATGTTATTTTACAATGTTAAAGAAAAAGAGATAATATCCTAAGACCTGGTGAATTTTTCAATCACATATCTGGTTAAAAGATGAATAGCAAGTTAGCATGGACATTTCATGTTTTTTTTATCCTTGTTGATTTGAGATAATGTCTGCATGCAACCGTTGTTTTTATGTGCTATTTTCTTTTCTATTCATCCTTCGTTTTTGGTTGATCACTGGTGGTGAATTCAGATTGTTAGCCTTCAGAATTCCCTGCAATCAAATGAAAATTTGGCATAGCAAAGCAAATTTAGGTTGAGAAAAGAATTTACCTCTTTGACTGAGTTTACATTGGATAGGGAAATGGGGATATCATGTGCACATATTTCTGGGTCTGTTGTTAGGTAGTTTAGCTTGACATACAATATGTCTGATCCTAGGCTTACAAATTCTTCTCAGGCTAGCATATCCAACATGATATAACTTTGCCTGAGTAAATATGTACTTGTAACTAATCTAATGAAGGAAAGACCGGTGTTGGGTTAGCTTTTAGTTGTGTCATTTTCATGGTATCTATTCATTGTTCTCTGCAATTCCTTTTATAGACTGTTTGATATGATAAACTTAATCTACGTTTGCAGGTTTACTTGTGCCAGAAGATGTCCCTTGTTAATGAGATGTACTTTGCCATCATGCTTGATCGTCAAACTGCTGGTCCTGTATGTTTATAGATTTACAAAAGTATATTTTGCAGTTTAGGATTTGGATCTATTTTACACTCATTTCCTAGGGCTTTCTGTTTGATTGTCAGGAATGGATTATCTGAATAATTTGGACACCTTTTCTCTTTCAGCTCATTATATCCTGTAAAAAGGGTGGTACTAGCATTGAGGACCTGGCAGAGAAGTTCCCTGACTTGATAATTAAGGTTGATAGTACAACTCGCTTCTCCGTTTTGGACTTGTTCTGCAACATCTTCTTGCAGGGTGACATTTGAATGATTCTTATGGCATCTGTAATAGGTCCCCATTGACGTGTTTAAAGGAATAACCGATGAAGATGCTGCTAAAGTTGTTGACGGTCTTGCCCCAAAAGTTGCAGATAAAAATGACTCGATTGAGCAAGTGAAGAAGTTGTATAAACTGTTTTGTGAGACTGACTGCACTTTATTGGAAGTGAGTTCAATTCTTACGCATTCTACTATTGATTGTATGCCTTACTGATAATGCTGCTTCAATTCTCCCTCTCTCTCTGTCTCTAGTTCAATTCTTACGCATTCTACTATTGATTGTATGCCTTACTGATAATGCTGCTTCAATTCTCCCTCTCTCTCTGTCTCTCTTTACATTTGGACTCTGGTTTCTGTATGCAGATTAATCCCATGGCAGAGACTTCTGATAACCAGTTGGTAGCTGCTGATGCTAAGTTGAATTTTGATGATAATGCTGCTTTCCGTCAGAAGGAGATTTTTGCCCTCCGTGATCCAACACAGGAGGACCCCAGAGAGGTTGGATTACAGTATGCTGTCTGTCTTTATATATGAGGGACCTTCTGTTATAAACCTCCTAACCATCAATGAGTCACCATAAGATGCGGCCCCTAAAAATAATTATTTTGTCAGCCTCGAAATTCTATTGCTTAAAACTATACAGAAGTTGTGTTTTGATTTCACTGATCAGCTTATGCTGATTTCTACTTGTCAGGTTCATTTTAGTTTGTTATTGACTTCCATTGCTCCTGTATGGATAGATATTGCACGCTAGCTTCATTTCCAGTTTGCTGTGCATTTGACTTGAGTGCTACTGTTATTTGGATAGGTGGCTGCTGCCAAGGCAGATTTGAATTATATTGGGTTAGATGGAGAAATTGGGTGCATGGTTAACGGTGCTGGATTAGCGATGGCCACAATGGATATTATTAAGTTGCATGGGGGAACTCCAGCCAATTTCCTTGATGTTGGTGGTAATGCTTCTGAAGAACAGGTACTGACTTGATTGATAATTGAAAATGCTCTCTGGCCTTTTTTTCCTTTCTATTTTTGCCTCCTTTGCAAGACGGCTTGGATGCCCCTTCTTTTTTTCCTTCGCAAAGCATTATACCATTCATTTCTGCTTCAATGCCAATGTTGTGGCTCAGGTGATTGAGGCATTCAAGATATTGACCTCCGATGATAAAGTAAAAGCAATTCTGGTCAATATATTTGGCGGAATTATGAAATGTGATGTGATTGCCAGTGGGATTGTGAATGCTGCCAAAGTGGTAAGAATCTGTATCATGCTGTGACACTAGTAATTTCTTTCCTTCAAGTTATTTACGTGCTTTTTGACTAGTCTTTTTGTTGAGAGTTGTCCACAACGGTTAAAACATGTCGGCTAGTTTACAAGTGTTAAAAATCCACCAACCCACCACTTTAAGGTTTTGGGTTGGTATTTTGATATGGAGATTCTAACAAAGGATCACCAAATATGTCACTCACAATATTATCTTGTATTAAGGTTGACCTTAAAGTACCAGTGGTAGTTCGTCTTGAAGGAACAAATGTTGACCAAGGGAAGAGAATTTTGAAGGTAAGATCTTCTAATAGTGTTGATCTTGAAACTCGATTCTCATCCATTGTTTCAGCTGATCAGATAGCTGGGTATCCGGGAAGCGTAATGTTGATTCTTCTTGGTATATTAATGTATGTGCAGGAAAGTGGTATGAAACTCATAACAGCAGAAGACTTGGATGATGCTGCAGATAAAGCAGTAAAAGCTGCTGCTAATTGAGCGAATCTTAACAACCGATCCTGCTACCTTAGGACTGTCATTTTGTTGAAGTGCATTTGCTCTTCACAATAATACAACGAGGACACCTTTTTTCTTAATGGCTGCGGCTCTGCGGTTTAGAAAATTTAGGACAAGTTTTGGGCACCGGTGATATAGATTTTTGTCCAAAATGTTTATCTTGTCCAAGCTTTCCGGTTCCTATACCAGGAAGAGAAAAACAATAACATACTACTATATCATGCTTATCTTGTAACTGAATACAACATTGACCCTTTTTTCAACATTGGCATCTTGCAAGAGTGTTCCTCCAAATGATGCTATCAGTCTAGCCTCATTTCAATTTCTCCGAAGGATGTACTCTCTTTTTATCTATATATTGCTCCGGGAATTCTTTCGCATTTCTTTTATCAAGTTGTACAGATTAATACATCCATTTATCGACCCAACACGACACTCTTTACGATTTGTCATAATCTGCTAAATTTGGATTAGTGATATACTATTGTGAGGAACTCATTGAGCGTACTAACAAGATTTGAGCCGGGTGAAATGTGATAAGAACTTTTTTAATAAATATTTAATATTATTACGGATGAAATGTGATAATAATTTTTAAAATAAATATTTATTATTATTATTATGTTTTTATAGGACTCGAACATAAGACTTGATTAATTTTTAAAAAAAATCATTGGTTGATTTAAATTTTTGTTGGTTATTACATATATATTCCTCTTTTATAGATACTTGCACACCGAAAACTCCGAACCAAATTTGTGGTGATGATTGATGGTCACAAAATGAAGCGTCAATTTTGCTTAAACAACAATATTCATTTTCATTTCCCACTTTCCACCAACAACAACAAAAGAAAATTTGTCTTGTCCTGTCAAGGTTTGGTGATTCTTCTGGTTTAGGTACGTGTCTTTTTTCTTTCTTTCCCACTCTTGAACATATCTCTCATTTTCGTGCTTGAAAATTCCATAGTTATACCTTTTTTTAGAATCGTACTGGGAAACAACAAACTGTCAAGGCGGAGTCGGTACAGGGAATTGATCATCACCAAAGAAATGGTTTCAATTATATCTGAGAAAGAATATGTCAAACAATAAGATGAAGGGATTGTTAAAAGGCCTCAGATACATTTCGCAAATATTCGGTACGTTCCATTCGAAATACAATAAATTTTGCAGCATTGACGTTGCATTTTATTTTTGCATGGCCGTACAAAATCAAAAGAAGAATATGAATCGATTAATCTGCATTATTACAGATGCAGATGAGAAAGAGCCTGAGATGGTGATAGGTCTTCCCACCGATGTAAAGCATGTTGCCCACATAGGATGGGATGGCCCCTCCTCCTCCGTCAATTCCCCGAACTGGGTATATATTTATATTTATTGTGCTTATATTACATAAATTTCCCGTCAATTCATATAATTCTTGTGCCTCGGGGCAAATGTTGTGTTCCATGATTTGATTATACGAACTTAAATATATACTTTGAGAAGTTTTTTCGATCAATAGCATGCCAAGTTATAATTTGTTAGTAAAGCAGATGAACGACTTTAAAGGACAACAAGGAATGGCTTCATCAAGTGCGATTGGAGAAACGAGAGAAAATCCAGCTTTCGAAGGTATATTTGGAATTATATTCAATCTTTCCTCGACTTTGTAATTTTTTCTTAACTATTTAGTGATATTGAAATCTATCTCTATCAACTTCAACTCCAAAATTTACTTATCAACTTGGTTCTTCCGAATTTGAACCAAAAGACTATTTGCCAAAAATATTTTAAAAGACATATGTAATGTAAGCAAATTGTTTGACATATATAATTCATAATTCTCATTATCCATCGTAAGATTATTATTGTAAAATTTTCCCAAACGTTGTACAGAAAAAAGTAGCAGAAGTACAGTGTCAGGACCAATGCCAAACTCTCCCGGAGCAATCCCAAGCTCTCCGAGAAGGGCATCGACCGGCTCGCCCCGGGACTTGCCGGAGCTACCCAAGTCATCCCGACGACATTCAACGTCGGCCGGTGATTCTCCGACGAAGGCGAAATCGGATAGAGGAAAACAAACAAGGCGCTCATCAAAATCTTCGAGCAAGGACAATGTGGATAGTGCAAACAAATCGACACGGCACAAGAAGGACTCAAGCCAGCCGTCCTCCAACTTGCCCGATATACCTAAAAAAACTAGGAGGAAGAAGTCTGCCGGAGAAGGTAGCGGTTCGACGTCGAAATCATCGAGAGACAGGACTAGGGCCCTTGACGGGGACGACGGGTTCATGGCTGAGTCAGGATCACAGAGAGGACGAAGACGTGCTTCAGGTCTGTGCGCAGATGAAACGGAACTAGGTTGCACTTCTTGAAGGGGTTTAAGTGGGTGGGTGGGTGCATTTGTTGATTAATTAGTTGTGTTTTATACAGCAAGTTAGTTGATGTTAGAAATAGGGATCTAACAGTTAGTTGAAGGGAATAAGAATGCGGAATCCATTTTTTATTCTAGAAGATTATTCTTGGAGTGATGCATGTCTATTCAAAGAATGTTCCATGTGATTTGGAACACAATTTTTTTGTAATTGTATCTATATGAGATCCTATGTTTGGCAAGTGATTCATATGATTTTTTTCTCATATCATTGCTCTCTTTGATTTGATTGTTTGATGTTATTTGTCAAAAGTGTTTTTGCTTGACTTTTCTAACTTATGATTTGAAATGTATCAAGGAAATATTTGACAATTAAGTTTTTGAGCAATTTTTCAGCTATCTCAAAAAAGTTAAACTATTCTAACTTGTATCCAAAATCGTTAGAGTCAGATCTTGGTTTATTTGCACTGTTGCTAATTTAGCCTTATGAGTAATTGCACTAGCCACTACATTTTCTATGTTTGTTTTGTATTTCATCACAAATTTGAACTCGACGAGAAAGTCTTGCCACGTAGTTTGGTTTCATAATAACTTCTCTCCATGAAGAAAAAATTAGTGGCAATATTATTTGTCTTGACCATGAATCTCGATCTTAGCAAGTAGTGCCTCCAAGATTAAAAATAATACACCATTGCGATCATCTCCTTATCTTACATAGTGTATTATAGCAAAGTATCGTTGAACTTGTAACTCTCATAAGTAATCAAGTTGTCATTTGGTATGAATACTCCATCAATTGCATAACCAGAAACATCTGTAAGCACGTCATAATGTTTGTAGTGGGCGAGGAAGGCAAACACCACTTAGTCAAACAATATCATCATAAATTCATACGATTCATATCTCGTCACACAAATCATCTTTTTCTCGTCCTCAGATAATGCACACTTGATGACACCCAAACAAAAATCCATTGATGAACCACTTTGCATCACGAGACTGATCAAATAAATCTATGATAAGAGGAATGAGATGCATGTTCTTTATAGTCAACTTGTTAAGTCCCGTGATATGACATGATAAAGTTAGGCTCTGATATTGATTCATTAAAAACTTGTCAACTATGTGATGAGACCCATCTATCGAACATTCAAATTGTTGATCGTTTCAGATTAGTTCATGGTGAAAAATCTTGACTCGTTATTTATAACCAAACAACAACTTTGAAATAAAGATCAGTAACCATTTCTCAAGTTGATAAAAAAACTTTGATATGTAAAAAATGTCACAAATTGTGATGTCCATCCACTTGATAATCCGAAGAAAAAGAAGGCATAATCACTATCTTGTATTTGAATAATCCCATAAGACAGAGAAAATTTTGTTCACATTTATCAATCAAAATAGCATACCTCTCTCCTCATTGCTTAAACCTCTATGCTAAATCATTGTTACAACGAGATTTCCAATGAAAACAACACTCCTAACCAGGTTTAAAATGTAGGTGTGAAGAGAAAGACAACCTAATATTATTTTCATATTTTGAACAAGTTGTATTATTTCAGAAAAAAGCCAACCTAGTCTAAACTTTAAAGTGTCACCCGTAGTCACAATTCACAAGTCGTAGTGTATTTCTCCCGCACTCAGAAAAGCTCCAATTTCATTTCAAAAAAAAAAAAAGAAAGGGAAAAGCAGAAAAACCTCTGCATCGTAAATACCTTCTCCTTTAGCAAATTTGGCTGGCAGAGAGAGAGAGAGAGAGAGAGAGAGAGAGAGAGAGAAAGAGAGAGAGAGAGAGAAAGAGTTCCTTGTACTGACTATCTCCGATCTCGGGAAGTGGGATTTCCCGGCGGCCGGCCGGCGACTGGGCCCTCCAAATGGAAACTGAAGCCGTTCAGGTAAACTCACTTTCCATCGTCTTCTTGTCTTTGTTTTAGCCGCTCAGTCGTTTCGCCGGAATATATATTTTTCGTATTCAAACAAAATTCCTAAATTATTTTCGCGGATGAAAAAAAAAACTGAATTTTTCTTTTTGTCTGGATTAAGAAAACTAACTGCTTACTTTGTCTGGAAAACGTCTATTTGTGAAAAAAAAAGTGGGAGTTATTTTCCAGCGTAATACATTTGCCAGTGCAAACGAAGCCCTAGATTGTGTTGCTCTGATTTATTGTTGGTGACTCAGTTCATGGGTTCGAACCATGTCAACTGTTTAGATTCCTGCATTGTTTCTAGAGGGGTCAATTCCGCCCCTTGCAGAAATGGAAAAGACCTTGCTTGAGAGGAGAACAAAACCCGAACCCGTTTAAAGCCCTAGAATTTAGGTCAATTTGCCTAAATTTCAACATGAAAAAAAAAAACTAATGACATAATTGAAGTGTTTAGTCTATGTCTATATTAGTGTTGTTTTGCTAGATAAGTGTGTATAGTTTTCGTCTCATCAGTCACATGAATTTATTGTGTTAGGAGGCGAGCTTGGTGAGGCTTGCTCTCAATGCATTGCAAGGCATGCAGTCGGCTCTCTTGAGTGTCGAGAAGCTTTCTGCTGCGTTTTGCACTGATCCGGCTGACAGGACCTACCATAAGATTCCCAGCTTGTGGAACCGCTCTTCAAGTACCCACGCACTTGGAAGGATTCTCAAGTCTGTTGGTTTCTCGGGTTCCTTGGTTTTTCTGTTGCATAAGTTTGTGGAGCACTTCACTGATTTGAATTTCAACACCTTTTCATCCAAAGATAAGGCGGAGAACTTGATATACATGCCCAGTGAACATCCTCCGTACAGTCTTGTAAATCAGGCGTTTGCCGTTGCAGTTGCAAAGGTTTTAGAGGGATACATATGTGCTCTAGATACGTTGTTTGCATCAGTGTGTTTCAGGCGTGGATCAAATAGTTATGACGCGATCCCAAATTTGTTGTCTTATGAATCATGCCTCTCAAGTGTTGTGCATTCTGAAATTACACTGTTGAGTGTGTATCTGCACACTAAGGAATTGAGAACACGGATTGAAGCTCTTGGGAATATCTGCAATGTGCATGGTATAGCTGTTTGTTTCTCCATGTCTTCACCTGAAGATATGAATGATCAAATGCGCCTGAAATTTGCTGCGTTCTACAAAGGAGGGGATTTGCTTAGCTATTTGTATATGCAGCTACAGGTTGGCGACACGGAGCCCAATTTTTCTCTTTGATTTCCTTGAGCACTAATATATCTTAATGTCTGTATAAGAGTATTTTTCTTTCTTTATAGATAAAAAAAATCCATCATCTGTCAAGTGCTAATATTTAGGCTACCACTTAGCATGAAAGTATGTTGGTAATTATGATAATCAAGTTTATATCAAATAAAAGCATCATTGGTGTAGCTAATGCCATCATCTGAGATTTTTTGGCGGGGTAAATTCTTTCTCTTGGTCATTTTCGGAATCCATAATAGCCAAAGTCAGGAGAAATTTACTTCTTATATTTTGCTGATGTTTCTCTGTGCAACTAATTGATTGCAAGTAGAAGTCTAATATGAATTTACTTCTTACTTATTTGTGGTTCATGATGTTTGAATTTCACACTGTAAACGTTGTGTTTTATATTTCTTTCACCATTTCTCTCCCTCTAGGTTGCTGATCCTGCTCATCGTGCTCTACTCAAGTTTCTTTTCCTTCAATCCATTGAACCATACTGTGGATTTGTGAGATCATGGATATTTGAGGCAGAAATTACTGACCCATTTGAGGAATTTATCATACACTACCCTGAAAAAGCAGCTTCTCACTTACACTGTGAAGCTGGCACCGTCACCAATCTTTCGCTGGCAAATATTAGGGTAATACTTCTAAATCGTCAGCTAGGTACTCATGAATTGCAAACCTTCCATCTGCTTTGAAGATGAGATTACAGATGTTGATTCTGGTGCATGGTTCACTCTGACAGGAAGCAGTTTCTATTCCTTGTTTTCTGAGCGACTTTCTGGTTCCAATATTAAGAACTGGACAGCAACTCCAAGTACTGAAGCAGTTACTTGGGATGTTCAACTATGCGGTCTCTGGTGACTACAGCTACAAAGAATTCCTGCCTAGTTGGAGTGGTTATGTCGCTGATAATTTACTCACCCCATCTCCAATTAATTTTAGCAAGGACTACCTAGAGACCATGACCATTAGGAGGAACAACTTTTACAGAAAAATGGAGGATAACAGTAAACTTCTTTGGGGAAAATTGGCAAGCATGAATGGACAGGTATGATAGTTTATTCTAGATTACTTTCTCATCTGTTGCTATCTTTAGTTTCTCACGAGGAAGATGAACCTCCATCATAGTGGAACAGGATATTAGTATAAGAAGTAATTGGAAAGGTCTAGGCAGATACCTGCTCATGTCGTATTTCAGTTTCCTTCAGCGGAGCTCAAATATATTCAGGACAAGATTTGTTTGTCCATATTTGAAGTATATTTGAAACCTTTATGGAACTTATGTTACACATGTACAGATCTTCATTTTTGTCTGTATTGCTGCGATAAGATATTATAATAGCATGAATATTTTGTCGATTGCTTGTTGTCAAGGAACATTGTGCAGCAATTCCATTACAGAGAAGAAAAGAAATTTTGGGAGTAAAAGTATCTTTTGTAGGCTTATCTTCTCTGTCTCATCTTTTGTGTTATGATGTTGCAGAAGTGCAAGTACCAGGTAGAATTTATCAAGCAAGACGTGAATGCCTTGTCTTTGAGTTCTTCAATGCCTAAACCTTAAGATTGTAAAAAAAAACTTGATCTAGTCGTCTCCAAATTTTAAGCTTGAAACAAGTTTTGTCTTTATGGTGTTTTATACTAAAATTAACTATAATTTTGGAGAGAGATGAACAGAAGGGAATACTGAATAAGCTCCTTACTTAGAACTTCGAAGAAAAAAAATATTAATGTCTCAAACTTTCCAACTCTGTCACTAACCAAAATTCTTTTTCCTACTCTGTTCTCTTGCCTTTTTGTTGCCACTGCCTCGAACTCAGTCAGTCTTTTCATCTACTTTACTTACTGGTTATAGTCTTATGCCCAACTGCATTTCATACATCGTGTTATTGCCACATCCTTCCCTTTTACATTTTGGTCTTGGAACTAATCATAGAACTCTTTCTTCATTTCTCAGGGGGTGAGTTGCAAGGATCCACTTTTGATCAATAGTAACATGGCTAATTTTTCTCCTACTAGCTCATTTGAATTTGACCATGTGCGTGATGTACCTACATCTGCATCACCTGAGGCATCCCATTCAAATGAGTATTCTCTATCTCTCTCTGGTTTGTTTTATTTCTCTAAATTCTAACTTTGTTATCATTGTTCTGTGATTGCTCTGGCATCTGTCGTTGACGTTGCATTTTGTTACTTGGATGTATTGAATTATCTACACAGAATGGGTGCAATCCACTTTCTTATATTTTGGGTGGGTAGCAAAACATGGCTTAGTGAGTCAATTAAAATATTTCCCTGGTTTATCTGTGGATAAAAGGCAGGCAGTTATTCTATTGATAGATTCACAGTCAAGTCAGGTTGGAGATTAATGGATCTGAATTAAGTTTAATGACTCACAGTTACACGATCCTGATCTGATTTAGAAGATGACCGCATCACCTGAAAGTTAGTCTTTGCTTGCCTTATGTCAAATTTTTTATTTCCACAAATATGCCTTATTTGATATTATGCTGTCATTTAAAAGTCTTAAAGATTTAGGATCAAGTACCAGAGACTTTGATATTTGTTACTTGTTGCAAATACTGCAAATTTTGTAGGATCTATGGCTGTGCCAATGAAGTGAAAATGCTGCATGCCATCCTTCGTTCATTATTTTTTCTGGTCACTCACTTTGTACATTTTTCCTTCCAACCACTGTGTTAGAAAGGTGGATATAATATGCAAATTATCTATCCTATTATTTTCAGGTTGTTAATTTTAATCTCATTCCTCCAGTACAGAAGATGAATCCTTACCATTCGAGGTGCCTGAATCATCTGAAACTTCATCCTGGAGCGATTTTGACGAGCAAGAAGATGACAAGAATCCAACTCCACACCCAAAAAATACTGATGGAGTTGAAACAAACTTTTTCTCCTCATTAACATTCACAAAGATTAAGTCTGTTGATAAATCACACTGGAAGGATGCTCAGATTTCAAATAACGCTGGAATCAATTCACCTGATTTTTGTACTGACAAGGTCAGATCAGGTTACCTTGATATTTCTTGTCGTAAGGGTTCTACTCTCAGCCGTGCATCTCTGTCCTTTTTGACCAAGCCTGATGATATATTTGACGAATCTGAACCACTTGGCTGGTCGCTTGATGCATCCCATGATGGTGAAATCTCCAGATGTTACGAAAGGTTTCATCAACGCAAAGTAAATGTGGAATGTTTAGATGCAGCTCCCCAACACTTTGGCAACATGAATTATTGTAGAGATGCTTTAGCAGAAGACAGGTGCAAAAATGAACTACAGAACCTTAACTGCTCAGAATCTTTACTTAAATTACACCAGGAGAAGGCCGATCACTGTGGCAACTTGCTCAGTGTAAATCCTATGTTAAGGAGAAGTGTCGTTTTTGATTCAGTATATGACACTGGAGATAATTGCAACATGGCCAATAGACAATCATTTCCATGCTTCGATTTTTCAAGTGTTGGTGACCCTCAAAAGTTATCCCCAAAAAAAGCATCTGCCCATAGGATGCGTAGAGTGACCTTGCCATTTCCGTTATTTATGGCTGCTCCTGCTACGAATGGTATGAATCCTGATGGCAAGAAGCCAGATTTCACTGGAGACAATGTCTTGATATCTCCTAGTGTCTCCAGCGTGGAATCATCCTTTAGCTTGAAGGAACACGACCAAGAAGCTGAAGCAAGATGTATCCATGGTGGGAGTACCTGGGAGAGTTTGCTTCGGAGTTTTAATTATACCAAGGGTAACAACCAAGCTGATAGGAAGAACTTGTCTGGCATGTCGGAGTTCCCGCTTGATTTTGTCGTCAACAAGTGTCTGCTGCAAGAAATATCACTCCAGTATCCTTTTTTTCTAGTATCTGTTGTTGGTCATGACAGATTGTTTATTTTCTTTGTGGCACATGCAATATGATGTTTTATCTCAGATGGAAAACTTTTCTTAGTAACAGTAAGTAGATGCAATTTTGGAGAATGGGCATCCTTTTCTAATGGGAGATTCTTTTTAGTTGTGCAAAGAAACCAGTGACCATGTTTAAAGCTTTTGTTAATGTGATAATCAACTTGTGGAATCTGATACCTATAAAAGAGATTTTAATCTTCTTTTTGGAATCCTTTGGCTTAAGAGAAACTTTGCAAAGTTCTTAGATTCTCTTAAGACTGTTGCCATGTTCTTTCTACTGACCCAACTGTCAATTTCACATGTTATGCCAAATATGTGGAAGGGGGCTTCTAAATAGTTGCTCCTGCAACATGTTGCCTAAGTTCATTTTCTTTACTGCTTTCTACAATTATTGGTCTGGTTTTCTAGTTTTTATATCCATTCTTAGTCTTAATTATTTATGTTGGGAAAACTGGTGCACTGAAATGTTATAATGGCATGAACAGAGGTGTGTTTTCCCCTTAACGGAATTCAGGTACAAGTATGTCAGTAAGTTGGCTATTGAACTGCTTAAAGAGGGGTTTGATTTACAAGGACATTTTTCAGCACTTCGACGTTATTACTTCATGGAAGTTGCAGACTGGGCTGATTTATTTATCACGTCTCTTTGGCGGCATGTAGGTTTTCCTAATTAAACTTGGTTTATTGGTTTCAGTAGTTAGTCCAAAACATGGTTATTTATTTATTTTGAACTCATATCCGATGTTCTGTTTTGGTTGGAATTTGTAGAAATGGGATAATGCGGAATCAGATCAGAGAGTGTCTGAAATCCAAAGGATGCTTGGGCAGTCAATTCAGAGGTCTTCTTGTGAACATGACCCCAAAAAGGATCTATTATATGTGTACACCAAAGGGAATGACTTAGCGCCTCATTTGACTTCTCGTATTGGTAATTCTTTTTCATTATATACATCCATTGGAGTTAATCATTGGGCACAAATTGACAAGTTTCTCAACCACATGTTATTGTTCGCACTTATTTTTTCAAGCAGCTAACGAGCAACTTTATATGTTGAATACATTCTTTTTAAGGGTGTTGTAATTCTGGAAATATTATAACCCTATTTATCAAAGAAGGCATCATTCCTAATTTAATCTGTTGATTTCTCTCAGTTTGTCTCTCCATTCTTAAGCTTGCTAACATCCCTTCACATGGATGACACATGCATTTTCTTCTAAATAAATATTTACTCTCTGCTAACTTTGAAATAAAAAAAGTTTCATGTTTAAATTTTTCGATAACATTTGTATTTTTTAAATATAAATAGACACGCCCGCACACATATATGTAATTGCATATGCACACTTAAATGTCATGGATAGCGTAATTAATTGGGAAAGGATGGTTATTTGTCTTCTGTTTTAATCTCACACATTCTCTCAATACTGGCAGGCATCCACTCCTTCAATTTTTTGGGTTTGGGTTACAGAGTAAATTGGCCAGTCAGTATTGTCTTGACCTCTAATTCATTGGAGGTCTATGCGGAAATATTTAGCTTTCTGATACAAGTCAAGCTTGCTGTGTTTGCTTCTACTGATGTATGGAGGTCATTGAAGGTATGGCTACCTATATCATCAAATTTACCTTTTCTGTGTCCTTAAAATTTCATTTTTTGTCTATTGTTTTCAGTTGCGAGTTAGTTGCTAATGCTGTGAGACTAATTTGCCATCTTCTTAAAAGTTTTAGTTGCAACAATTCAATATTTCTCCATATTTTGATACCAATTAGTCGTATGAAAAGACACTATGAGATTAGTCATTCTTGTGGCATTCCAAGTTGGTGAAAATTGTTGGATTAAATAAAAAAGATATTGCACGACATAATACAACGTACTTAGTAGTGACCTTGCTACGTTAATGCACAACATGATATCCTAGGAAATGGAAAGGATTTTTGATAAAATCAGAATTACACAATTATTTAATTTGTGATGATAAACTAAAGGTATAATTTATAAAGGCCGTAAAATAATTCATGCCCATCTCTGAATCACAGTGTTAGATGAAATAATAATTTTCCCTTCTCATGCTTTATGGCTGTTATCTAAAATCTGAAGGAACATGGCTGTGTAATTTTTTATGACTGTTTCAGCCATTTAACATATGGAATTAAAAGAATCGTGTGTGCCTAACGATGAGGTGACATCCGCTAGACAGAATGGAAATATGGCATTTATAGCAAATGGTTGGATTTAGTCAAGTTTTCATTTTAGGTTGTGGAACTTTGAACTTTCCTTTGTATCAACAACTACTCCTACAGAATCCATTTGATCTGGCTAGAACAGGCAGAGTACAGTTGTAAGCTGCCCTCCTCAAATTATTGTAATAACAGAAAAGACCATGTCACTCTGCAGGATTTGAGGCGCTTGATTATTCCACAGACTCACTTGGGCAGACAAGAACTGGGTAATTTCAACGTGCTCATAAAATTGAGGTAAATACGGAAAGATATCAGCAATTTTTTAGTTGCACTTCTTTTACTCCCATTCCTTCTGTTACTTGCCAGTGATATTAATCTCTGATTCTCTGGGAGATTAAACCAAAATGAAGGTTGGTTTTAAACTAACCAATTGTCACATCTTGTTACTGCCTTTTGTTATGCCAGGCACCAGCTTAATCATTTCTTGACAGCACTGCAACAATATCTGCAGTCTCAGTTGTCTCAGTTATCATGGCACCAGTTCCTTCATTCCCTGAAATATAAGGTGAGTGTGATTGTGTACTCTCTTAAAGTTCCTCTCTAGCCAACGAGCAGTTGAATTTTCTTAAGCTTTGTGCACCTCTCCATATTGCTCCTGCTTGGAACCTTTGGATGGGCTGGCAGAGAAATGATTTTCTGTTGTACATTATTCATGGAAGCCATTTAATTTCCAAGTGTAACAACCAGTGTGAAATCACCATCAACCTTTTTTCATCTTTGGCATGCATGTAGAACATATCTAATACTGCACAAAGGTGAATTCATGTCCATTAGTGGTGTAATTATACATTAAACAGAGTACTATACAAAATATTCCCTATCTGCTGAAATTACAAGGACGCTTACCAATTATTTGTAATGACTTTTTGAAAGTTCTCGTTTCCATCAGAGGATCTCTTGGCCTGAAGACACTTATTTCTGTTTATTCACGCCTGGACAAGTATATTTCTGATTGAAATAATAGGAATTTCAGAATAATATTCAGTTCTCTTTATGGCCCTACAACTATATGACTGAACTACCTTGCTATATTTTACTGCTTGACAATTTATTGATTGAGATTCTTGGTGTTAGAAATTATATGCTTCCAGATTTAAATATTTTATTGGGCATCTGTTGTGTTTGCTGATCAGTCTGAATTGGTTGATGCTTCATAAGGTCAACGATATGATGGATCTAGAGTCTGTGCTCATGGCTTATCTGGCTGACTCACAGAACAAGTAAGTCCATCTTCTTGCTGTTTCTGGGTTTGATTTGTCATACAAGTACATAATTTAGTTTGACACCTATCGTCTATTCTTGTAATTGCGGGCTATCCAGCTTCGTTTGAGGGTTAAAAATATAATAGCCATCAAGAGTGTTTTGAGTTTCAAGCTTGTGCTTTCAGTCCGACCATTCATGGTTTACACACTTGCACATTATTTTACATGTTGGTGTTTTCTGATGAGTTACACTTGCGAGAGTTCTGTAAGGAATTTATAAAGCTGGAAAATGAATAAGATTTTCAACGGGGTGCCAGTTTTATTCATTTCCCGAGGCCAGAAGAAACATGAAATCAGAAATTTATTAAATACTTGCCCATTTTCAAGCTCCAAGCTTCAAGGGGTTTGCATGGAGTTGCAGTTCTGCCTGTGGGCTTGTCATAGTTTTGACATCGATTATAAGAGCGTAAACCTGGAATTGGAGCAGAATATGAATAATATATTTCCTTTCTAATATCTGCAATGTTCATATCATGACTGCTATTATCACTTTTTAAACTCAAGTTTTCTCTTCAATCTTTACTGTTAATTCTCTAGAACGTCTGAATAAAGATTTCAATTTCTTCGTGGTTGCTCAGGTCACCAGTCTTTCAACATTTATAATATATGCTGCCCTGATTTTTCAAAATCTTGATGAAGTCTCTTCTCCATACCTTGTGCAAATGTTGTATTTGTGGTTGTTTCTCATTCCGCTATGTTTGTTCAGATGTTTCCGGTCCGAGTCTTTGCACCCTGTAGCAAGCTCCATTGATGGTATTCTGCAATGTGCGGTAGACTTTCAGCATAGTATTGCTGATATCATGCAGAATCTGGTACTATATCATGGAGATGTAGTGAGCCAGCTTTCAGGAATCAATATGTTCCAGGTGATTCATGCATTTGTTTCTTCAGTTCTGTTCCCTTTAGACTCGCGGTCGGCATTCTACTCTTGCATATATTCTACTAGATTGGTGTTTTAAAAAAAAGGAAAAATCCTTTATGGGAAACTTTTGCAAATACTAGGCTGTCCTTGTTTCAAATAACGAGGGTCGCTAAACATATTTTGTGGAACCTCATCCGTCCTCCGATAGAATACACAACTTCAATATCGTGATTTGCTATCAGTGCTGACAGGATTAATTGGAAAAAAGATGCACATCTTTATTTTAACGGATAAGTTCTAGCTCTATTTTAGTTTTGGAGGACGTAATGGCTACTTTTCATATGGAAAGATCAACCAGTATGACAATCAATATTGCCAGCATATCCTTTTCGAGTCTAACACCCATAAGAAATTGTGTTCCTGTCAATTCATACATGTCTTTGGCAGTGTGAATACTTGGTGTTTGCCCATACAAAGTTCCTCGTTTCTCCGGAAACAGTGTGCTAGCCAAGTGATTCTGCTCGGTCTACTGACTTCAACACTTTTCAGGTGATTGATATAAAGCAGAAGTTTGAATCAAATATGAAGGAGTTGCATCTGTGCTATACTAGATCTTCCAGACACGGGGATTCTGCGCTTGCTCGGTTCTGGGAATGTCTCAACGACAACGAGTATTACGCAGACATCCTTACTGTCTTTAGAGTTTAGAATGTGTGTAAATGGACAATGCTTCTTCCTGTCTGATGCAATCCTGTCGTTAAAGGACTTGCCTGCCTCCAATGGTGCCTTAAGTATGTGGAGGCAGAAAACATTTCTGGAGAGAGTTTTGTGATTTCTGTTTAAGATTGAAATTGAATTTTATATGAGCCATACTATGCCACGTATAAACGATGTTTTATTTTTCAAAATCGTTGTAACATGATGGTTTCGCATGTCCAAACACTAAAAGCAGGAAGAGACGAGAAGGACAAGTAGTGGGGGAAGAAGCAAGGTTTTAAAAAAACCAGCCTGACCGGTAGTTCGACTGGTCGAATCACGAATCATAACCTAGAACGTTTTGGGTTAACATAGAAAAATGGTAACCTTGCGAACTGTTCAATTTCTGGTCAAACCGGGTGATTTTCCCATAAAATTAGGATGGACTAGGTGGTTCGACCAAAAATTTAATATTTTTATATATTTTTTGTAAAATTTGTAGATTATTTTCGTACATATCTATCTATATTTCAAAAAATTACATTAAAATATGAAAAAAAAAATTTTGGTCTGATTAATAGTTAGGCTGGTGAGATTGGTTGACCCAGAGTCGGACTCAACTTTGAGTCAACCTCTGGGTCATTTTTAAAACCCTAGGAGGAAGTAGGAATATAATTAACTTTCTTAAATAATAATTTTATTGGTTTATGTGACTCGGATTTTTGTGTATATTTTTATATTAGTAACCTATAACACTTTTAAGTGTCTTTTACCATTTATTTAATATAATCAATATCTACTTTTGACCATTATGAGTACAAGAAGTAAAAATTTCTTTACAATTTCAGTTCTACGATGTTTTGAAGTTTTTTTTAAATTCGTTTTTTGCTCATCAATTGATAAATGTAAACTGAAACTAAAAATAAACTCGTCGACCGGGCCAAAGAGAGGGGGTGATATAAGATTTTAGATGACATAACTTTCTCTAATTTCATTTTATGCTTCAATGTTCATTATAGTTATTCAAATTTTAACCCTAAAAAACCTAATCGTAATTTACGAGAATATTTCCCTTTTATCATAAAAGCGAATAAGATTTTCTCATAATGCAAGGTAGAACAAAGTATTCATGAATGCCAAAAGTACACAACTCAAAATTCACCTAGCGTAAACTTAAATTTTCGACAAAATTATCACATTGAAAAGTCAATTATACCCTTTCTTCTTTTTCGAACTGCTGAACAGGTTACAAACGGATCCAGCTTAATAGAATGGAGCCATTAAACAGTTGCTCGCTCTTAAGAAGTAAGAATGGATATCAAATGGCAGTGGATTTAGGTTTCTATGAAATATACAAATGAGGCTCCCTTCGGATTTTCTTGCATTTCATTCGTTTACTCGAGTAAGTTGCATCCTCGCACATATCATCTTCTCATCACTTCCTAATTGTAAGAAGCTCGAAGCTTCGAAATGTGTCCTCGCGAGAACCCTTGGTGGCCACAGTTCGACTCTGAGATGCTTTGGCGTCAAACCCGGGTTGGATTCTCTGAGTAGACGAGAGACGACCACTGCTTGACATGACTCTGCTCGAGCGAACATCACTGGGTTCCCCAGATGAGCTAGGCCTACTAGTGACGACAGCTTTTCTCGTGTTACTTCCATATCGAGAAGAACTGCGGCCTTTATCTTGTTCCAGTACCTGAAGATTTCACATCTTCGTTAATAAATTGATAAAGCTACAAAAACATCATAGCGAAAGGAAGATGTGCTAGTCTTTGGACAATCCTCATTGGCACAAAAAAGCGACCAACTTTACATGCCATTTCAAGTAAAAGCAAAGACTGCACCTGTCCTAGAAATGAAGCGACAGTGCATCCACAAGAATGAGATAAATGTGTACAAGACCAATAAGCTCTGTAAGCACTTTTCAAATTTGCATGTAAGATATACTTACATTCTCTGTAGTCCTGGTTCGGGAATGATCACGTGGACTGGATCCAGAAATTTTTCTTGAAGAGAATGCCTCAACAGCGCCAGAGAATTTCTCTCGAATCTCCTTCCCAACTGGATCAAAAGAAAATTAAGTTACTGCTATTGGTACGTCGGAAGAACCTGAAAACATAAGGACGTCGTAACCCTAAAATACTAACTAGAAAAACCCACCCAACCACGGAAAGCTTCATCTCATTCCTTCATATTATTACCTAAATACCTTAACCAATCCACAAACTTAAGGAACAAGAGGGTTTGAAGATGCTCCAATGCAAAGATTCAGTTTCATCAAATAGATACCTGAGACCCTTTCTGTTGGTCTTTCTGCAGATGGCCCTGCATGGCCCGGTTTTGGACCAGAATGCTGAAAGAGAGGAAGATGTTATAGATCATCCCACAAGGGAAAAAACTTTGAATGAAGCTTAGAATCACTTACTCTTCCTCGAGAACTGGAACTAATCTGAGGATATTTCAATACTGTCCAGTCAAAAACGTAATCAAACTGATAACCTAGACAAGGAACCATATCGGGATTCATTAAATTCAACGAACAAAAGGGAAAAAGAGGATTTCTCAGAGAAAAATGGCAGGAAGCTCAGCTGTAGCTCACCTTCTCGAATAAACAAATCTCGGAAAAGTCTCTTCAAATAAGAATAGTCTGGTTTGTCTTCAAACCGTAATGACCGACAGTAGTGAAAGTACGATCCGAACTCCGACGGGTAAGATTTACAAAGTACCTGCCATGTCAATAAAAGTATGTTACCATCTACCTAAGAACCGTGCTTTCCCGCAGACAGCCAACATGGGGACAAAGTTATTGCCGAGGATCACACCTTGTTGAAGTTGAGCAATTTTTTATGGCTGCACCTCAATAACTATCATAAAGAATGAGGTAGCTAATCTATATAAGGTAGACTGTAAATTTAGATACAGGTACAATCAGATCCTGAGTGTATGAACACAGTCGAGGTGAGAAGGTCCTCTTTTTTGTTAGTCTAAAAAAATGGATCCTAGAAAGGGAAAAAAAACTAAATTTATCCGTAAGCCCCCTTTCGACTGTCATAAACTGCACCAGTCAGCTTTAAATAAAGCACAATTCAATAATCCTACCTCAATTGGAGTTGAAACTTTCTTCTCGCTGATCTTATCATATTTCTGCTTTTTCGTGCCAGCCTTTAACCCTTGCCACGGAAGACTACAGTAGGAAATTATATGTCAAACAAAATGCACAATCCCCCAAAACTGCAGAAAACTCATGGGTAAAAAACAGATGATTACTGCTCACAGACCTTCCTCTAAGGAAATACATAAGGACATATCCAAGAGATTCCAAATCATCTCTTCTACTTTGTTCTGCAAATAGCATTTAACAGCATTTCAGTGATAATATAAGTCACTAGTTGCAATTTTTCTACAAAGCAGTAGAAAGTCACTCACCAACTCCAAGGTGGGTGTTAACACTGGCATATCGTGCTGTGCCAGTCAAGTTTTTGTTCTCCCTGCGACCACAAAAACAAAAATATAAATCCATTTGTTCTAAGGTACTGTGTATTTGACTTGTTTACGTGGAGATAATTTACTCAAATCTAGTAGCACATGGGTTGCTTAGAAAAAGGTAAACGAATGTTTAATTATTAAAAAGAATTCCAGACATTCGTTTCATAGAAGACAATGGTCTATGAAATAATGGACTTGATGATAAATCAGAAATATGAACATCCAATCATATTTCATTGAATGTTAGACATAAAAGCACAATAATACAGCAGCTGCCTCACAAAGTAGATGTCTTACACAGTAGAAGTCAGAAGACATGTCACTAACCTGTATGGGATGTGCTTGTGGGTTTGAAGATCTCTATACTTCTTTGCAAGACCAAAGTCAATGGCATACACCTATAGGATGTTTGTGAAAACAATAAGACGTTAAGCGAAAAAATGAATGAATGTGATAAGCTATTTTGACAAACATAAAAATGTGCTGAACTTGCAACTAATAGGACAATCAACACAGTCATGCTCTATGTTGAAGACTTTAACGATCATCACTGTCATGGTCCAAGTTAAAGCTTTACCTGTCTATAAATGCAAAGATATTCGGAGAGGTCCCTCAAGCAATAAAAGATGTTTGACTCAAGCAGCGGTGTAAAGTGCTGAAGCTTGATGCACTAAAGCATGATAAAGCTTCCAAAGCATTAGCAAAAGATAAGTAAGCACCTGATTTGCTTTGCGTCCAAGGCCCATTAAAAAGTTGTCTGGTTTGATATCACGATGAAGAAAGCCTCTTGAATGCATGTATTCCACTCTGTTAATCTGAATTAAATGAATGAGTATAAATGTCATTAAATTCTAATTATTAGGGAGATCATATATCAAAAAGTAAGGAAGTGTACTAACCAATTGGTCTGCAAGCATCAGTACAGTTTTCAGGGTAAATTTCCTGTTGCAATAGTTGAATAAATCTTCCAAACTTGGTCCAAGCAGGTCAATGACCATGACATTATAATCAGCTTCAACCCCAAACCACTTCAAGTGGGGAATTCCAGCTTCACAAAGAAAATAAACAATATTAACATGTCTGACCAATGACACTTTCCTGTCGTAGTTCCCACATTACAAGGGAATTTTTCAAAAAGAATTCACATAGCGCCTTCCACAAGAAATAGGTAACTTGATGCGTAAGGCTGTGGCTAAATTCATACAGCTGAACAAGGTTAAATCAAATTATGCTAATAAATGCGATTTTCAGATGCGATTAGTGCAGAGAATCAAGTTGGCTTACTGCCTCCTTGAAGAAGCATATACAGCTTCGATTCATAATGTAGTTGTGGGTGCTTGGTCTTAACAGTTTCCTGCAATGCAATTCAGCAGATTGTGAAGGCGGGCCTGATATATCACTTTAGATGGGTTGCACAGAGCCAACAAATGAGAAATAGTGTCTGCTAATTAAGAAAGGTGATAAAAGCAACCACAACTAAAGCAAAACATGATCACATCAGATAAACAATTCAGTAATCACTTAGACCAACCTAATATAAAGGCCAAATCACTTCATCTATCTAATACAAAAGTGAGCCAGACATGGCTCCCTAAGAACAGTCACACACATAAATTGCTTGTACAAGATCTAACGAATGCAACATGCAAAAAAAAACCCCTTATATTGCAAGAGGAGACAAAAGACGTTAGAAACTATTGGAGTTTCCATATCCTACCCAAAACCTTAAGGTAGTGAGTAGGTGGATCCTTCCACCTTATAAACCAACCCATCCGACATGCAACTTCCGATGTGGGACACTCTCCAACACGCCCCTCAAACGAAGCCCATCGGGCTGAAGTTTGCACGGGCCTAACACTGCCTATCGTGCTTTCAAACGGGGGTCGTGCGAGCATATGGGCCCATTGGCTCGTTAGAGCAAATTGGCTCTGATACCATATTGGAGTTTCCATATCCTACCCAAAACCTTAAGGTAGTGAGTAGGTGGATCCTTCCACCTTATAAACCAACCCATCCGACATGCAACTTCCGATGTGGGACACTCTCCAACAGAAACTGGCAGTAACAACAATCCTACGACAAAAATGTGAATCAGGATGGATCATAGTAACAAAATGCAAGTAACAGGGCATGAGCATCTAAGCTCAAGGCCCTCAACTATCCGACAAAAGCATTGATCAAAAAATTCCAAATCAAGCAAGCAGCACAAAGCAACCAAACGAAAGAGATTCACATCAACAATAAATGGTAAACACCAGCACACGAATCAACAGGGAAAAAGATCTTACCAGCTTAACAGCAACTTCCTCTCCAGTCTGAATATTAACACCTGAAAAGCCAAATCGGCCCACGTAAACACAAATTCACCATACCAACAACAAAACATCAAAGAAAGGATACAATACAAGGATCAGAATGTAGAATACGAGGGCCACCAATCGAATGCATGCGAAAACAACCTAGATTAGTAAACACGGAAACCGAGCTTTAATTAAAACAACATTAGGCAGATACCCAGATAAAGTTCACCAAAGGATCCACTCCCAATCTTCCTCCCAAGCTTGAACTTCCCACCGACCATATGATCAATCTTCGACTTCTCCATTTCTTCTCCTTTTTTTTCTTTTTTTGCTTCAACCGAAAAAAAAAACACCACAGCACCCACAAAATCCCTCCTTCGCCCCCTTTTTTTAATTTGATTTAATAAAATCAGGAAATGAGAAACAAAAAGGGGAAACCCGATCTTCCTGAATTTACATCCTCCGGTCGCGCAGATCCCCAATTGAAAACCCTAATCAATGGCGGATACAATAGTTGAGCTGCATTGACCTCGGGAACCCCACCCCCAAAGGCCAAAGGGATGGATTATGTATGAGTTACCTCCACAGCTAACCCTAATTATAATTAAGGATTCGCACCTAAAAGGGAAGGGGATGGATGATAACTACCGAATCGGATCGATTAGGTAACAAAGAATAAAAAAAAATGAGAAAATAATTATATAATTTAGTGGTATCCTAAGAGGAAACGCCCAAGAGAAAATGACCGAGAGGAGAGGAGATAAAAAGATGGAAAAAATATGATGAGAGAGAGACAGAGAGGGCCCCTTGTCTGTTTTTTTTTAAAGTAGTGTTAATGTTTACGGTATTACGAAAATAGTATCTAAAATAAATTAATTATCAAGTTGGTGTGCAATACCAAAGTATGGAAAAATTACTCATGATTACCAAATCATGGAAAAAATTTCCTTGACCAAGTCAGTCACATGAAAAAAATACGTGATTAACAAGACACGGATTTTTTTATGTCACTTTTTTATATCAAAAATAAAAAAATAAAAAGTAAAAAAAAATTAAGATATTCAAAATTGATTTGATAATCATGCGTACAAAACTTCAACTCAATCCAAATTATATCTAATTTTTTATGTCCTGATTTGATGACCTAAGTTTAACACGAGTATTTTTACAAAGATAATAAAATGTTTCATCAAGAATTAATTTCATGACTCTATTGTATTTGTGAATTCGGAATATAACCCAAAAAATCTCATCGAAAAATGAGTTAAATCATATTTAATTATTCTTCGCAAACGACGTTCGATCCTAAGAACCTGATTTGGCGTTTTAGGAGTCCAAACTTCGCTAAACCACCTTTGGTTATTCGCCATGCGTAGATCTCGAAAAGTTATATGGATTCAAAAAAAATTCTCGAATCGGACATCTGAGCACCAAGATATTGTTTTTGAAAGATCTATTTAATCTCCACTTGAATTGTTTTTAAAAGAAATTAAAAAACCAAGTCACGGGAAAAAAACATGTGACTTGGACCAAGACAAAAAAAAATACCCGTGTTTTGCCAAGACACAAATTTTTTTTCTTTCATTTCTTGGCTCCATAAAATTTTTCTGTCATTTGGTAGTACGGGTAATTTTCCCGTGTCTTGGTCCAAGTCATGAAAAAGTTTTTCGGAGGTCTTCTGTGGACATTATTTCTGTAATAATTTTTTGGGTGTACCATTTTTGGTAATTTTACATGAATGATAACACCAAAATAAACAAAAATGATTTGTAAGGCTATGGGTCTAGATCATAAATAATTAACCTTGTACTACTATTTAGTAATTTGCCCCCTAACTGAGAATCACTTAGCCTAGATTATTAACCCTTATCCTATTATATTAAACAAATTTTCCTTAAAAACTAGATCTGCGAAGGTAAGGTTCTTTCTCCTGATAGAGTAACGTGCTGTGTGGTTCAATTTTTTTTTACCCCCAAGGCACGACTCTGATTTTAGTGAAAAGGTTAACGCACAGAAAAGTTAGTCGGTTTTCGCCTTAAGTTGTGTTGTGTGTGGGATATGCGTGGCTACTTTTTGTGTGGATTCGAATTATTGCTATTATGAATCGCTTGAGTATATAAAGATATAAATTATTTGCTCAACAAGAATATAACACATGCGTATGAATTTATTGCATTGATTAAAGAAATGGAGCCGTACGTTAAGTTTTAGATCACAAGAATTAATCTGCTCGAACTTATGTATGAATTGATTGAAGGAATGAATCGCATGTATAAACCATATCATAAATAAGTTGGGTTCACATGGATATGTATAGAACATATGAAACAGACGCATGATTATTTGCGTAGAACTATCATATAGTCGCTTGAATATAATACTATCGAAAGAAAAAAAATCATCATATTGCTTGATCTCTCTTTTTTTTTTTATGTTTGGTTGTTCTGGTTACACTGTGTTCTGGATGATATTTACTTGGATCTGTTTCTATTTTGTTATTTTGAATGATTTTCGATTCTTGGATAATTTTGTATGACTTTTGAAAATCGTTTTCAAAGTAGGAATTCTGGAGAAGGCGGCCAAGGCTCCCTTATAATAGGATTGGATTTCATCCCATCCCTTAGAATTGGACTCTCTTTGTAAACTGCACACTTTGTCCTAAAAAACTCAAAAGAGAAGCTAAAACGACCCAACAAGTTAACTATCCTATCCGACTTTTGTCAGAAACTATCTAGAAGCAGGTGATGTCCACGCAGAAGCAGTGAACAAGCTAGTGTCCTTCCATCCAAGCCTCAAAGCTCCTTCTCCTTGTACGAGGCTATACCCATGAGCAGGAGGGAACATGTTCAATATAAGATGGGCCTGAGCCATTGAGCTCCCACTCATAGGAACCTGAGCGAAGTGGTTACTCCTCGCAAGTTCCACCCTCCAGCTCTTGAACTTGTCCTCTCCGCTTCTCGCGGGCCCTCCGATGGCCAAGATGTTGTTTATTTCCCTGTAAAGGAGGCAATTCTCGACGTTGTGCCTGCTCGGGTCGTCGCTCGGACAGTAGGCGCCGAGCGAGTCGAACAACGTCGAGTAGTAATGGAGGGAGCCCACGAACCGGTCGAGGAAAGACCCGTCATGGGAGATGTCTTGCTCCACTAACGTGATCAATCTGGGGGACAACTCCTCGAGCAGCTTTAACGTCTTCCAATCTGGACCGGTGGCGTCGTAGAGTGAGTGTTGGAGCCAATGTACGGCTAGGGTTTCTCCTCTTCGAAGGGGCACCATCGACGCATCAATCTCCCCGAACTTCTTGGCAATTGGGTGGAACTCAAAGGATAGGCCAAGCCTCCTCGCGAAGTTGGACAGCTGCTTCCCGGTCTCTAGCAAGAGGTCCATGGAGGTGCCCATCCCGGTCATTCGTATGTGTGGCGGACCGTCGATCCTCGTCGCGAGGATGTGGAACAGGGCCGGCCATTGGAGCCCTTGCATTACGTCCATGTCGATTATGTGAACCCTGTCGCGCCGCGCAAAGGCCTCGAGGATGGCCTGGTTAGAGGTGAAGTGCGCAAACTTGACGAAGGGAGATACGTTGTTAAAGACGTGGAAGGCGCAATGGACGCTCTTGTGGTTGATCAACGGGTTGAAGATGTTGAGCCACGAGTTGGTGACCCGACTCGACATGGCCTTGGCGAAGTAGGCGACTACCCTCTCGGCGCACGAAGCGCCGTAGGGGGACGCCATTTGGTTAAGCTCGAGCAACATCCTGTGAGCTTCTCCTAAGTTGTCTACTGATATAGCAACCGCGCACTCCAACAGTAGGGTTAACAAGTTCATGCCACTCTCATCAGCCTTTGTCTGCTGGTGACCAATTCCAACCTCATTGGTATTGTTCCATTGGACAATCTCCTGGTCTTCCGCGTTGTTCCTCCTCGCGGATTTCCTTGGTCTGAAGTCGGACAGGAGATGATTGGTTTCCTCGTGGACTTCAGTCTCCGGCAAGTCATCTATGAGCTGCTTGGTCACGTGTTCGACCCACTCTGATAGCTCGTTTCGCTCCAAGTTTATGCGGGTTTCCGGCATTTGTGGCCTAAACCCTAGAGAGGAATTGTCCCAAAGTTCATGATGGTGCATCGTGTCTGAAGCACCATGAATCACTTCGTATGCTCCTCTCATTACAGGAACTACACTTAGCTTGAAATAAGACACAAAAAAAAAATGAGAGATCAATAGAGGAGACAAGTACACAATTGGTGGGAGGGTGTTAAGGAAAGACGAGGCTCCATTTTAAAGGGAAATTTGGTGAAAGCTGAATAGGAAAAATGAGTAAGGAAATGGTCCATCAATGCAACGAATTTTATATTGTAGCATTTATTTAATTAAAACACCATGGCCGGCATTCCCAGACATAGGGATAAGTATAAGTAGCTACAAGCCAAACCCACGTCGATTTGGTAGTGATATTAGTTTACATTAATTATGTGATGTCAGATAATTTAGTTCAGGTTTTTAGCCGAGTTCAAGAGGCTTCCAAGACACTTTAATTTTAATGTAAAACATAAAAGACGATAGAGAAATGCCAACTACCCCATATATTATATCGCACAGTTGTTAGAAAAATAAAGACTTGGACAGATTTTATTTATTTGGGATTGCATATTTTGTTGCTAGCGACATGATAACGGTTCGTATACAGGTGTGGTAAGTTATCATCAATTATTCCCAACCAAAAAGTAATTACTATTAGTTTTTAGAGAGAAATCGGTTATTAGCTGCGTGAATGTTACTGAAATATCCGATTATTATCTTATCTTTTTAGGGAGTGGATTTTCGACCGGACTATTTTGGACATTGAAAGGATTTTGTTCGGTACAAGAAAATAATTTTGCTCGATGAATGATATGTTTATTTATATTTAAATTGTTCAATGTAATAATATGGTGATGTATCTTTAAACAGTTTTCTCTTAATAGTTACTATCTGCGGACATTGAAATAATTTGTTTATATATGTTTGAATGATTTCATGTAATATATTATTTATATATGTTTGAATGATTCGCTAATATATATTTAAATGAATTAATCAGTTATATCTGAATTTGTTTTTCTAGCTCACTCATGTACATTCTATATACATTACTGGATCCAATTCCTTTTTTTACAAGTGTGAAAATTTAAGGTCTTCAAGGTAGTTTTTGAGATGACTGCATTAAATATGGGTATGTGGGGTTCGCTAGTCCAGAGGTGCCAGCGTAGATGGCATAGTCACGACCATCGCACAGTCCCGAGCTAGACCACATCATTGTTAAAATCGATTCATAATTTGATTAGTAAAAAAGTTAATCCAATTCATTTCTAATTCTATTCGAATTCTTCGTAAAATAAATTTGATACGAGCCAAATTCGTGTCGAATTCATCTATTTACGCAAACAAATATATATGTAAATGGGGTGGAACTAGACCTGGCCACGAATCGAATCCGAATTACGTCGATTCGTAATTCGATTCGATTCGATTCGTTTATAATTCGATTCGATTCGTGTATAATTCGATTCGTCAAAAATTCGATTCGAATTTGTCATTGTTCGAATTGAATTCGGTTTATGATTTTAATAATTCGTCAAACCGGCGAATTAAATTCGAATTCGATTCGAATTCAATTCGTAAAAAATTGTTTTAAATTTGCCTAGAATTCGTATATATATAAGGTGGGAGCACTTTTGAGGGCACCAACCCTTAAACTCTTAAACCACTAAACAAGGAACCCTTAAACCCTTAAACCCTCAAACCCTTAAACCTTCAAACCACTAAACCATTAAACCATTAAACCATTAAACTTTTAAACCCTTGAACCTAAGGATACGTAGACAATTTAATTTGGTATATTAAGTGCAAGCGCAAATTTTAATTTTTTTCCAAAAAATATTGAATATTTATTTATATTTTTTTTTATTAAATATTAAATAGGTATGAATTAATTCGAATTCGATTCGTATTCAATTCGTTTATAATTCGTACTCGATTCGTTCGGATTCGATTCGTTTATAATTCAAATTCGATTCGTCTTAGGACGAATTGAATACGGTTTATGTTTAAATAAATTCGAATTCGAACCAATTCGATCAAATTCGTTCGAATTCGAACCGTGGTCAGGTCTAGGTGGAACAAAGGAAAAGTTAAATTTTTACCCCATCCTCCTGCTCCCTGAACAAGTGGAGCCATTGATTTTTTCATACCACTAGTCAATTATTAGTTTTAATGAGAGAATCGCTTCACATGTCTTTTTAAGTGGATCCCTTAATTTTCATATTTCTTATCTATTTTTAATAAATATGAATTTACTTCTACACTTATAAAAAAAACATATTTTATTCTTCAACATTTACACTTCCAATCTAAATCATCTATTTTTCTTATTAAAATTTTCTCTTAATATTTATTTATCAATCGTGTTATTAACATAAATAGTCATATTGCTATTTAATTATATCAACAACATTATATATAGTGGTCAATTATATATTTTCAAAAGTGATTATGAATATAGTAATTAAAATAATTATTACACTGATAAAAAATAAAATGAAACTAGCTTAGAATAGTTTCTAGGATATATTTATTGTTACACTAAACACTTACCCTATCTTTAAAACTACACTATCTTTAATACTAATCATAAACCCTAATCACAACTATATCATTAATACTAATATTGACCCTAATCAATCTTTTGTTTATTTCATTTCCCCAAAAATGTTATTTTAAATCTTAACGAAAGGGTTAGTTCAAATTAAATTCTACTCCAATTCGAATTTAATTATAATATAAAATTGTTAATTTTATAATTCATATTTATTTTATTCTAAAATAAATATAATATAATTTACAATTTTAATAAATTAAAATTCGAACTAATTCACTTCGAATTTAAACGTGGTTAAGTATACCCCAACCGCCCGGGCGTAGCTCGGAGACCAGGACTTGATCTGTCATCGTTTCTCTTCTCTTGTTTTTGTAATGGCATTTTTTGTAAAATAGAGACTACCACAACTCTGCTATTTGATGGGCTAGGCAAAATTGTATCTATACGTTCTGACCTACAATGTAAATGAACCCGATAATGATTTCCCGTGAGTTAGGGAGTCCTTGCTGATTTATATATATATTAAAAAAAAGACCAGTAAATTATACAGGTTAGCTGCAGCAATCAGTCAAACGTCCTTATGTGTGACCTTTTCAAGGAAAAAACGTCCATATGGTTTGACTAGGAATTACCGAATTAGATAACACCCTGGAAAATGAAAGGGATTCTTCCTTTTTTCATGTAGATATTTGAATTTATTGTACCAATTAATTTTTATTTGAATCTGGTGAGATATTTGAAAAGTGGCAAAAATCTTCCAATAAATATTAAACATTACGTTCTCAAATATTGGAAGATTTAGTAAATGGAACTCAACAATTAACTTAAGTAATAAGATTCAAACTTCTTTACACTCAAAGAAAACAAACATATTGATAAGAACATCAAAAGGTCTTAAAACTGTGACAAATGGCAACGAAAGAAGAAACCTAACGAATATTGAGCTTTGACCGAAGAATATTTATGAACGACGACGCGGTCCATAATCTGGTTATACGCTAGATTCCATATTAATATATAATTATTTGTTAGAATATTTATATCTAACTAAAAGATTTAAAGTAATGCGTTGATAAAATTTTAACACTTATAATATGATTTATTTCATGTATTTTAATTGATGTGAGACAACTCTTAACACGTATTCTTAAACAAAACCCATCAAGTCAAAAACTGTACTAACTTTGTCTTCATCAAAAAGCAAGAAATGAAATCGTGCAAACTTAACAATAAACACAGAATTAACCTGCTCTGATACAATGTTAAAATTTCTATATCTAATCCGAAATTTTAAGATAATAAATTAATAAATTTTGATGGTTTATAAACTATTTTATTCTGGTTACACACTATCAACGTCATCAACCAATCATTATGACCATCATCATCAAGCGCTACATTATTGATCTAAAAGGAAAATATTGCACATCAAAGTTATTTTACGAAATGCAGGATCGTCACTTGCACAATAGACCAACTAATGTACTTGTTATTTTCTGAAACAAAAATGGACCAACGTACGACATATTGTCTTGTATTGACTTCATAACGATTCATAGTTTGGAGCCTTTTACTTGCATTCGAGTCTTTTGCGGATGAATATATTCTCTCTTAGTCATCCTTGTGATACATTTGAAATGTCTTGCTGTTGGTTATAAAAAGAAAATGTTCTGCAAAAATTGTCATATGACAAACCACAATGTGGAAAACTGCTTTAAAATTTATGGTTACCCACCTGGTGATAACAAGAAAATAATTATGAGCAGGGAGGAAGAGGTGGTAGAGGTGGAAAAGCCGGAAGAGGCAGAGACAGATTTGGTGATGATAGATACATACAGGAAAGAATGCATGAGAATTCATCTGCAATGGTGATGGGAGAACCATCTACCGGAAGTTCTAGAAGAAACATAAATATTTCAAATGGTCAAGTAACTATCTCATCTGACCAATTGCAGTCTCTTCTAGCAATGGCAGAAAAATTCAAAAATGAAAGCTTGCCGAAGACAATTGCAGCAATACCTGTTGATCCAGTTTCAAACTGTGCAGGTACTTTTGGATATAAATTTAAATATAAACCCTGGATAATTGATTCAGGAGCTACACATCATATTGTTTCTTCTTCAAATATCTTTACTAATAACGTAAAAAAATTAATAGTGCAGTTAACTTACCTAATGGTAACAAAATCCTTGTAACATATACATGTGATATTTATGTTAACAAGTATATTACTCTGAAAAATGTCCTATGTGTTCCTAGTTTCAAAATTAACTTAATTTCTGTAAGTCGAATCACTGCAGATAACAATTTAAATGTGATTTTTACAAAAGATTCTTGTCAAATTTTTCAGGAAAACTCAAAAGCATTGAGAAATTCTTTGAGAAAAATTGGGAATCAGAATGAACAAATGGAAGGATTATACCACTTAAGGGAAGAAAAATGTTTTGAGCAAAAGGTGTTTTCTGTCAACCAAGCTAACGAAGCAAGTATTTCTAGTCATATTTGGCACTATAGACTAGGACATTTATCTCATGAGAGACTTTGTTTGATTAAGCTTGGATTTTCAATTGTTTCTTGTAATAAATTCTCTTATTGTACTGTATGTCAATTGTCCAAGCAAAAGAGATCTCGTTTTTTATCTAAAAGTACTTCCAATTGTTCTTCTAATAAAAATACTTCCAATTGTTCTTCTAATAAAAATACTTTTGTTTTCACTTTATCTCATACTTCCAATTCTCTTTTTGAATTAATACATTGTGATCTTTGGGGTCCTTTTTCAGTTAAAACCACAAATGGACAAAGTTATTTTTTTAACCATAGTAGATGATTTTAGTAGGGCAACATGGATTTATTTGCTTAAATATAAATTAGATACACAGGTAACAATGAAAAACTTTATCAAAATGGTGGAAAACCAATTTAAAGTAAATGTTCAAAAAGTAAGGACAGGTAATGGTCAAGAATTCAATATTGATGATTTTTGCAATGATAAAGGAATCATACACCAGAGATCTTGTCCTTATACACCTCAACAAAATTCAGTGGTTGAAAGAAAGCATCAATATCTACTTAACGTAGCAAGAGCATTGATGTTTCAATCAAATTTACCCAAACATTTTTGGGGTGAAGCAGTTTTGACAGCAGCATACCTGATTAACAAGATACCTACTCCAAGATTAAATGGAAAATCTCCTTTGGAAATGATATATGGTAAAAAAACCAGAATATGGAGACATAAAGGTTTTTGGATGCTTGTATTTTGCATCCAGTTTGCCAGTTCAAAGAAAGAAGTTTGACTCAAGGTCAAGAAAAAGTATTTTCATCGGTTATCGAGCACATATCAAGGGATATAAATGCTATGACCTTACAGCAAAAACAATTTTCATCTCAAGAGATGTAATATTTGCAGAAAATGTTTTTCCTTTTTACAAAGAACAGGAAATAAGTGAGAAAATAGTTTACTCACGAGGTTTATTACCTAATATCATAACAAGTCCTTTGATGACTCCAAATATAAGCAATGGGTCAGATTCACCAGATTCTTTTCAAGAGTTTGATGAAGAATTAGAACCTACAGGTTCAGAAACATTTCAAGAAAAAGACATGAATGTATCTCAAGAAGAATATCATGATTCTAGACAAAATGAGAACGGAGATTCATCTCATTATATAAGTGATTCCAAAGAAACTACATCAAGTGATACTCAATTAAAGAAATCACAAGGAGAGGTCAAGATACCCTCCAATTATATAAGTGATTCTGAAGGAACTACAATTAGTAATACTCAATCATAGAGATCACAAGGAGAGGTCAAGATACCCTCCAATTATGAAAGTAATTCCGAAGGAATTACAACTGGTGATACTCAGTTAAGGAGATCACAAAGAGAGGCCAAGACACCCTCACATTTGAAATATTTTCATCATTATAAAGTGCCAAGATCTAACTTAGTTTATCACAACAGTTTTAAAACTGCGTAGCCTCTATCTCATTTTTTGGGATATGACAAACTTTCTAAACAACAACAATATTATTCAACTACTTTATCAACTCTAAATGAGCCAGAAACATATCAACAAGCTATTTTAGATCCTCTATGGAAGAAGGCTATCAATGAAGAATTGAAAGCTCTAGAGGATAATAATACATGGGACATAGTTCCTATTTCTGATGACATCAAGCCAATAGGCTGTAGATATGTCTTTAAAATCAAGTTAAACTCTGATGGAGAAATTGTTAAATACAAAGCCAGATTAGTAGATAAAGGCTACACTCAACAATTTGGCTTAGATTATACTAAGACATTCAGTCCAGTTGCAAAATTAACTTCTATTAAAGTATTATTAGCATTAGCTGCAAAGCACAATTAGTATTTGGAATAACTTGATGTCCATTATGCTTTTTTAAATGGTAATCTTGAAGAAGACATTTACATGTTTTTACCTCCAGGTCTTTCAATTCAGGGGGAGAAAAATACTAGATATGCGTGCAAACTTAAAAAGTCACTATATGGTCTGAAACAGGCCAGTAGATAATGGAACGAAACATTCACTCATTTTTTAAAAACTATAGGTTTCAGACAATCCAAAAGTGAATATTCACTCTTTACCAGAAAAGAAAATGGCAAAGTCATTTTTCTATTAGTATATGTCGATGACATTATCATAGCCGGAGATGATCAAGTAAAAATCAACTCTATGAAGAAAGAACTTCAAGATAAATTCAAAATTCGAGATATAGGAAAGTTAAAGTACTTTCTTGGTCTAGAAATAGCAAGAAACTCCAAAGGTATACATATTTTGCAAAGGAAGTATGCTGATGCGTCCAAAGTTGGATCAATTATACGTGCAAGGATACACGATC
>SOPF01027802.1:100311-159128 GCA_012979155.1 Hypericum perforatum
GCCAGCGTACGTTGGGGTTGCTCTCTGCCTCCCGAGCAAAACTTCCCGAGCAAGGCCAACGTACGCTGGCCTGACCAGCGTACGTTGGGGTAGTAATCTGCCCCAACTCACAATTGCCTTCAAACTTCCGAATTTCAGCTCGACTCATCGCCTATGTCCACCGATCCTTGCCTTAGCTCCCAAGATGCTCCAAATACCTACAAAACACACCAAAACAATAGGTAATCTTCTCCTTGACCAATTAATCAAAATGAAACAAAACATAGACAAGACTCAACTTAACACTTCCTAAAACGTGACAAGACGACATAAACTAAAGCTAAACGGATGCATGTTCTCACATGCATCACACCCCCACACTTACTTCTTTGCTTGTCCTCAAGCAAAGTGCATCAGAAAACCAACAAGTGGTGCCATCAGAAATTAAACTTTCATCACAAAATCATCCCCACAAACACACACATCACAACCTTGAGCAAGGTGAATACAAAAGCAATAGGCTATTATACCCTCAATCATTTAATCAAGTTTTTACACCAAGCGTTCCGGACTAGAGAGTTAACCACTCGTAGGATAGGATTGATTTAAACTCACAAATGTATGGTAGTCAACTATCCTACTCTCGTGTGCACATTCAAGGTCTAAAAGTGTTAAAAATCATACCAAAACACACTCGAAACAAAGTAGATCATGTCATGGGAGGGACTTTTATTGGGTTGTAATGGGGCTAAAGGTAAAGGTGAGGATATGAGCATGGACAGTGGCTAAACCACCCAATCCGAGGAGCTTATATACAAAATTCTACCTCTCGTCTATTCTACGCGTCTCACCTTATCATTATCACTCATCCCGATGTAACCCAACTCCTAAAGACCAGCTTTTCTTTTATGACTTGCTTACTTTTGCTCCTTGTGCTTAACTTTCTTTCCAAACTTTCCATTGATTTTTACTTTTATGCTTTTCCATCTTTCCACTTTCTTTCTTTCTTTCCCTTTTTTTTTTTTTTTTTTAATTTTAAGCACAAGGTTTCTCTTTTCTTTTTGCAAACCGGTCATTACACTTTCGTGGTCTTAACTACCCGAAACCCTTATATGGTAAGACACCCCCCAAGCTATACTACAATAAGAACCCTTACATAAATTTCCCGAAGATGTAATCCTAAAGCTTCCTCGGACGGATAGTCAAAGGTGGGAAAGTTCATGAGGAAGGGTTATATAGTAGCTTACATATAATATTTCAATTTATAGGTTCAAGCTCAATGGGGTATGCAACGGATAAGATCAGGTTTTTGGCTCTAAGGCCCTAGGCTTATAGCAAAATTTTGCCCTCGACACTTTCTACCTTATTGAGTTATGAAAGGTAATCATTTAACACCTCCATCGCTCAAACGAAGCACACATCTCATGAATAAAGTAAAGACGGATTGTCCTTGCCTTCGGCTCAAAATCTCACAAGGTCACTCGTTAACTCACTAGTCTAGTCTACCTAGCGTAACGACTAGCCTAAATGAGCGAGGATATAATAGCTTATGTCTAAAAATTCATATTGCTCAAGACTGTTGAATGCATGATATGGTGTTTTTCTTATGACGAGAAGTTCAAAACATCTGAGGATTGTTTCATCATTTGCAAAAGACTCTAACACACTTCAATCAAAAACACAAAACACACACAAAACAGACTCGATCACATGCATAAAAGAAAATAACAACCACAATAAGAAGAGAGACAGGCACAGCAAGATCAACAAGATCAACACAAGTAACAAAAATCATAAACATAACAAGATAAACACAAATAACAAAACATAAACACACACATGCCCCCACACTTAGAAGACACATTGTCCTCAATGTGTGAAGAAAAACATACAAAACATTAAATAAAAATGACAAATTAAAGATAATCTAAGAATTGAAAATAAAAATAAAGCGAAGTAAGGAGAAGAAAAAGCCTGTGATCATTGTTCTGGTGGAGGTTGGAGGTGATTCCGGAGCCATTCCCATTGAGCGCGGTTGTAGGCCTGATCCTCCTGATATATCTGCCAGCGAGCTGCCTGTTCCTCTGCATTGTTCCGCACTTCGACTTCGAGGTCAGTGATTCGCTGGGCTAGATTGTTGATGCTTGCTTGCTGCTCTGGAAGTTGAACATTTTCTTCTTGCAATAAACGGTTCCGGACACCCTCGCGTTCAATGTAGGGAATGATCGCATATTCCCTGGTGCCCTGTTCAACTGTGCCAGTCTTTGACATTAAATGCCACTTAAACAGCTGATCACGATCAATTTCCGATGGGTTGATCATGTTTTCATTGATCGGCGGATCTGCAACAAACTCACGAACAAGCATAGCAACAATATGGCCAAGCCCTAGCCAACGGGGGTTAGGCAAATCTAAGGTACGCTTGATCACATCAACAATTAACCCAAATGTGTCAAACCTACGATGGTTTTGTGCACAAGCTATAGCATACAGTTGTTGCTTTGTGATTTTGCTACTCTCAAACTGTGCACTAAAACACGCAGCCATGAAACGATGAAAGATACACCAGTGTATGTCTTTAATAAGGATGGCTGGTGATTGTGTCTTATAGCGAGGCAAGCCCGTAAGTTCTTGCCAAGCAACGTGTGGAGCAGAATCACTAGAAAAAGTTATACCAGCTCCCCCCCGATTAATCTTAATCAAGTCAACTAGCACATCCTCATTTACAGTTATTTTCTTGCCATGTATACGTGCAGTAAATGAGGAGTTATTCGGGGCAACAACCACAGTGCTATAAAACTCGACAACAGCAGCAGGATTAGTCTTAACGACTGTATCAGCGAAAAATTCCCAACCTAGGGCAGCTATAGCCTCTCGAAGTTCATCATCACAACCCGCCCTTCTCATTTCATCCCAATCAATCAATTGATATCCTATGAATCGACAATTATCAAATTTCTTAAATCTCTCCCCCTCCCATTCTTTATGTATTGGGAAAGGAGCATCATACCTTTGGGTTAAGTCGATCGGCCGAGACGCGCGTGAAGTCTCGCCTGGCTCCTTTGCACCTCGGCGACGTTTGTTTGAAGCTTCCTTGCCCATGTCAAATTGTTTGGATCAACTCGAAGGCCTCGGAAAGGGGAGCAAAACCCAGTTGTCGGATTGAGAATTCGTCGACGGATGAGCTCGAAATCTGCAAAACAAATTAGGTTAAGGGTTTTTCTTTTTGGGAGAGTTTGGATGAATGTTTGGAGGAAAGGAAGAAGTGAGGAGAAGAGGAGGAGGTTTGGCAATTTGAAGGGGGAATTCGACCCCCAGCGTACGTTGGCTAGGCCAGCGTACGCTGGGGTTCCTTTCTGTTTCTTCCTCCCGAGCTCCCCCAGCGTACGTTGGCTATGCCAGCGTACGTTGGGGTGGCTCTCTGCCTCTTTTCCCCGAGTAACCCCAGCGTACGTTGGCTAGGCCAGCGTACGTTGGGGTTGCTCTCTGCTGTTTTCTTCCGATCTACCCCAGCGTACGTTGGGTTGGCCAGCGTACGTTGGGGTCCAATTCTGTTTCTCTTCCAATTTTTGCTCCCGGGCTGATCGTTGCTCTGCAAAATCAAAACAAATAACATATTTTTCGAGGGTGACCCTTTGTACATTCCCCTAGAAACCCACAAACTCGGGAAAACTCGGACGAGTGACTCCAAAAATTTAAAAGAATTTGAGAGAAAAGTGTAGTTCTAAGTTAACGTCGTTAGCTTGACGGTTGTAGAGTTCTATTGAGATGGCTCCCCAAGGTCCGTGCAAGACTCTTGTGTATCTACTTTATCACCCAGATATATCTTCAAGCGTTGCCCGTTGACCTTGAATTCTTCTTTTGTGTCATCATTACGGATTTGGATTGCACCATGCGGCGAGACAGCAATTATAGTGTATGGGCCGGTCCACCTAGACTTGAGCTTACCTGGAAAGAGTTTTAGACGTGAGTTATACAATAATACTTGTTGACCTACTGAAAACTCACGATGAAGGATCTTTTTATCATGCATCTTCTTGGTCCGTTCCTTGTATAGTCGTGCATTTTCAAAAGCTCCTAATCGAAACTCATCCATTTCTTCAAGTTGTAGCATCCTCTTTTCTCCAGCCTTCTCAAGATTGAAGTTCATCCGACGAAGGGCCCAATATGCCTTATGCTCCAACTCGACTGGAAGATGGCATGCTTTCCCATAAATGAGCTGGTACGGTGACATCCCAATAGGGGTCTTGTACGCTGTCCGGTATGCCCAAAGTGCATCGTTCAATCTGCTAGACCAATCCTTTCGTGAAGAGTTTACCGTTACCTCCAAGATTCTTTTGATTTCCCGGTTAGAAACCTCAACCTGTCCACTAGTCTGAGGGTGGTAAGCTGTGCCGATCTTGTGCTTAACTCCATACCTTACCAATGCATTTGCAAGCAGGTTGTTGCGGAAATGCTTGCCACCATCGCTTATGAGAATTCGAGGAACACCAAACCGACTGAAAATGTTCTTTTGCAAGAACTTGATTACTACTTTTGCATCATTGGTCGGTAGTGCTACGGCTTCAACCCATTTGGATACATAGTCGACTGCAAGAAGAATATAAAGATTACGATCAGATGGAATAAAAGGACCCATAAAGTCAATACCCCACACGTCAAATATTTCAACTTCCATGATGCCCGTTTGTGGCATCTCATGCCGACGAGAAATATTTCCCGTTCGTTGACATCGATCACACTTGCGTACAAATCCGGCAGCATCTTTAAACAACGTCGGCCAATAGAATCCACTTTGTAGCACCTTGGCGGCAGTGCGTTCCCCTGCAAAATGTCCTCCATAAGGGGAGTTGTGACAGTGGTGGAGAATAAGCTCTTGCTCTTCTTGAGGCACGCATCTCCGCAAAAGTTGGTCTTTTCCTTGTTTAAAGAGATAAGGTTCATCCCATATGTAAAACCTGACATCATGTAAAAATCTCTTTCTTTGGTCGGAAGACATGTTAGGCGGCATGATCTTACTTACAAGATAGTTCACAAAATCAGCGTACCAAGGGATTGAAACCACATCTAAAGCATATAGTTGTTCATCAGGAAAAAAACTCATTAATTGGGGCAAAAGATGTTACCAACGGGTTATCAAGGCGTGAGAGATGGTCAGCTACTGGGTTGTCTGCGCCTTTTCGATCCCGAATCTCAATGTTGAATTCTTGGAGGAGGAGGATCCATCGGATGAGCCTTGGCTTTGCGTCCTTCTTGGTGAAGAGGTAGCGAATTGCTGCATGATCTGTGTACACAATTACCTTGCTGCCAAGTAGGTAAGCTCGGAACTTGTCAAGTGCAAAAACCACGGCTAGGAACTCCTTCTCTGTAGTCGCATAGTTGATTTGGGCATCGTCCAAAGTACGACTAGCATAGTAGATTGCATGAAATCCTTTGTCTTTCTTCTGGCCAAGTACCGCCCCAACTGCATAGTCACTTGCATCACACATAATCTCAAATGATAGCTCCCAGTCTGGTGATATAATAATCGGTGCAGAAACTAATGCCTTCTTCAAAGTGTTGAATGCTAGTTTGCATGCCTCATTGAAGATAAAAGGTGCATCCTTTTCCAATAGCTGACAAAGAGGCTTGGAGATTTTTGAGAAATCTTTGATGAATCTCCGATAAAATCCGGCATGGCCAAGAAAACTTCGAACGCCTTTAACTGTCACAGGATAGGGAAGCTTGTCAATTACCTCTAGCTTAGCCTTGTCAACTTCTAGCCCTCCACTTGATATCTTGTGGCCCAAAACCACTCCTTCGGTGACCATAAAGTGGCACTTCTCCCAATTTAGGACTAGATTGGTTTCCTTGCAGCGCTCAAGTACCTTATCCAAATGCTGAAGACATTCCTCATACGAGTCTCCAAAAACTGAGAAGTCATCCATGAAGATCTCGATCTGCCGTTCGACCATGTCAGAGAAGATGGCCATCATACACCGTTGAAAGGTGGCAGGTGCATTGCAGAGTCCGAATGGCATTCTGCGAAAAGCAAAAGTACCATAAGGACAAGTAAATGTTGTCTTCTCTTGGTCTTCTGGAGCAATTGCGATTTGTAGATAGCCGGAGTATCCATCTAGGAAGCAGTAGTAGGCATGACCTGCCAATCTGTCCAACATTTGATCAATAAATGGTAGTGGAAAGTGATCCTTCCGAGTTGCCTTGTTCAGTTTCCGGAAATCAACACATACACGCTGACCGACTACCATCCTTGTCGGGATGAGCTCGTTGTTGGCATTGGAAACCACTGTCATACCTCCCTTCTTTGGGACACATTGAGTTGGACTCACCCACTTTGAATCTGAGATAGGGTAAATGACACCGGCATCGAGCCACTTGATAACTTCCTTCCGTACTACCTCCTTCAGATTCGGATTGAGTCGTCGTTGTGCTTCCACTGATGGTGAAAAATCATCCTCCAAAATGATCTTATGTTGACAAAGAGAAGGACTAATTCCCTTGATATCTCCGAGTGTCCATCCAATAGCTTCTTTGTGTTCGCCTACCACTTTTAACAGTTGCTCTTCTTGATTTTGATCCAATAAGGAAGAGATGATGATTGGCAACTTATGATCTTTATCTAGGTAAGCATACTTGAGATGTGTTGGAAGTGGCTTTAGCTCTAATTCCGGTGGTGCAAGAGTAGATGACTGTAGTTTTGGCCTTGGTGTGTCATCTAACTCCAGCGATTCTACCGTACGTGCCCATGCCACCATTTCTCTAGAATCTTCAATTTGTTCAATATCTTCCCTTGAAATTTCCTGTGCTTGCTCTTCTTCCTTCTCAACTACCAACTCATCCACAACATCGATCCGGTAGCAATCATCCTCTACAGATGGGTACTTGGCTGCTTCAAACACATTGAATACAACTTCATCATCACATACCTTGAATCGGAGCTCACCCTTCTCTACATCAATACTTGTCTTTCCGGTAGCCAAGAATGGCCGACCAAGGAGAAGTGGTACATCACGATCTTCTTCCATCTCCATAACAATGAAGTCCACCGGAAAAATCAAGGTGTCAACCTTGACTAACACATTCTCCACTATCCCCTTTGGTCTTGTCACCGATCGATCGGCAAGTTGGAGAACTATTGAAGTGGACTTCATGTCTCCAAGTCCAAGCCTTCTGAATATTGAGAACGGCATAAGGTTGATGCTGGAACCAAGATCAATCAATGCCTTCTTAAATGTTTGGTCTCCAATTGTACACGGAATAGTGAAGCTTCCGGGGTCCTTCATCTTTTGAGGTAGCTCGTGGCTCAAGACAGCGCTACACCCTCTTGTTAACAGAATGACTTCAAAATCATCAATGCTCCTCTTCTTTGAAATGAATTCTTTGATCCACTTCCGATATGTTGGCATTTGCTCAAAAGCGTCAAGGAGCGGTATGTTGATATGAAGGTTCTTGAAAAGCTCCAAGAACTTGTGGTAGCTTGGGTGCATGACTTGCTTGTTCACCCTCTGAGGAAATGGCGGTGGAGGGTACTTCCTTTCCGGTGTTGGCTTGATTGCCTCCTTAGGTGCCTTCTCTTTTTCTCCAGTGATAGGAGTTACTTGTAGCTCATCTTCCTCTTCCCCAACTATCTTCCTTGGTGGAGGAATTACTGGAGTCTTCACTGCATTCTTCTCCAAGTCTAGGCCACTTCTAGTTGTGATGGCCTTGCAATGCTCTTGTTTGGTGGGAGGAACCTCGGTATTGCTTGGAAGAGTGCCTGGTGGTCTCGCGTTGAGTTGCGTTGCCAACTGACTGATTTGTACTTCAAGATTTCGGATGGTTGCTTCATGGCTCAACACTTGCTTGCGCAGTTCATCCTCACCTCGACGATCTTGTGGTGGTGGTCCGTTTTGCTGCCACCTTTGTTGATATGGCTGGAATTGCTGAGGTGGAGGACCTTGAACATTTCCACCTCCGTAAGGTGGTCTCGATTATTGAGGTGCCTGTTGACCTGCATTATTCTTCCAAGAAAAATTTGGGTGGTTTCTCCAACCCGGGTTATACGTAGTGGAATACGGATCATTATTCCTATTAGTATTACCCACAAAATTTACAGGCTCAGCAATAAATGAACAATTATCCGTGCCATGTGATCCAGTGCAAATTTCGCATACCTGAGATGATGATGATGCTTGAATCGACATTGACCCTTTAACTAGTTGCGTAAGCGTTGCTACCTGTGCCTTCAAAGCAGTCACTTCATCATTGTCTTGAACACTAGCAACTCTCTTTCTCTCGGTTCGTTCTCCCCAATCATGGTTGTTGGTAGCCATGGCTTCGATGATTTGAAAACCATCAGCTTCCGACTTATCTGTCAAGTTTCCTCCAGCTGCTGCATCTAGGTTGACTCGAATAAGTGGCTCACATCCATTGTAGAATGTTTGGATAAGCATCCATTCTGGTATCTGATGATGTGGGCATTCGCGAAGTAGTCTCTTGAAGCGATGCCAAGCCTCGTGCAGCGATTCACCACCTAGCTGTTTAAATTGAGAAATCTTATTACGCAGTTGAGTGGTTTTACCTGGAGGATAATGCTTTTCCAAGAACTTGTCGGCAAGCTCGTCCCATGTTGTGAAGGTGCCGGCTGGAAATGAATCTACCCACTCCCTAGCATCATCTTTCAAACTATACTTAAACAGTCGAAGTTTGATGGCATCTGGTGTGACACCATTGTACTTCACTGTCGAACAATGATCCTCGAAATTTCGGATGTGTCTTGCTGGATTTTCTGAGGGATAACCTCCAAATTGGTCTTTTTCAACCATTGAAAGGAGGTTGCTCTTGATCTCGAAATTGTTTGCCTCCACGGTTGGATATTCAATGCTCGATCGAAGGTCAACAAGCCTTGGGTGTGACTTGTGTCTCATGGCGGCAGGAACATTCACTACTTGTCGGTCGCCCATCTCTTCTACGAGTAAGTTTCTCCTCCTGATTTGCCGAATTGTTCGTTCAATCTCTGAATCTTGCTCAAGAAGAGGTTGGTTCTCACGACGAGTATTTGGCATTCACCTCCTGTACTTGTATGTTGCTATAACACTCAACAGAGAGGATCAAATGCAAAGGGTAACAATAAAAATGTAACAAAGCTTAGTCTCAAAACCAAGAACACTAGTTCCAATATTAACGAAAACAAGTTCAACTTCTATTCCCCGGCAACGGCGCCAAAAACTTGATGCGTCCAAAGTTGGATCAATTATACGTGCAAGGATACACGATCGCACAAGTAATATTGTGATAAGTTGATTCGTCTCCACAGGGAATAAAAAGTGAATAAGTTCGCTAAGTACCAGATTATGCGTTCCTAGACTTTAAGCTAAGCGAATGGATCGTTGGTTTGATGATCTAATACTACTGTGTTAAAATCTCAATATCGATTATAAATCCAAGTTTGTCAGGCCTAGATTGATTAGCAATATCAAGTTTTTCTCCAATAAATGAATGAAGGCTATAATCTAAACCAAGTTGTCATCCTTGATCAAAATATAAGCATTCATTGATCTACCTTAAATAAGAACTTCAAATATAAAGATAAACTTGCAATTAAAGAAGACAATGAAAGTACCTTGATTATATCGAATCCAAAGTTACAATATCCTTAAGATCAATTCAAGAACACAAAGTAAAAACTAACAACTAATGTTTTTGTCTTGGAGAGTTCTTTCCTAAAAACCAAGCTCTTCTCCTCTCCTCCTCTCCAAGTGAGTTCTCCTGCAGCTTCCACCTTGTCTTGTCCTCCTCCAAGTTGCTTTCCACCTCAAAAGTGTAGACAAAGGTAAGTGGGAAGTTTGGTGAAGCAATTCTATATGTTGGCTGTCGAACCCCAGCGTACGTTGGCCTGGCCAGCGTACGTTGGGGTTGCTCTCTGCCTCTATCTTCTTTTTGTCCGAGCACCCCCAGCGTACGTTGGCCTGGCCAGCGTACGTTGGGGTTGCTCTCTGCCTCCCGAGCAAAACTTCCCGAGCAAGGCCAACGTACGCTGGCCTGACCAGCGTACGTTGGGGTAGTAATCTGCCCCAACTCACAATTGCCTTCAAACTTCCGAATTTCAGCTCGACTCATCGCCTATGTCCACCGATCCTTGCCTTAGCTCCCAAGATGCTCCAAATACCTACAAAACACACCAAAACAATAGGTAATCTTCTCCTTGACCAATTAATCAAAATGAAACAAAACATAGACAAGACTCAACTTAACACTTCCTAAAACGTGACAAGACGACATAAACTAAAGCTAAACGGATGCATGTTCTCACATGCATCATATGCATCGGAGATATTTGAAAAAACTAAATTATTAGGCTGTAAACCAGCTATAAATCCAATAATTCAGAATCATAAATTCAAATAATTTGAAGAAAGAACTCAAGAGGAGCTCCAGAAGAATCCTACATTTTATAGAAAAGTGATTGGAAAATTGATTTACTTAACTATTACAAACCTGATATTTCATATGCAGTTGGAATAATGAGTCAATTCATGGAAAAATCCACAAGGACTCATATGAAGGCACTGCTAAGAATTGTCATATATGTGAAAAATAATATAGGACATGGCTTGTTCTATAGCTCAGATGAAAATCTAGAGATGAAAGCTTATTGTGACTCAGATTATGCTAGTTGTCCATACACTAGGAAATCAGTAACTGGGAATTGTATTCTAATAGGAAACTCACTTGTCAGTTGGAAGTCAAAGAAACAACAAACAGTGAGCAGATCATCAACAGAAGCAGAGTATAGGTCAATGGCTTATACTAGTTGTGAGATCACATGGTTGAAATCACTACTCAAAGATTTTTAAATCGAAAGTCAAAAGCCAATAGATCTGTTTTGTGATAACCAATCAGCAATATATCTCACCAAAAATCCTGTTCTCCATGAGAGACCAAAACACATTGAAGTTGACTGCCATTTCATCAGAGAAAAGGTAGCACAAGGAATAATTGATGTGAAGTACATTCCATCAAAACTGCAATTAGCAGATATGTTCACAAAGGCAATCTCTGAAGAAGATCTAGAGAGAATAATGCACAAGATGGGAATGAAGAACATCTACAATTCCATCTTGAGGGGGAGTATCAAAAGTTGATCAAAGTTAATGGCAGACACAATAATAGACAACTTGCTATTATTTGGAAGATAAGATAGCAAGTTGATTGTAACTTTTACTTATTTTTATATAATTATTAGTCTTTACTTTGGCTATAAATAGAAGGCCTCTGAGGCATTGTAAACCATCTATTTTTATCACTCATTATTCAATATACAGATTTCATATTCTGCTGCATTTCATCTTCTTGTTTATATCAGTTTACTTTGAGTTTTAATAGATCTAAAAGGAAAATATTGCCCATCAAAGTTATTTTAGGAAATGCAGGATCGTCACTTGCACAATGGGACCAACTAATGTACTTGTTATTTTTTGAAACAAAAAATGGACCAACGTAAGACATATTGTCTTGTATTGATTGATAATGATTTATAGTTTGGAGCATTTTACTTGCATTACAAAGTCTTCGAGTCTCCTGCAGACGAATATATTGTCTCTTACTCACCCTTGTGATATTTCATTTCCCGTAATGCTCCATATTTTATGTTTTTGTTTTATACAATGTAATATTCAGATTTGCTAATTCGAATTATTCATATTTGAATAAAGTAAAACATTTGAAATGTGAAAAAAATATTTCAATAAATATTTAAGACTATCTTGTAATAAACATAATGAAGCTAAAATAATTGTCCAATGAGTAATTCTTTCTTTTGTAACATTCAAGTGTTCTCAACTTTACATTTCCTTCCTTACTTCAAAAAGAAGCATCACATTGGTCATACACGTGGCTCATTTTAAGCGTGTTAAGATGAATCATAAATGCTAAGAATATAAATTGATCATCAATTTGTATTAGGACTAATAGTTCCATTATGTTTAATGTAATTAGTTTAACCACAACCATATATTTTGAGTTTGATAGATGTGCACAATTGATTCTAGGTATTTCATCCAGTGACCTCTCTACATTTATAAAGATGATAATACTAACTATCAACAACTATCAGAAAACGTAAGGAATGGAAGAACAAGCAAATTATAGCTTTGAGAGGATTCAGACTACGTGGACATCAGGTACAAGGTTGCAACCGAGTTCTTGGTAAAATCCTGCAACACTAGTAGTTTTACCCTCGTCTATCACGAGAGATAACTTGATCAACCCGAGCTCCCATGTTTCGATTCTTAACTTTTATCTGAAAATTTTTCAACAATTATTTAATATTAATGAATATTCAAGAATTTGAACTAAATATTTATTGATTAACATAGAACAACGGTATCTTCAGTTTAGATAAATAGAATGAAAAAAACTCATATAGAGTGTACTAAATGTTTCAAATTCCTTAAACCAAAAAAAATGTTTCTTATACTGATATGGAACTCATGTCGACCAAAACGTGCCCGGACCAAATGCCAGCTATAGGATGGGCCCCCTGCTGGGTGGATAACTGGTGGAGTGAGCTATTAACGAGGTGAAGGTGGCCTAGGATGGGAAGTCGAGGCGGAGGTGGTGGGAGCTTTTTAGTCCTCAAGGGGATGAGGAAATTGGAGAAGGAATATTTTTCTTTGGGAATCGAGCGATGGGACATCGGTCTGGAGCTTGCTGACAAGTCGTCGGACTTTGGGAAGAATGACGGAGATCGGAGAAGATGGTCGGAGATAGCAGAGAGATATGTTTTTGTATAAATATTTTTTTAAATTGTACAAGTAAAAAAGTAATGTTCAAGATAAAGTAATAATAATTGACGAGTGACGATAACAATGAGATAGAGAGTAACATTATATCAAACAGAGGGAGGGGCACAATCATTTTTGAAATAGATGGGACTGAATTGATAATTTGATCAAACATAAGGGACCAATGTTACTTGAAACTAGTAAATTTGATGTGTAATGTTTGAGATTTTTGAAATTTATTTAATTTTTATACTTGATATCGATATTTTTATGCAAAAATTGCCAACTATAAAATATGATATGTCAAACACTATAAATCTAACGTACCATACGTAACGCAAATTGTTGGCTTTTGGGGTCAGATTACATTCATTATTGCACAAATTTGGGCTCGGGCCCATTGGGCCCCAATCAATGGACCAGCCCAGAATAATAAAAAAAGAGGGAGGAATTGATGTCAGCGCTTACGTCAGCGCTAACATCATCAAGTCCACCTGGATGCCTACATGGGTGGCCCCTACCATGTGTCGCCACATGGTGGGCCCGGGCTTTGCATGGCAAAGCTGACTGGTCGGGCCAATTCCTATAAATAGGAAACTTCGGGTGACTGAAATGTAACTTTGCCACAAAAATCTCCTCTCAGAATAATAAACTTTAGTTTAGTACCAAAAGTTATTTTAGATTCGCAATTAAGGACATTCATGTAAATTGAGTAATTGGTCAGTTCGATCATGATCATACTCGATCAGCAACTCATGGTACTCGATCCAAACCTTTCTGTATACTCGCTTCAACAAGTAAGTATGATTTAATTAGCGTAATTATCGTTTAATTAAATAAAATTATAATATAATTAATTGCTAATTATGAGCTTAATACCAACACAAAATATGCCTCCGACTCTACAAACTATAGTATTATAAAATCCTTCGTATATCCATTTTTGTCCATGCTATGGAGAAAAATTTATTCTGAATGATTTCAAATAAACGACACGCTTTTTTTTGTTGAAAAAATGTAGAAATACCAGTATCAAAATAAAAAAAGTATACAATCTGATATTCTAAAAAAATTTCATTATCGCAATACATTGACCAATAAAATATTTGGGACATACTAATATTACATAGTAAACATATTTGTATCATAAACATAAAATGACATCACAATCCCCTTTATTCTAAATTGTTTAGAATGAAGTTTCATTATAAACCGAATCCAAATCTACCAAAAGATAATTATAGACTTATTAGGAGGTGTTACACTTGAGAAAAATCTGACAAGAAATAATTTAGAATAAATTGAAGAATTATTTGAAGTTATCTTTCCAGAGCAATTCTACAGTAGGAAATAGACAATAAAATTGATCGAGAATCAATAGAAAAAACAGCAAGTAATAAATAAGAATAACAAAACAGATAAATACACTTATGTCATACAGAAAAAACGAGGAAACAACCAAGAGTAAATTATGTGGAATAAAAAGATAAGACCGAGAGTTGTAGACTTGTAGTCTGTGAGTGGTGGAGCAGTCTTGATCACAATATTTTTATATAGCTATCTAATGAATAATTAGAATAAAAACAAATATTGAAAACCTGATTCAAAAAAATTATATCGTATAATTAGATTTCATCCTAAAAAGTCATCCTATAAATCTTAATTATTTTTTCCCAAAACTAACGTGCAGGTACAGCCCCTATAACAAGTGCAGTTCGGCTTCAATATTATCTTTATTTTAATATATTCTTCTCAAATTTCCAACAAGAAAATAAGAAAGAAACTGCACGAATTTAATTTTCTCCTTTTTCGTATGGTAAATTAAATAAGTTTTTAGTGATAGAAGCGTTTCCACACGAGGTATATAAATGAGAGGGAAATTAAAATAGAGTCCGCGAAGGGGATTTAGGTTTTCCGTTTTCTAAAATCAATTGGAACAAGACGAGAGACGAGGAAAACAAAGAAATTGAAGAGGCGGTGTTAGGTTGTTGGAGGGGTTGGGGTGGTTTTGGACTTTGAAGCTCCAGTTTCAAATCCCAACCGCCTCGAAGCTTCCCTTGGTTCGTAATTCGCTTTTTAATTTTTTTTTTTAATTTTTTGAATTAATGTTATCCAAATTAGTAAGATTTTTCCGATGGCTCTGGATTCAGATGTTTAATTAGTAACGATGGAGGAAGAAGAGGATAAGATTTTGCTGAATAGTCTGGGCGTTACGTCTGCCAACCCGGACGACATCGAACGCGGGATTTTAGCCGAGGTAGGTATATGATTTTAGCACTTGCTGAATAGTTATGTTGCCTTTCGAAATGACATTGTATTCGGTTCCGATGTTACTTGATTGGCCGTTGTTGTAGGCGGTGTGCAATGCATACAATGTTGATCAAGTTGGGACGGAGGAGGGGCCGTCTGATAAGTCGGAGATCATAGATCCGTCGTCCACGGAACAGGCAAGGCTTGTCAGTAAACTTAGGGCTGTTCGGTTTGAGATAGATGCCGTTGCGTCAACAGTTGAGAAGGTGCGGGGTGGCAATGCAGAAGGAGTAAAGGAAGAGGGCGATGCATCTCCTGATGATTGCACCCTTCATCAAGTCCTAGCTGCTGATCGGCTGAGAAGTCTCGAGATAACCAAGGCTCAGCTGGAGAAGGAACTCTCCCAATTGCAAGACGGTGATGCTGTGGAGCGTAAAGATGATGAAAAGATGTTGCGGAACCTGGTCAAGGAAGTGCCCAGGTTCAAGAGGAAGTCAAAAGAAACTAAAAGTCTCGGAAAAGATAAGGAAAAGCGACAGAAAAGGGTCTCGTTCAGTGATGATACTGATTTTGATACAATATTAGATGCTGCATCTGCTGGATTTGTTGAAACTGTGAGTTGACTTGCCTTTACACGGTTGCTTTTAAATACCAATGGCAAGTGATGTAATAATTGTTTCTTCTGTTGCTCAATGATTAAGCTTTTATGTCTTAGGAAAGGGACAAGTTGGTGAGGAAAGGCCTTTTAACCCCTTTTCATAGTCTTAAAGGATATGAGCGCGCCCTTCAACAACCAGAGAAATCAGCTGGGCACTCTGTGTCTGGTCAGAAACATGAGAGTGATGATGATGCCTCGGATAGCATTACCAAAGCTGCCAAGTCACTCTTCGATGCATCAAAAAATCGTCCATCAACTAAGCTTCTTGATCCAGAAGATCTACCAAGCCTTGATCCACCAACTCGTCCTTTTCAGAGGCTTAGAGCTCCTCTAAAAGCAGCTCGATCTGCTGTAAATGATGCAGGCAAGAGGAAGCTTGCAGACAGAAACAAGAAACGACCATTGCCTGGTCAGAAGTATAGGAAACATGTTTCGCATGAGGATGATGAGCATTTTTGGCAGGAGAGTGGTAGGTTTGTTTATCTTGTTATTTAGCTTGAGGTGTCTGAAGCATTTATTAACTGTTTTGGTACACTTTTTTCCTATAAAGTCAACCAGGTTTTATTCGATGCATCACATGGTTATAATTTTTCGATATACTTGTTTGCCGCATTTCTCTGTTTTCTAATTTTACCTTTCTGTTCTTCAGAGAATGTTATCTGTGAAGAAGAAAGGCCAGGGGATTCTGATAACAGAGATGTCATTGGACTCCCATTTGTGACACTCGAAGGTGGGCTTAAGATCCCCGAAGACATATTTAACAAACTTTTTGACTACCAGAAAGTGGGGGTGCAGTGGCTTTGGGAACTGCATTGCCAAAAGGCTGGTGGAATAATCGGGGACGAGATGGGCCTGGGTAAAACTGTTCAAGTGTTATCGTTTCTTGGAGCATTGCATTACAGTGACATGTACAAGCCAAGCATTATAATTTGTCCTGTCACGCTTTTGCGCCAATGGAAAAGAGAAGCCAAAATTTGGTGTCCGAAATTCAAGGTGGAAATTCTGCATGATTCTGCTCAGGATTTTCGCTCACGGAAGAAACGTGGTAGGCTTTCTGATAGTGATTGTGACAGTGAGGATTTTTCTGACAGTGATTATGAGGGGACTGTATCAACCAGAAGCAGTAATAAATGGGATTCTTTGATTAATCAAGTTGTAAAATCAAGATCAGGATTGCTGATCACTACTTATGAACAACTGCGGTTACTTGGTGAGAAATTGCTTGATGTAGAATGGGGATATGCAGTTCTGGATGAAGGACATCGAATACGAAATCCAAATGCTGAAGTGACTCTTGTCTGCAAACAACTTCAGACAGTTCACCGGATAATAATGACCGGGGCCCCAATTCAGAATAAGCTGACTGAATTGTGGTCCTTGTTTGATTTTGTGTTTCCTGGGAAGCTTGGGGTACTGCCTGTATTTGAGGCTGAATTTTCTGTCCCAATATCTGTTGGTGGTTATGCCAATGCCACACCCCTACAAGTGTCCACAGCCTACAGGTGTGCTGTGATGCTACGAGATCTGATCATGCCTTATCTCCTTCGTCGGATGAAATCAGATGTAAATGCCAACCTTACCAAAAAAACGGAACATGTCCTTTTCTGTAGCCTTACATCGGAGCAACGCTCAACTTATAGAGCATTTCTTGCTAGCAGTGACGTGGAGCAGATAATGGATGGCAATCGGAATTCTCTGTATGGCATAGATGTGATGAGAAAGATATGTAACCACCCTGATTTGCTTGAAAGAGAACATTCCTGTCAGAACCCTGACTATGGGAATCCTGAACGCAGTGGAAAGATGAAAGTTGTTGCTCAGGTTTTGAAAGTTTGGCAGGAACAGGGTCATCGTGTTCTCCTTTTCTCACAGACTCAACAAATGCTCGACATCCTTGAGAACTTCCTAATTTCTAGTTTTTATTGTTATCGGAGACTGGATGGTTCAACTGCTGTAAAACAGAGAATGGCATTAATAGATGAATTTAACAACTCAAATGAGGTGTTCGTTTTTATTATGACTACAAAAGTTGGTGGATTGGGGACAAACTTAACTGGTGCGAATAGAGTGATTATTTACGATCCAGATTGGAATCCTTCAACTGACATGCAGGTATCCTTTTTAAAATTTTACTTTGTAATTCTGCTTTCGGTCTTCGGATTTAGTGCTTTTCCTAATGCTATAGCTGGTTGTGTCATCTGCTAGTTCTAAGTGGAAGTAAAAGAATTTAGAAGATACACTTTGTTTTGTACCTAGCTTCGATTTTATCCTAGGTATAGACTTGAAATTGTTGCCTAAACAGGCCAGGGAGCGTGCTTGGCGCATTGGCCAGAAGCGGGATGTGACTATATACAGATTGATAACTCGAGGAACTATAGAGGAGAAGGTATACCATAGACAGATATATAAACACTTCCTCACCAACAAGATTTTGAAGAACCCACAGCAAAAGAGGTTCTTCAAAGCCCGAGACATGAAGGACCTTTTTACACTGAATGATGATGGAGAAGGCGGGTCAACAGAAACTTCTAATATTTTTAGTCAGTTGCATGAAGATTTTCATATTGTTGGCTCAGAAAGAGATAAGTCTGACAAGGGGAAGGCCCGCAAAGGAAGTGCAAATAATTCTGGTGAAGCTGCGACTGCCAATGACATCAATTCAGTTTCTAGATCTTCCATGAAGAAATGTAAAGAAAAAGCTAGCCATAGTGATGGCGAAGTAGATGGAGAAACAGATATTTTAAAGAAACTGTTCGATGCCCATGGGATTCATGTAAGTTGTGCTATTTTCCCTTTTTTTAATGTACATAAAATCCATTGACTTTCTTTTTCTTTTTGTACGGTTGCTGTGTCGTCCTCTGCAGTATTGTTAAGGCCGAAATATTTGTCCTCGTCCAAAGTCTGTAATTATTTATAGCATAAGTAAATATTAGTTGGTGCTGCTACTTTTAACTACACCTCCGTGGAGAATTTCGTTGTATTCCTTGGATTGCTTGTACTGTTTGGTAGTGGATATTGCTTATTCTCACTATCTGTTATAATCAACTATGTTACCTTCAGAGTGCTGTGAACCACGATACCATTGTGAATGCAAATGATGAAGAGAAGATGAGGCTTGAGGACCAAGCATCACAAGTTGCTCAAAGAGCCGCAGAAGCACTACGGCAGTCGCGAATGCTTCGGAGCCGTGACAGCATATCAGTGCCAACATGGACAGGGAAGTCTGGCGCTGCTGGAGCACCATCGTTAGTACGTCAGAAGTTTGGTTACAGTGTGAATTCTCGTCTGATTAAATCATCAGGTGAATCATCCAGCAACAAAGCGAGCAACCATAATGGCATTTCAGCTGGAGCATCTGCTGGGAAGGCACTGTCTTCCTCCGAGTTACTTGCTAGAATCCGCGGAAACCAGCAAAGAGCTGTTGATGCAGGGCTTGGCCAATCAAATTTAGCATCAAGTCCCGGAAGAACAAGACTCGAGAATGGCGGACCATACCGGGCATCACAGAATGTATCTGGAGTTCAGCCCGAGGTATTAATTCGTCAGATCTGTACATTTTTGCAGAGGGGTGGAAGCACAGATTCTTCAAGCATAGTGCAGCATTTCAGGGAGAAAATACCACCCAAGGATCTCCCTTTGTTCAAAAATCTTCTGAAAGAAATAGCTACTCTGGAGGAAGACCCAAATGGGAAATTCTGGGTTCTTAAACCTGAATTTAGCAGTAACGATGGCTTGGGAAATGAACAATAATAGCCATTGAATCAACATTCGTTTTAGATTTTGATTTTTTTTAGTAGCTTCCCAAGTTTTTGGTCTTCTTGAATGTAACAGCGGAATTAGCGAATGAGTTCATTAGTATTCGCTCAACAATAGTTGATTCCGCATCCATTTATGTACATACATCGAGGATATCATGTACATAGCCACGAAAACTTGAATTATTTTTTTTAAGAAAAAGTATAATAAGATAAATTGGTTTTGATGTAGAGCGTTTTAGTGCGACAACCCGTTCAAGGGAAATTTTGAAATTTCAATTCCCTCATTGCAGATGAATGGATTTGGATCCGACTAGACATGAACAATTTCGAATAATTGGGGTTCAATTGGACTAGTTCAGATTTGATCGAAAATTTTGACAAATGATATTGTATTCAGTCGATGGTCACCTCTGAATCACATTTTTTTTCTTCTTCCTCTTCAAATCTTTGACCAAAACTCGCCAAATCCTTTTTTTTTTCTTGGACTTTCGTTTTTTTTTCCTTTTTTTTTCTTAGATGAAAGTAAGACATTATTTTGCGATTTAAAGTCAAGATAATTTTTTTTTATCGCGATGTTTTTTTAACCAATATTTTTTTCTATCAACGGTCACAATCCCATTTTACTTAATGATGTACGAAATTTCATATTAAATAAGCTTATACATATCATGACGTGGTTAAAATACCATTCAGAAAAGAAAAAAACTCCAATTCTAGTCCTCCAAATTTCAATCTTGATACAATCAACTCGAGTCATTTTCTTTAACTTTCCCCCATAGATTTTAATTTGTAAAGTAACCTTTAAAAATACTTCAGATTGAAAAAATATTAATTTTTTTAAATAAGGGAATCTAAAAGTTTCTTACTTAATAGTAAATAAAATTTAAATATTCTGATGTTTCTCTTGAAGTGCAAGATCAATCCAAAAGAAAATCAAATCCTCTTCAAAGTTATCGAATTTAGTAAGCCGTTTTATATCCGTCTCACCTCCAAATGCATATCAAGTATTCACACATTTACGGTATCACATAAACATATAAAGATCTCAATCAAATAACTTCAAGCACAATACAAAATAAAATTCCAACCAAGCCACTAGACCGAAAAAACATACATTTAAGCTCTCGCCGAATAGTGAACCACATAAGTGGGAAATTAGCTTCATTAATACATCAAATTAAAATTTTAATTGACGTGAGATATTACAATAAAAATATATGTATTGGGAGTGAGCCCCGTGACTTATGGAGGTTAAATAAGAAAACTTCTAGTGTTGGAAAGGAGAGGAGAGGTCTAGTGGAGAAAGTGGGAGAGATTTTCTTATATGTTTATTTTATTTCGATATAAATATACCATATTTACATATCTTAAGTGTTAAATTTCTCCTACAAAATTGCAACGTCGGCTTCTTTAAAACTTTCGTAGCAAAAGGGAGAGATTTAGGGAGCGAAATAATTGGTCCGGGGATTGAGAATATGAAGCCGTCACTCTTTGTATAACATAGGCCACATAGACCTATCAAAATACCCCACCTAAAGGAAAAACCCTTGCCCGTTATCTTACAATCATTTGTATCTTTCCTCCTTCTTTGGGACAGCATGATTTCATGTTTAAGAATGATTGACACGTCACCGTGTCGATGACGTCTACTGCCAATTTGTGGCTCATTATTCCCCTAACAAATATTATTTGTTGTGCTGCCTTTAGACTCCAATTCATTCCTTGATGATACGTTATTGGTTGAGTGAGGCATAAACATGTGCCCGTCAAAATGTTACTACGAAGTGGCTCCTCGATTGGTAGAAATTATTCTTATTTTGTTGCAAGATTCAAATTAGAACTGTAGAAATAATCTTGAATGAATAAATGTATTTTGTTGGCCAATTTTAGAAATCCCACACTGTTTATTGTAAGATAAATAAGATAGAATCTATCAGTTAATTATCTTAAAATTTTAGAATAAATATATGAAACTCTTTGTGTCACTTTCCTAAAGGTAAAAACACAGCCTCCATTATTTGTATCCTAAGCTAACCCCACGGTCCCGTCATATCGACTCCCACATATCTTAATTATTGTCACCAGAAAAATACAAATTTCCTTTGTCCTTATTGTCATTATTATTGATGTTCTAAATTCAAGCTTTAGTACAAACCGACACTCTAAAATCTTATTAGATACCAATTATTATCATCTCAGTTTACAAGAGAAAGATACACTTTGTTCTTTCATTAACTACTGAATTCAATAATTTTAAATCTTATATGTATCTTCTAACAATATTAGAACACACGTCTTCAAAATTGGCATATGCTAGATTTCGTAGATAAGTATAAACAGAACTAAAATTGGGTCAGTGGCGGAGCCAAACATTGGTCCCGGTGAACAATGATCGGATCATTAACTATTAATCATATCGATGCCACATCATATTAATAATGAATGTATGACAACTCATGATCATGCTAGTATCAATTATCATAAGTCGACGTAATCAGAAATACCTGATAAAGCTTCAGCGTACAACTAGATTTCAGATCCAAGAACCAATATATAATTTTTTTGGTGAATGACAGAGATAATATATCACAACGAATATGGAAGAATGAGATACCAAATCTAAAATTTATTATTTTTGAAGAACTTAGGGATATAGTTAATAATAAATTTCTTTTCTCATTAGAATATGAATTATAATGGAGTTCAAATTGATTCAATTAAGTCCAAAAGGAGATATGGACGACCTTAGAGATTAAATACTGATATATGTGGTTAGCTGAAAAAATAAATGCACAAGGCTAAAAAAATATATGTGGAATATAAGAATACACAAGTCATAGAAATGGATACACGTCGAACCTAGACTTCATGCCTATACTAAACCATGCTATCAATGAAGAATCCTATATAAAAAAAAAACCATGTCTCAACTAATCTGAAAAAAATACGCATTATCTGAAAAGAGTTTGCTCAAAAACCAATCTGATTAAGATGACTTTTGTAGAATGCATGGTAGATAGATCTCTCCAGGAAAATGAACCAAATTCTGATGGAGATTCTACAGTTGTTTTTGTGGACTTTCACGGTGGTTGTTTTCCATTACTATTTGTGGTATGATGAATTTTAGGCGATTATTTTAGGAGATTGATTTTAGAAAAATCTTTCATGAATTTACTATCTATTTGTCTATGGAAAACAACTAGTTTAGTCTTCTTATTTCGAAGAAATAAGTAGTGTAACTTTCTTATATGAAGTAATATACATTTTTTATTATTGTAAAACTAATCCTTGCCATCACTGTTTACTCGGCACCTAAATCCAGAATCTAGCAAACTCGATCCATTTCCCGCCAGCCCGCTCCGGCGGATGGATGAGATGATCCTTCTTATTGCTCTTTCAAATTTCTGAACTAAATAAATAAATAAATAATGTTAGTTTAAATTTCTGAAATAAAAAATAGTTTGTAGACTTTGATGCCCTTTTCAAGAGGAAATTTGATTTTTTTAAAGATGGATGCGGGGTTATCAAGAAACTGGACATAAACTATACAAAAGATTCTATTAGTTCATTGTTTATATAACTTATATAACTTAACGTTCACTTTTAAACTTATTTTGTTAAATTATATAAGTTTAAAACAATACAAGCAGATTTTTTAAAACAGTTTATTTCATTCCATATACAATAAAATACACTAGAGATACAATGAAAGAAGTCATCATATGATGAGCACAAGGTTGCACCAATTGATCTCGTTAAACTATGTTGCGATCAAATTCTAGATTGGTCATTAGACTTGTTTCTGTTGGATCTGGAATTGATCAATATAATGTTGCGGGGCAAATTGTAGAGGATATTACAAAACAGGTGGAGATGGGAGGAAAAATTTGTGCTCCAATCCACAGCAGAAAAAAGAGCGTCAAGCATTTAAACGATATAAAACACCATTTTCACAAAGGTTCACCAGGAAAATGTAAGCAGATATGTTCACCAAAAAAATATAAGCAGATATACAACAAATACATATGAAATAAAGAAATATGTAATCATGTATTAGGTTATCTGCTCGGAAGAAATCCTGACAAGGTATGTATTGGATGGATTCGCATTTTTTAAATTACTATTCCTTTTTAATATAAACAAATTGCAATGCGTATAAAATTGGCACGTGAATATTCATGGAAATCACCCTGATTTCCTTTCCTGGGACCCATAAATAAACTTTATTAAACGTCCAACGCATAGAAAAACAAATAGTTTAAAAATGGAAAGGCTGTTTTGGAGGGTACCTATAATTAATGGTTTTGGATGTTTGTCCATATATAAGGCATCATCAATTGGCTAAGAGTTCCACAATCCCCACACTGGAAGGAAAGAGGGATATCTTGCAACTTTGGTTTTTCTTGAAACTTCCTTGTTATAACTAACTAATTACAATAAACAAATGTTTATGTAATTCTTGTTTAAGTTTAATTAGATCTTGATCACTTAAATGTAACATTATTATATAATTGTTGAAAGAATTTTATCATTTTCCAAAAGTATCACATGATTCGAATTAAGATTAGTTAATTTAATAGATCCAGATACAAGATAATATAAAAAAAAAATAACTAGTTACACAATGCGAGAATTCCTAACAGGCAAAGGCACTTTCCACTGAAGCTATAAATACACCTAAGACCAACCTTTGTCCTCCATTGTGTAGTTCCAATCCCAAACAAGAAACCCTTTCAAACACAATCCATTCCATAAATATTTCCTGTTTCGTGTATTTACTTATTAGACTTATCTCCACCTCATAAACACAACAAAATAGAAAGAAAAGAAAAGAAATAAGCCCTTAGTGTTTCTTTGAGAACAAGCCATAAATAAATGGGATTGAAGGACATTGGGGTAGCTCTGCCACCTGGGTTTAGGTTCTACCCTAGTGATGAAGAGCTGGTCTGCCATTATCTCTATAAAAAGATCACAAATGAGGAACTTATCAAGGGTACCCTGGTGGAAATTGACTTGCATACCTGCGAGCCATGGCAGCTTCCCGGTCAGTAACCTTTATTATCAGTTTTTTTCTTATGATAATTAATTTTATTTATTTATTTGTCTTTGTGGATATCATCTTCTTCTGGAATGATGTTTGTTTTGTCTAGCCTAATAGATGATTAGCAAGTCTTTTGAAGATGTAGAGAGAACATTTTATACCAATTGCCCCTAATGAGATAGAAATACAGAATAGAATAGATTTTTTTTTAAATGAGTACATATATCCTCTTAGGTTTAAAATCTAGTTTTGAAGTACAGGCTCAAATCTCTACTTGATCCTTAAAATAACTAATTACTATTTGATGATACATAAGTCCTAAATTTGCATTAACCGATACACATGCACCTCCTACATGTAAGGGGCCGAATAATGATTATATCTAAGTATAAAATATCTCTTGTTAATTTCATGCATATAAACGATGTTATAGAATTAGAAGAATATCCATGGATTTTCTTTTCCTTCTACCATACTAATTCAAGGAACCATGAATAGTTTTTGGCAATAGTTTGGAAGAATGCTGGGTTGTTTGAGTTCGTCGTAACCCTTTTGTAAGGGACTGGAAGGGAGAATATCCCATCACCCCATCCATTCCATTTCCACCTATAAAATAAAATAATAAAATATAAATAGCTGGAAAGTATTAAAAGATAATCTGCAAAAAACGAAATCGAGAATAGAGACAATTTAGTAGGGATGATGACCAGTAGGATATGAATTTAATTCTCCAAATTATGATGTGTGTATGGTTAATTAGTAATGACAGTGTAATATTATTTGAAATTGATTAGTTAGAACAGTCTAATATTATTTAGTCCCTAATGTTTATCCAATCAAATTGATTAGTCTTGTAACCGTATTTCAGACACTTTTCTTGCGAGACATCACTAAAAGCTAGGAATATACCACAAACTTTAAAAATGACTGAACTTGTAATTGTGTAAAAAGAAACTGAACTCGTTAATAAACCTAAAATCAAAATCTATATTATCAAACTCACTCATCCCGTAAAAACCCACCTGAAAATGGAAAATTTAGTTTTGAATCTAAGGAGTCCCTATTTTTCGGTTCGTCTAAAAATAAAGAAAAAAATTGAGAATAGATTAGGTGCGGATTGTATCATACAGTATGAAATCTGGGCGAATCATACTGAAATCTTTTTCATGCGATATAGACATTTCTTTCGTGCGATGATGACATGTGTATTTTTTCCAATGAAATTTTCTTCTTATGATACAAATCTGTGTGAAATTTTTTTACTTTGGTCCCATAATTTTTGATTTTTTGCAAAAAAAATTCAGTAAGTACCATTAAAAACGATACCATTCCTGACACAATCCACCCTGAAAAAATCCATAGCGATGGGGGCGGAGCACTTCGTCCCTAAGAAGAACTCTTGTAGCCCTAAAAGAAATACTTGCAAGAAAAAAAAAGAGAGGGCTCTAATATACACAAGCATTTGGTCAATTGGTAATTAGTAATTTTTATAGTTAGGGGTAGTTTAGTACTTTTAGTGGTGCTTTGCCGGAAAAGTGGCCGAAATATATATACAAGGACTAATCAATTTTATTTGACAAATACCAGGGACTAAACAATATTAAGATATCTCGATTGATCAATTTCTTCAAATATATTGGACACGGTAACTATATTGTCCAAAAAATGAATTAGGAAACTCATACCTTACCTCAAAGTGTGTAGGGTTTAGGGGTTTGAAAGGCTCAACCCTTGAACATTTTATAATTAATTATTTTTACACAAAAAAAGTAAATATTACATATAAAACTTAAATAAATGTCACACATTTTACATATTACACATCAATGGACAATAAAAAAACACAAGTAACATCAACTTTAAATATAAGTTAAATGGTAAAAATTTGTTAAATCTAAATTCTACTTACATAAAAAATCCAACCAAATAAAAACGGAAAAAATTATAGGTTGACATCGTTCAAAAATCAAAATGTCTTTAAGCCAAACAATATTCATAAAATTCTAATAAAATATTTATTATGTCAATAAAAATAAGTATTATAAGTTCCAAATTAGGATATGAATAAACTGATCAAACTATGATATGGTTCAAATTATGGTATAAGATATCTTAAATTAGATCCTTATCACTAAAAATAGATAAATACTCGTATTTTATACTAATCTCACTCAAAATCAACATACTTAGTCTCACAAATTAGGTTAGAGTCCAATCCATTGAATATGAATATTTAATGGCATCCATAAACTTCAAGAATTTGTTCGAGTGGTCGTTGACCTGAGATCCAGCCAGGCACAGTTACTAATGGCATACTTAATCGAGTAGGATCCCCTAATGAAATTCTCGTGGATTTGGACGTGACAAAAGCGTTATATGTCCAATGTTAGAGTTGGACCTATCCTTTATAGTTACTTCCATGAGAAATCTTGCGTTAGACCAGTTTGCATTTTGACATATGAGCTGCAATGCTGAGCAAAGAGTAGATGAGAGGAAGTAGAGTTTGATACAAAGTTGTAATGAATAATATTGAATTATTGGGGAATTTATTCCCTAAAATAGATTCAATAATACTTTAACCTTAAAAAAATAGAGGACAGGTGAACAACGTTTATTACTTCGCCAATCATTTATATGATTTAATTAATTCGACAGGTGAAAACATGTTCAATTTCTTTAATTCAATTAATCAATTGAAAATCTCACACAGTTTAAAATAAGAGTGTGAGATTACTTTATGAGGGTTCATTATCTTAAGATTTTGATTTGAAACTTGAGATTTTAACATGGTATAGAACAGGTTAATTTTGTGTTCATTTATGTATCTGTAGAATATTCATTTCTTGCACATTAATGATGTATTTTTTGACATCACGAATTTTATTTGAGATGACATGTTGAGAATCTTAAATCACTTAAAACAAGAACCATTGATAATTTAACAAATTTTAAAAATTCATCAATCCATTAAATATTAAGTTGAATAAAAAAATCTTAAAAAAATAATCCGTCGAAACCATCCTATCAACTACATTGGCTTTTCTTTTATGTTGGTGGAAATACCAGAATTCAACATAAGCTGGCTAAATGTCCATGAACAGGAAAAAACACAAAATTTCTACAAAAGTACTATTTACTTTTCATCACACCAATTAAGCAAAAAATAGTTGCAGGTTCTGGAAATATAATTAATTTCCTACAGGCTAGAACTATTTTACTTGTCTCTTCTCTAAAAATAAGATGGGGATTGGGAACCATCAGTACGGGAACAAAAAGAGATTTGATCACATGTGTCCGAAATATCTTGAAATTTTTTAATAAATACTTTCTATATCAACAATACTAGAACAATTATTACAGCTGCCAATAGGGTCTACGCATGATAATCTATTTTGAAATGGCATTCCGTAACGAGAAATTTTCGGTGGTAGTGACATAATAGAAATTTATTGGACAACCAAATAAATGGTGCGGAATTAGTCCATGTGCTAATCTAACTTGTATTCACTTGATGAAATATTGGATAAAAAGTTTATAACGGTAAAAACATCATTGAAATATCCCAAAAATTCATAAAATATTGGATATTTTCAAAATTTAGACTTATAAAATACAACCTATTATGACGGGGTTTTTTGGGATACTAGTGTTTTTACCATTCCATAAATTGAGCTATGGCCTGGCATCAAAAGTCACGGCTGTGGTATCCAGGAACTTTGTTCCCAAAAATTACAGAAGTAAGGCCACGACATGAACCTTGCAGCTTTGCATTTTTTTTTTAGTTTTTTAAGAAATTCAGCCATGCCGTAACCTAGTAATGTCGTTGTGTTGTTTCTTTGAAAAGTAGTATCCCTTGAGTTTTGAAGTTTATTCTACGAATTTTGTGTGTGATAAAAGAGTATAAAAAAATTGGTGTCAACCTCTATAAATAGTAGCATTATGTTCTTATTTGAATTAATTAGATCTTTAGCATCATTCTACCCATTCTCGGTTCTTAAAAATCCATATTAGCGTATTTCTGGTTGGGTCAAAGTCGTACATACTTTGAACTCAGTTGCAATGTTAAAACGTCATTGTATCTTAATGGAAAATCTTCAAAAATCTGTTGTACTCGAATAATTTATCTAGAGGGTCAAACTTTGTCTGAAATAATCAAAAACTATTTAATGTTGTGCTACACTAATTTTCATCCTCTATACCAAAAAAAAATTCATCAATTTTCAGTGGGTAAGATGATATTTTTTAATAGAGTGGAGAATACTCTAAGTATATGATGCAAGAGTCAAGCAGAAGTCCAATGCCAACTTGCTATTCGTACAACAGCACTGTAGTAAGCTGCAACATATATCTGTTAACATCAACCTTATGCTACACGTAAATAAAAATCATATGTTATAAAATCGCTATAGCCCCTATACGGTACAGTGTCAATCGAAAGATTCCCCTTTGATTTTAACGTTCCTTAATAGATACCTCAAAAGATTTACCTACATAGCCCCCTACCTAGCACCCTATCTCTATTCATTAAGTCATAATTATTCTTCCGAATTCATGGTTTATCTGGTTCCGTAGCTCACGTTTCTTGTTGGAAAATTCTTTGGCTGAAAGTGACACATCAAACATTTATTCCCAATAATTGCTACCAATAATTCAAGACGTCACATTTATCTAATTGATCGAATAATATCTATATTTATACATGTAATTCTGACCATATACCCCTATCAGATAATTTAGTGTAAACGGCGACTTAACACGTAAATATATACATGTCTATCCATATACCCATGATTGCGGAGTGTAGAATTGTACCGATTCCGTATGGTCACGGGTACTCTTTCCTCGCGTAATTTTTTTCACACAGTAATAAGGAATCTTGCACTCGATTCAGGAATTGATATAAATATTATTGTACTCAATAAAACTTAATCTTTTCGAGGAAAAAAAAACATATGTACGTGCATGACAGTTGCAGTCGCAGACACAAACCATGTTCGTGAAAACGTTGTTTTATCTAACATGTAATAATGTACATACAGAGGTGGCCAAGCTGAACGCCAGCGAGTGGTACTTCTTCAGCTTCCGGGACCGCAAGTACGCCACTGGTTTCCGGACCAATAGGGCGACGACAAGTGGGTACTGGAAGGCCACGGGGAAAGACCGGACGGTGGTGGATCCGACAAGCGGCGAGGTGGTAGGGATGAGAAAGACGCTGGTCTTCTACCGGGGCCGAGCTCCCAATGGTATCAAAACGGGTTGGATCATGCACGAGTTTCGCCTTGAAACACCACATATGCCCCCCAAGGTAATTTTCACCGATCCCATCTGTAATAATCTTACTCATGCCCTTTTTTCCTTTAATATTTGCATTATATTATGTGTGGTGTCCCTAGGCATGACTTTGATATGGATGTATACGGAACAAATCAAACACCCGCATCTCCACATATCAAAATAAAACACACATATCTAATCAAATCTTTTCGGTGTGCATTGGGATCCAATAACTTGAGTTGTGACTGCACTGTGAAATTAATTAATCGATCAGTTGTTGTCTTTGAAGTTGAAGAGAATAAGAGAATAGTAATATATGTTATATTATAGCCTAAGAGAATTTTCTATGATATTACAAAGTGTATATAATCTGACTAAAGTCTAGGTTAACTTACTAAAAGTCTGAAAATTGGCGTAAATTTTTTAAACAAAATAGCAAAAAGTGCTATATGTGGGTCATATTAGTAGTTTTTTAATTAAAGATGCAAGCAACGTTGATGAAAAATGGTGCTAGTTAGTAGCCGTGGATCATATAAATGTTGGATTGATTTGAACTGCAAACTTTTGTCCATTATTATGAAAGTTATTTGACCTAAAGATACAAGGTGTAAAATAATTTAATAAAAAATTCAGGATTCAAACCCTTATATTTGAACGTTTCTGGTTAACAACATGCGACAAAACCAGAGTCCGACTTGCTCGTGTATGGATATGTATGCTATTTTTTAACTTTCATATTATTAATATATATATATATATATATGTATATATTTACCAGAAAATAGTTAAAATCACCATGATTCTATGCACTTATAGAGCAATATCATCAATTTAGTACAGAAAATCAAGACCTCACATCGCAAAAAGCATAGCCATATAAACTTAGCTGCCTTTACGGCATATGAAGAACGATGGTGATCTTTTCGGTTCTTTTTTTTTTCGTATCCTATTCTGGTGACCAGTCAATGGAGAAGAAATGATCAATACTACAAGCCATGGTCGCATAAACTAATTATATACAGAGATAGCTCGAGTTAGTATAACGTCATTTATAAATAAGGTACGTAGAAATTAAGTGAACGTGGAGGGTTGGTCTCCACCAATTTGTCAGGTAGTATTTTCACAATTGTGCATGTGAGTGACAAGAGAGAAAGATACATCAACCAAAATAAAAACATAGCTTATAAGTTAGCATGAATTAATTCTCTTTTATCATGTCTCGGGGTCCTAAGTTGGGTGAAATGACATGATTGAACTATGAATGTTCCCCCGGTGACATCCTACATGGGCCTTATTAGGCTAAAATTTATCTCATTGTCCCTGCAATAATTATTTTTAACGTATATCAGTATTTATCGGCTGTCATTTTGGTGAGCAGTTTAGAGAAGATGTTTGCTTTGATAGCTGATACTATAGACATGATACAAAATTGTACAGAACACGTATCTGTTGTTTTGTTTTGCTATTTGTTATGTAGTTTATATTTCCGCTTTGTAATGCTATTACTTAATTAAATGATTATAAAGTAATATCCTTTAAAAAAAATGTGTTGCATGGTTTCTGTCATCGTAATTTCAGGAGGATTGGGTCCTGTGTAGAGTATTCCACAAAAGCAAAGGAGTGAACTCCAACGGCGGATATCAACAATTCCAATTCCATGCAACGTCGACCGGTGCTTATAATAATAATAACAATATCAACATGGCGTCATCTCCTTTTACAGGATATAATAATATTAATCAGCCCATCATCAACTCCAACGCTGCACATTACGAAGACCACGATCCTACTTCTTTTCTTAACCTTCTGGAGCTCTCCCATGGCAAGAATATGGCCACCAACGACCCGGTTATTAATGGCGGAATTAGCTTGAAGGCGGATGACGATTTCGGGTACCTATGGGAGGACATGAACTTGGAGGAGACAAGCATGGGATCTTCCAATTTGGAGGACAATATGGTCTACAATTGAGAGGGAGAAGAATGTAATTAAATTGCTTGGGATAGTGTTATACCAATTTGTTGGATGAGTATATGTATGTTTGGACAGGTTGCCATTTGGTTAGGGCTTTTGTATTTATTTAGTTGGGGGTATACAATAATTGCTGCATGTGTATACCATATGGTATATGGTTCATCTGTAATATGGTTCAGGAATATTATTTAGTATTGGAGAGTTATATTATATTCCGTGAGAATTTTGATGCAATCACTCGACTTCGGCTTTAAACAATAATTCTATTGAAAGGGGAGGGACTGAATATAGGCTGTAAATCACCTTTCAAAGAAATGCAGCTGTAAGTATTATTATTATTTATTAATAAACTCTACTTATAAAACAATAAACAGTAGTTATAAACAACAATGACTTGATTCCACCGAAACATTAAAAAACAAAAATCATTGAACTAAAAGAAAATTAAATTAGGACAGAGATTTAGTTTCATTTTTTGAAACTAAATTGACCAGGTAAGCAAAAAAATCGCTGCCAGCCCATCCCCGGAAGCAGCCCAATGCCAAAGGCCCGAAACCCAGAGACGAACGAGCTAACGAGGTTTTTTCATGCGATTTTTAACTTTTTCCTTTTGAAGTTTTCAATTATTACGGGTGGCAATATATCTTGGTCACAATTTACGAACTCCTCCACATTCTACCTCTTGACAAGATCTCGAAACTAATATTCATCCGGTGATTGAATTGACACACACGTTGGAGCAAAGATGAACTGAGTATTACAGTTTTAGGTATATGTGGGAAACCATGGACGTTCCCCTAACTATATACTTTACAAACATAACGTGGGGATACTAGGATATGACCCTTATCGACGGATCAATCAAACATCAGCAATTACAAAGAAATAGCAACAATAGAACCTATTAAAGAATATTGTATTTATCCCAGCAAAAGAATGAAGTTCTTCAATCAGAGGCCAGCTGACACCAATCCGTGCAGCGTAACGATTCCAATCAAGACATTGTCCTGGTTGATCACAGGCAAAAATTGTACCGGGGATGGTGGGGATTCCATCTTCTGCATGGCATCCACAGCCATGGCCTCTGGACCGATTGTTCTCGGGTTTCTGGAACAAAGGTTTCGTCGTAAGGACTAAGCGTAAACATTCATAACAAACTCACTCACAACCACGAGACTAAAAGCAATTTTGTTTACCTGTTGCAATTCTCTCCAACTGTCTGCTTAAAGATGCCTTCGCCACTCGCCTTAAGAGTTCGCCGAAGATCACCATCTGTAAAAGTGCCAATCAGATGATGCCCTTCATCAATAACAAGCAGGCACCCACATCCTTTGCTTGTTAGCTCAACAAGCTGATCCATAATTAAATCCCCTTCTTTACATAATGGAAGCTCATCTTGCTTCTTCATAACATCTTTGACCTGCACCGAAAGGCCAGTTCAGAAAAGGGAAGAAACCGGTAGCAATGTCAGCCATATTGCAACTCTTTCATCCTGATTTAGTCAATACGACGTAATTTTTTCCATGCAATGTTAATGCAGTAGAAGATCCATATTTAGTGCTTATGAACTACCACAATCTCAAGAACCAGAACCGAAATCCAAACAGAAACTCGATGACAACAGCGTCACCCAGTAGGCTACAAACATATATTATAGATTCACACAACTGAGACGAATTGGCAAATATGCAAAAAAGAAGAATGAAGGAAATCTTCATTCATAGGACACCATATCTCCAAGTTGACCCTTGCATATCTACAGATCTAATTAATCTCTAGTTTCGGTCAATTAAAGCAAATGCCAACATCCCAGTACTTTCTGGCCCAATTTAAACCCATCGGGAAATCAGGCACCACTGCCGCCACAATACACACTAATTTGACCCTTCTATATCTCCAGATCTACTTAATCTCTAGTTTCAGCCAACTAAAGCGAACACGGACATCCCAATGGTGTACTTTCTGTCCCGATCTAAAGCAACCACGAGGAAACCAGACACCACGTACATCGAATCAAGGAATCCGAACTCCGAACCGGTCTAAAACTGCTACACCATTGTACTCTGTAACACGAAAAATCCGCGAAATAATGTAAAAGAGTCAGAAGGAGATAAAGAGCAAGACCTTGAAGATCAAGCTTTTCCCAATCCTGCCCGCGGGATGGTTGGCCGCGTACTCTTCCCTCGATAGGTTCCTGGCGCCCATGAGGGCAACCGCCACGGTGTCCCCGAACACCATCTGAATCGCGGTGGAGGTCACAGGGGCGAGATCGAACGGGCAGAGCTCCCTCTGCAGCGGGAGATGGACGTTCATGTCGCAGGCGGACGACAGGGCGTTCCCCTCCACGGAGGTCACCGAAACCAGCCGCGCCCCCTTCGCCCTCGCGCAGGGCACCAGCCGGAGCAGCTCCTCGGTGTTCCCGGACTTGCTGAAGAGCACGACGACGTCTTCGCCGGATACGGCGCCGATGTCGCCGTGGAGGGCGTCGACGGGGGAGAGGAACCGGGACGAAACCCCGAGGGAGGTAAGCGTCTGGGAGATCTTGTTGGCGACGAAGCCGGATTTTCCGACGCCGGAGAAGAAGATGGTGCCACGCGCTTGGAGGAGGGTGCGCGTGAAGGCAAGCGCCTGGGGGAGGTCCAGGTTGTGGAAGAAGTAGTTGAGGTGGTTCTGTTGGGATTTGAATAGGTCGAGGAGGGTAGTTTCGGAAATCTTTAGGTTTGGGTCCAGATCCGCCCTCGGAAGTGATCCCATTGTGTCGGTGGGATGAATGGGTTCGGTTGGAAGGAAAAAGGTGGAGAGGAGAGCAGCGGAGGATGGAGCGAAGCTACTACATAAATACATACATACACGTGATTGGATGTGTCGGTGGTGTAAAATACCATAAAGTTTTGCACACATCATATGGATGGGAATAATTGACCGTCAACCTAAACATTTCCATAATGGGAAAAGAAATTTAAGTACGATTTATCTAAACATTACTTTAGTACCATGTGCTAAAAAATTCTTAATTCGAGTCATATATTACCAATTTCAATTATTTTGGTCCATGGGTAGTTGCCTGAACAATCCTCATCATGTCCAACCCCTGCCTTACCACTTGGACGAGCCACATCATACATTTTTTATGAAATGACGTCACGTCATCATCTTTCATCTCTTCCTTCCCGCTCTTTCTCTCTCTTCATCCTTTCTTCATCACCATAAACACAACACTTCTCCCTTAAAACACACCCCACTATATAAAACACCCATCCCACGCGTTACTCTCACTCCTCCTCCATTGTCTGGGACCCACACCATTAACTAAAACTCTCACTCTCCTCTCCTCCCAAGCCACCACCGAGGAGGAAGAAGGAAGTAACGTGAGGCACAACTGGGGGGTAGAGCTGGTGAATCGGTGACTTTTGTGAGTTTCATAAGGGAGAAGGAAGATGAAGAGAGGGAAGGAGGAGATGAAAGATGATGATGTAGCACCATTTCATCAAAAATGTATGATGTGGCTCGTCCAGGTGGCGAGGCAGGGAGTCGGAGCAGGATGGAGATTGTTCGGACAGTCCGTGGATCAAAGTGATGTAAAATTGGCGATGTATAATTCGAATTAAAGTTTTTTACCATAAGGTACTAAAGTATTTTTTAGACAAACCACAGGGTACTTAAAGGTTCTTTTCCCTTCCATAATTGACCATCAATTTATTTGCATGACTAATGTAAATTTAGAGAGAATATTATATTGAAAGTGATAAATGAGCGAGTTTTTTTTTTATAAATGTGAATAATTTATTTATTTATTATTTTTTGGTTTAAATAAAGTACTCTAAATAATTTACCGTAATTGCATGATCTTCGTTTAAAACATATTTTTAAAGTCCATGCAAAATTCAATCTCTTGAGTTTTAATTTATTTTACTTGGATGGTGGACCTTTATTTTATTTGGATGGTGGACCAGATTCTTATGTAATCCGATTATCTGTAAATAACTTTTTCTTGTAAGAGACTTCAACATCTTTTTACAATCTGCCGTAAAATTGGAGGAGCCTAATATCTGATGCGACCTTGTGTAATTAGTGGCTTAGTGTCATGGCAACAACGAACAACTCCAGGTCACCTATCACTTTTTTTTTAAACGAGGTCACGGAATCTCCTAATCTTTTTTCAACCAACAATTATAACCATCCGAGTGGAATATACCGACCTCCTTTAGATTATCTAAATACATATCTACTCACGATATTGGAAGCACATAAAAACTCCGCATAATCAGGTTTAGCAAGTCGCATCAAAATTAGATAAACCTCTAACAAAAGCAGGCAGCTAACATGAATTTAATTCAATTCCCAGAAAGCAATTGCACCAGCTCACTTTTCTTCAAATTGGAATACCCTTTCATACCGCGAGACTTTGCAAGCTCCCGCAATTCTGCGAGCTTCAACGAACCTAAATCGTCATGTTCAGTTGGCTGTTGGTCACCTGCCTCGACAGAATTCTCCTCCTTCAAACGCTTGCCTTTTTCCGTGACAGCAAATATACCCTCGTCAACGGAGGAAATTAGCCCTGCCCCCAGATCTTGCTCTGACTTAAACTCCTCATCCGATTCCGACTCTTCGTCCAGCTCTGGCTGCTGTGTTTCTCCAAGGTCAGTATCGACACCTTTACCGCTGTAGATCAGTTCATATTTTGACATTGATGCCCATCCTGGGACAGAAGTCGCATTAGGTTCTGGGGAGGAAATCATTCCTTCCCCATTTGGAATAGAATGATTGCGACTCCTGCCTTTCCTCCGAGTGTTACTAATTGCCTTCTGACCATATGCCGCACTCCAGTTATGACTAGAATGATCCGACCTTAACAGGTTCATAATTGACTCAACAACTTCATTATCTTTCCCTTCTACAGTTTCAGCCATATGTACATCCTTTCCAGCAGTTCTCTCGCGCAGCTTTGGTTCCACCTTACTAACAAAAAATTCATGAATTTCCTTTTCCATTTGCTTAGGTAAGGCATAGGCCTCAGACTTTGAGGAAGAGAACATAGTCCCATTTTTTGAATCTAAAATATCAGACTCATCGGGGCCTTCATCATTGTTGTCTTCATCTTCATTCCAGTTTCTATTGAAATCTGGGTTTCCCCAGTAACTACCAGGACGTGCTCCAAACAGAACAGATGCTACATTTGAAACCCTTTTATGAGAAATGAACTTGACCCTGGTGAGAAGGCAACAGTCACCGAGAGAAGAACCCGATGAGAAAGTAATCGCTCTCCTTGATACTCCGGAACATTGAACAGACCGGCTGTCAGGTGGCCCAAAACCTACAAGAAAAAAACTCAACTCGTGAACAGATATATTATAATTCCACTCCACTTAACGCATCTACAATGCAACACCCCTCAAAAGGTACAATACGAGAAAAGTAAAGCATGCATCCATCCCGCGCACTTGCACCAAGCACTTTCCCTTTTCCTCTTAACATCTATTCCTACACTAAATGGAAAAACAAAAACAAAAAAATTTAGTGTTGATACACCTAGAAAATGAAAAATCAAGGTATATTCACACACAACAAACAAACGGATAAACAGCCTTACATACAAAAACCATCACTCAACACCCTTTATTCCATTTTTCTTTTATGAACAAATTGCAGAAAATCACAAAGTTAACAAAAAACCGAAACCCCACCACAAGCGAACCAACAGACGGGTTAGGCAAATGATACACCAACAAAACCTAACCTCCAGCTAAACCCACAAACCGGATAGTCAAGAGGGCGCCCTGTGACCAACAGACCAGAGGAGCACAAACTATACCTAGAACTAAACTCAAGCAAACCCACAAACCTTGGCAACTTATAATTTTTTAGCACATATAACAATCCGGAATGGAACCCAGATATAAAAAAAAAAGAGCCAAAACAACCAGAAGCTCATTTTATCAAACATGTGGCGAGCAAACATAACCACAACGAAACCCTAAAATAGAATCACAGCCAACAATTGAAGACGAGAAGGGGAAGCAGCGTACCTGGGGCTGGAACGTTGTTAGCGATGAGATGGGTGGTGGTCTGAGACATTGGTACTTACGAGGGTACCCGACCCGGCACCTTTCTTTGAGGTTTAAGCTTATCGGAGAGACCGTTGGGGCTTATATATAATAGACCCATCCGCAGCGGGGTCTCTTCTCTCGGTTTGCCACGTGCAACCATCGGGGACTATTACTACTTTGGTCCATACATTCTCCTCGGGTTCATTGACATGGTTACTATTATCTGAGATTTTTTTTTTGTTTGTGTCATACTCGATAATGATTTGTAATGTTTGAAATATTCAAATGATTTTGTTTGATTATTTTGGCACACATTATGAAAAAATTAAGATTAAATATGCATATCAGAGAATATGATTAAGATAGGTAACTGCGCGAGATATTTTTTAATGAGCGTGTGAATAATGACAAAATACGCTGAAAAAAATTATATTGGTGTGTGGAGTGAGTTAAACAAATTATATAACACTAATGTTTAATAATCTGAATGATTAATACCATACAAATAGAATAAAGTATCTTAAACAATTTTCCTATATAGCTAATGTTTAAGCTAGTGTATATAGCCCATGAATTTTAAAATGAGATTGTATTCAACTTTTGCTCATTAGTTGGTCAACGCGACCATTAATTTGACTCAAAAATTCTAACCAGTTTTTTTAGTTGATCGGTAATTATGAAGTTCTTTTTGATGGGTTACCAACCGCTAGTTAAATAGTAACTAGACTTCCAAATAATTGATAATTATGATGTTCCTTTTAATGGTTTACCGACCGTTAGTTAAGAAATCTCATTAAAACTTTGCTTATTTTCAGAAAACATTTTGCTAAAACTTAACTACTAATAACGAACTTGATCAATAAATTAACAACTCGAAACAAAATCTCAACTTTCCCTCGGGTTTGGATTCGGTCCTGGACATTAAAAAAGTCCAGGACCGTTCTGGACAATTAAGTGGTTTTTTCAATTGGATCAACTGGTTTTGCTAATGTGTTAAAGTGGTTTTGCCAAGCGGGTCAAGTGGTTTCTTCAAGTGGTTTTTTCAAGAGGATCAAATGGTTTTTTCAAGCGCGGGATCAAATGGTTTTTGCCAGTATGTTCAAGTGGTTTTGTTATTATGTTCAAGTGGTTTCGCTAATGTGTTCAAGTGATTTTGCCAAATGGTTTTTGCCAGTATGTTCAAGTGGTTTTGCTATTATGTTCAAGTGGTTTCGCTAGTGTGTTCAAGTGATTTTGCTAGTGTGTTCAAGTGGTCTTGCCAAGCGGATCAAGTAGTTTTTTCAAGCAATTTTTTCAAATGGTTTTTTCAATCAGATCAAGTGGTTTTTTCAAGCAGATCAAGTAGTTTTTTCAAATGGTTTTTTCAATCAGATCAAGTGGTTTTTTTAATGGAATCAAGTGGTTTTTTTAACCAAATCAAGTGGATTTTTCAAATGGTTTTTTCAACCAGATCAAGTGGTTTTGCGAAACCACTTGATCCGCTTGAAAAAACCACTCGATCCCGACTTTAAAAAAGTCCAGGACCGTCCTCGAAATTCGGTCCAAGACCGAATCCGGTCTCCTTTCCCTCATATTAACTTCCGGTACGTACAAACATAGTAACATTTGAAATATCACATGAATAGTAAATACATTATTTTTTGTGAAATCTATAAGGTGTATTGTTATTTGTTAGTGCTCTCTCAATGACAATCACATGTAAACATATGGTAGTATAGTTTTAAAAAATGTAATCCAATCTAATCAAATTAGAGCAGTAAAAATGGGATTGTTATGAACATTTCAAAATCTGGTCGGAGTGAACAATTCGTACAAATTGTTGACCAGAATTTTCGGGTTTGTACTTGTCATGAGAAAACTTGAAGAAAAAAAAATTCAAACCCCTCAATTTGTTTGTCCGATTACTCCCAATTTTCCCGGGAAATCTGAAATTCTGAAGGAGAGAGACCATCCACAGCTTTTGACTTCCGAAAGCTTCAACCAAATTTCCTCGGACCGTATTAGGAGGAGATAAATGGTATTCAGATCGGCCATTACTTGATCGACAGACAATTAGGTAAATCTGTCAACCCATCATAAATTCAAATAAAAAAAAATCCCAGGAAAACAACTAGACGAGCTCCATCCGGATGGGCAAGTATTAGTAGTAAGTAGCTCACACACAGAACAAATAGGCTATGACAGTAATCGACCTATGCATTTTGACAAGGCATGATGCAACACCAGAGCCATTTAATTCATCAGATACACCTCTAAAAAATGCAGGCAGCTAAAATGGATATTACTCGACCGCAAAGATAATCCGAAACATGGGGCTAGAATCATACATCAAGCTATGAAATACATGGTGAGATTATGAACAATCTTGATCAGAAGCACTTGAAAATCAGCCCACACAGCATTCTTCATCCGTTCACAAGGTATCAACGAGCTTAATTCAATTCCCAGAAAGAAATTCCACCAGCTCACTTTTCTTCAACTTGGAATACCCTTTCATACCACGAGACTTTGCAAGTTCCCGCAACTCTGCAACCTTCAATGAACCTACATCTACATGTTCAGTTGGCTGTTGGTCGCCTTCATCAAGAGAATTCTCCTCCTTTGAATGCTCGCCTGTCGCCATGCCAGAAAATATAGACTCGTCAAAGGAGGAAATTGGCCCTGGCTCCAGATCTTGCTCCGACTCGAACTCCTCATCTGAATCTGATTCTTCGTCCAGCTCTGGCTGCTGGTTTTCTCCAAGGTCACTATCGACATCTTCACTGTTGTAGACTGGTTGGTATTTTACTTTAGGAACAGGAGACCTGCGTTGGAAATTTGATTTCGGTCTCGCGACAGGAGTAGCTTTAGGTTCTGGGGTGCTAATTGTTTCTTGCTTTTTTGGAATAAAACGATTCCAATTACTGCCTTCACTCTGAGTGCCACCGGTTGCCTTCTGACCATATGCAGCACTACCGTTTTCTGAAGCTCTGATTTTTTTACTGCCTTTTCCAATAGAAGGCGAACTCAAAACTTCTTCAACTAACTCAATAAGTTTATTATTATCTTTCCCTTCCCCGGAACTTGATACATCCTTTCCAATGGTTCTGTTGCGCCGTAGCTTTGGCTGAATATCCAAAAACAGTTGGACAATTTCCTTATCCAATTCATCAGGTACAGCATTGGGCTGACTCCCATTTTTTGAATTTAAAATATCAGACTCGTCAGGGCCTCTATCATAGTTGTCTCTATCGTCATCCCAGTTTCTGTTCCGGTTTGAGAAATCCAGGTTTCTCCTGTTATTACCAGGACGTGCTCCACACAGAACAGATGCTGCATTTGAAACCCTTTTATGAGAGATGAACTTGACTCGGGCGAGAAGGGAACGCTCACCAAGAGAAGACCCCGAGGAGAAGGTATTCACTCTCCTTGAAACTCCCGAACATGGAAGAGACCGGCTATCAGCTGGCCCGAACCCTAAAACAAGAGAAACTCCATCCATCAACAGACATATTGCAAGACATATTTGCTAATTTTACTTCCCCAACAAACCCTTTATTCGATGGTTCATAACAATGAAACTACAAGAACAGGCTACGACCTTAATTACCTTCGGCTACGACTTATATTCGAATGACACCACCAGGACATGTGCTAATTATTCTCCCTTTTTCCAAATAAAAAAACAGTTAATGGGTTTGCGCCCACTCCAAAGGGGAAAGCGAGATTCAAGAGCGTGAAGAGGAGGAAACCACGAAAACATACAGAAGCTCATTTAATCGAACAGGTTGTGAGCAATTACAAGACTAACCAAAACGAACCCCCAAAATAGATTTCACCCAACAATTGAAGATGAGAAGGAGAGAAACAAAGAAAGAGGGGAAGCAGCGTACCTGGGGCCAGGAAATTGAGATGGGTGGTCTGAAGCATTTCTTCGCAGGGGTTTTAGGGTTTAAGCTTATCGGAAACTATAAAGGGCTCTTTTTTTCCTCTCCTTTGTAAACCCATCCGCGGCGGGATCTGTTTCTCTCGGGTTGCCACGTCGTGCCATTGGGATAATTACTGTTTGATTCCCTACATTTTCCACTTGTTCTTAATTGGAATCGGCAAATTGATTAATGGAAAGGATAATTTTTTGGGCAAATTACTCTCTAGTCCCTGAACTTAACATAATTCTCCTATCGGGTCCCTCTTTTCTCATAATGAGTAATCCATCCCTCTTTTATTTAAAAATGTTTGTCTATGGTCCCCACTAACCAAATCAGCCTCTTTTTTTAATTTTTGTCATGTGAAATGACTATTTTACCCTTCACAAAATGACAAACTTTATCTTATTTTTTTCTTATTGTGAAGGGTAAAATAGTCATTTTACATGACAAAAAAATAAAAAACGGGTGCTGAAGTCAACCAGGGCCCCAAGACCAATATTTTTTCAAAATATAGGGATGGCTAAATAATTTATGAAAAAGAAAGGACCCGATAGAAGAATTCGATTAAGACCGAGAACTAAGGAGTAATTTGCCCTAATATTTTTTATTAAAAAAAGAATTAATCTAATAGGTGTTCATGTAAAAATAGATTTTTTCTGAGAGAATTTTGGGGATTAATTTTTTTTCTATTTTTTAACAATGACACCAAGGGAGTAGTGTCAGAACACCAGGGGACCAAGGATAGGGGTAGGCGGGGTCAGGGTTCGGAACCCTCGTCAGAATATCGGCAACGAGTGCTTGAAGAGGGCAACTGTCCTGGACTTGCCCGGAATTTTTTTCGCAAAACACAGGACTAAATTACTAATTTGAAACTACATGGTATCCCATTATAAAAGTTTGAAACTACAATATACTTATGTGAACTTTTCCCTAAATAATATGCGTTTTGACACTTTCTAATTCCAAAAAAAAAAAGAATGAAAGCTATCACAGAATGCTCGAGAACCTTTTATAAGTTGTTGAATCAATTATGAGCCAGTAATGAAATAAGAATTCCATTTGACATTATTATTTCATAGAAAAATGTCAGACTAGATTAGCAAACGCTCAGAATCTTATCTTCGCCTCTCAACCAAGAGCACTTACAGTCACAGGATTCTTCACTTCCTGATCTAGATTCCACATCATAACCATGATCAAATCCGAAACCGAAATGCCCGGCTATCTTCACAATTCCACATCAAGGAAGATATAAAACTTCAGCCATCGGCTTCAACTGGTCAAACATAAAGCACCTTCAGCTTCTCAGGTACTAGAGATACAGGTGACTATAACAGAAACCAAATTGTTTGACCCATGTGTGCCTATGCCTTGTGATTTTTCGCCATCTCTTCCACATCCAGTTCCACCTGCAAAATCGGCGAATCCTTTTCCGCACTAGGTTCGCTGTTCAAGAGGTACAAAAACGACTTAGCATAACACGTAGGGTGAGATTCTGCAATTTAAGAGGATTCACATAGTGGAGCTGACCTGTTCTGCACAGGACCGTGATCCACGGCAGTTCGTAGACAATATATAACTCTGCCAACTATGTTCGTAATGGGGACTGGACCAAATACTCTACTGTCATTCGCTTCCTGTGGCATCAATGAAAGATACCCAAGATTAGAACAGGTGTAGGCCAGGTAAAGAAGATAAGGGCAGCAAGAATAAACAAAGGACAACAAAGAAAACAGATAGACAAGCTTTGAGACTACGGGAGTGCTAAGTCCCCAATAACAGTTGGGATAAACACCTACGAGATGGGTAACACAATTGTCCAGGCAGAAGAACTGTGTAAAACTGTCATCCGGATGAAGAGCAGGAACAAACTATGATATGTTTGTTTACTATATGAACTAGTAAGGACCATATCAGAAAGTTTTAGGAACTCAATACATTATTGAACAAATAGAACAAAGTTTTGTACCAATTCAAGTCAGGACTCATGCTATTATTTGCAATTTTCTACTCCTGAAAGAGTGAATTGACTAGAGCAGCAAACTTCCAACAGGTTAACACATCAGCCAATAGCAACCAAAGATGTGAACATAGAACAACCCAGATAACTCTTAACAATCGAAAATAAAATACCTTTGGTTTTAACTTCTCATTGTCAGCCAACACCCAGCATTCCTCCTTGTCAAGAATAAAAGGTTCCTCCTCATCGTTACTAGATACCATTTCGTACCCTTCAGTAGCAGCTAATCTTCTCACTAGATAGTTATCTGAATCCTCAGGATCCTTCAAAACCACCACATCTCCCACAAACACACGCCTGGTCAAAAGAGTGGGGTTTCATACAAATGCCACAAAATCAGACAACCCAGGCACAATGGTCCCTTGGACACATCTGGACACGCAGTGTTCTACGGAAATATTTATGCCACAACTAGATCAAAATAATTAAACAAATGCGTACTTTAACCTTTACAGATTATAACTGAATGGTGCCTGCCTAGAACCCCCTCACTTTAATTATAGTCTAGTGGAGACTGCAGAATCTTGCATAAGAATTCAGCCTCAGAGTTACTGAATAATTGCATGGCCTTATAAACAACCTTTCATTTAAATTAACTAAGAAGAAGAAAACGATCTCTTTCATTATACGTGGCATAACTCGAGTATCGGACGAATGTGTTGAAACAACAGAGGAAATTCTGTGGCAACAGTTGAAAGGACAAGAAATATTACATGGGATCTGGGTATGGCAACTTCCTAACAAGCAGAGTGCTGGTTTGCTCTCCCAATGTTGGAGTCATTTCGTGCCCTTTTGCAAAGTGTAAGAATGTCAACTTTCCATGGAGGAGATTTTTGAAAACAGCATCACCAACTTCTCTATCATTGATTTGACCCCTCTTGTAGCTCTGCAATAAAAAAGATGGGAAATCAAAAACAAAATTAGTTCAACTATTTAGGAGGAAGGACAAAGCAAAAATTTTGACAAGATGTTCCACAAATTAACAATGGGGGCAAACTATCAGTGATCTACATTTGGTAAACAAACTTGAAGTCACTTTTGAAGGACTCCTTGAAACAGATTAAGTTTAACACCGACATTACTGCTTCCAAACAAGAAACATACACTCAACTCAGTTTTTAGAGAGATTCTCAGCTCCGTTGTTGAAAAAATACCATGTTCTAGAAGCTTTAAATCTGTAATGAGTAGTCCGGGGGAGAAATAATTTACACACACCATGGTGAGTCAATCAATTCATATTGACATTCTATAGTATAAATATGAGACTCAGTTGGAAACTACCCCAAATTGCTTTATCCACAACCATAAAAGGTTTTGGTAAAATCTCAAAAAAAATTGGAAGTCCAACATCCAGTTTCCATGGTGGAAGAAGCATGTGATAAAGATTTTCTTCCAACATTTACAACTATCGGGTGCACATAATTGGTGGTTCTAATGAACTTCTTTTGCATGTGACAGAATTCTACACATTTCGGATACTCTAGGCGAAATGCTACGAAAGTTCCCCCTATCGTGGACAAATTAAATGCTAAGAAATTGGGCTGAGGGAATCAGCATGATGTGTTAAAACATTGAATCTGACTGTTTGTTAGAGCTTGCGTACAGGGGATGTGGCAAAGAATTAAAGAAACGCACGAAAAAGCAAAACCGGGGCTTTGAGTTACACCTAAAAATTCAACTTTCCGCAGGACGAACAATTTCACTCACTCCAAACCAGGTACAAATCCTAGTACAGTAGTCATGGTTCAAAGATCAATAAGGCCTTACGTCAAGAACACCATCTAGCAATCTCCAAAGTTGTTCGCCTCCCTACATTCGACACCACAAGTTCTAGTCTATGTTGTTTCCCACTAAATCGATGCCACACTTCCTCTGAACTGATCAGCAACTTGTAAGAGGGAAAACCCACAAGCGAATACCCTAATACGTAACATTGGCCGAGTACCCGAAAATTACACCAACCAATATCTAAAAAATGCAAAACCCAGAAATCAATTTACCCCCAAGAAAATCCACACATAGGAAGCCTTCCAATCGAACCCAGGAAGCCAAACGTAAGAACAAGATCTGAATGAACAAACCCAACAAAAAAACATGCAAAGAAACAAGGGTTTGAACAGATTACCTTCCAGCTAAGAGCGACGGAGTACTCGAATTTGTGAGCAAAATAGCGACACCAAGTCGACAAAGAAACCATTTTTACCCTTTCTCTGTGTTCCAATTTCTGAATTCCGTTTTGGGGTTTTAAGGTTATCTCGTGAGGCAGTTAAGTGTTTTTTTTTTTCACATGATCTTCGAGCGTCCCATTTTGGGGTTTAGGAGGAGGAAAAGAAAGGCTTCTTCTCTTTTTCACCGGGGTTAAAAAACCCTGGCAGACTTGCCGGTTTGTTTATGGTCTCGGAGCCGAAAGCGTAGGCCTCGTTTGCCTTTGTTTTTTTTCAATTATAAAAGTTTGCCTTTTCCATAGATAAAAAAAATCCATCTCAATTTAGAATCTAATTACTAAACATTTTCACGTAATTTTTTAATATATTTGTGGCAAGTGGCGGTATTATATGAGGTCAATTAGGTTGATAACATTGTGTACTAACTTTCGGAAAACAATTTTAATCAAGTTAATTAATGAGAAGGGATAGAAAAATTTATGTCTTATGTCGAATGATTATATTTGGATCAATTGAGTCTACGTTCAATCTAATTTTATTTTTGTCTTTAGTAATGGCATATAATAGTGTATGAAGGGATTACGTTAGAGGCGTAATTCACCTATGATCTATGAATGTCATGCACTTCGCATATTAAAAACATGACCATCACCACCAAAAACAAAGTGAAGAAAAAAAATGAAAAGTGTTATTCTCTTTAAGGTAAAGAGAAAAGTATTAAATCACAACATACCCAAAGAATGATGATTCAATCTAGCTATAGATTGCGAATTGATTGGTTAATCAATTTTGTTCGTTTTCAAACAAATATAAGAGGACGTTCCTTAGAGTTTTACGAGATTCTTAAGCTTTTTCTTTATTGAGATCTATTCTAGGGCATCGACTATGGATTCCTAGTTGAGGGGGATCCTCCCTAACTGTCAGGCACTGCTCTCACCGCTCCTCGTAATGAGAAGTAGGGAAGAGGAGAAATGGACTCTATTAGAGCTTTTTTTTTAAATCCCATTGAGATTGTCCCACACAAGGAAGAGAACATAAAAGAAAATTATCGTTCTGATATGCTACCATATGAGAACAATCCGAGCCCATTCAATCAGTTAACTAACACTACACCTTTGACTATAAAGATATGGTCTCAAGTGACTCGAAGGATGAAGGAGATGATGACCCACTATCATATTAACTAAGGAAGACAAGATTTGCATAAGGAAACAATGTGAAAAACTTTGATCATCCAAATGCTCAGCACTCATTATTCTTTTGTTCATGAAGAGAAGCATAGCTTTAATATGGGGTCTACTAACTAATTATAACCTCATCAACATGGGAAATGACTTCTACTTGGTAAAACCACAAGATGATGAAGTGTATAACTATATTGTCCTCGAGGGGGCATAAATGATCATCGATGTATTATAGTTTAGCGGTGGATCCTGGACTTTAACCTGACATCTGTGGAGATAAACAAGGCTGTGGTTTTGGTTTGGATTCTTAAATTGGCCATGGACTTCTAAGACATGCATTTTCTTAGAAACTTGGCTAAGAGAAATGGAAGTCAGATTCACATAAATGCTTATACTCAGCTACACACAAAGGGTGGTTTTGCTCATATATGTGTTGACTAACTAAACCCATTCTTTATCATTTTAGGGCTTGAAGTAAATTCAAAGTCTCTAATACAAGGGCCTATAAGTCATCTATTTTAGGTGTGGTCAGTACAACCATGTTGAATCCAACTGCTTAAGGAAGAGTACATGGATACAAGACTAACAGACAGTGGATCAAGCTAACCCCCATCTAGCTACCGCTCAACCAACTAACACATATCACTCTATCTTCCATAAACTAATTATTAGACCTAAAATTATTAATAGATTTACAGAGTGGATGATGGTATAGATGCAGGATGTAAGCCAGAGGAAACCCTTCGTCAATAAAGTTAAATTAACCTGTCAGTAGAAGATTACTAGAAAAAAAAATTTTGAGAGACACTTTGGGGAAAGAAAACCCAACTTCACCTATAAATGTCAAAGGAACCTTTTTTATTTTGTTAATTGCTAATAAGCAAAAGAATTAAAAAGAATAAAGAGACAAGAGAAGCACATTTTGCTAACAGACAATATTGTCACATTGGTTCAGAAGATTTCAAAATCTAGTTCAACTTGCGACTGGGCCTAGGAAGTATCTCGATTACCGCCTAAAAGAAGAAGAATACCAAGGCTATTAAATAAGTTCAAATATAAAAATAACAAAAATGGACATACAGTGTCAAAAATGGATGGGTAACTCCACTTTAAGGCTACTCCTACTTCTTACTATTGTAGGTCTCCTACCACTAAGAGATAAGCAAGGTAAAGACATGCTAGCCTAGAAGTTAACTATATTAAAGACTTTTCCAACTAAATCTACTTATAAGTTAATTTGCAAGTGAAAATTCGAGACATCTACAAACTTTTAGAAGAATCGATCTTTAGACTTGGAAGGGTCTCTAAAGAATGAAAATGATTATGTAGATGGTTGACAATATGTACCTCATGACAAATGTTGTTTATGCTAGATAACACTTGACAATGAAAACACGTAGTCCATATAGTGGGAACCAAAACAGGTGGCACTATGGGACTATCCCAAGATTATTGTCACCTAGAGAAGTCTACAATGGGCCAATGAAGAAAATGCTTCTAATTTCTTTTTATAGGCCTTTTCACTTGACTTAAAAAGAATATTTTCCACTCTTCCCCTTGGACTAACATGTTTATTATTGCAAAAAACCATTCGTGAAAATGACAATACTATATAATTTTGGGAGAAGGTGAAGCCCGACCTACTAACCAAGAGGTAGAAAAAGCTTAAAAAGCAGCTTTTGACATAACTTGTAAAGTACCTCTTATAAGAGATTGATCAACTAAGAATTCCCACTTCAAGGTTGGGTCCAAATTAACATTGGTGGAGTAAGGAGGAGCACGATAAATATGGTCACCGCAGGTGGTCTCATGAGGAATTGTAGTGGCTCTTGGCTGAGACTTTGGGATGATTCTTGTAAACTGTTTTAGTATCTCAACTGAGATATGGGTGGCTCTAGAAGACTTAGAATTAGTGTGGGCAGTGTGATATAAGAAAGTATTACTGAAAATGGACTAGAAGATTGTGGCTGTCATTCTTTTGGACCACAATCAACCTCTCACTTTAGAATCTCCTCTTATTGTGGACATCAGAGACTTGATGTACAGACAATAAAAAGTCTGAATCCAATATAAATATCGTGAGACAAACCAATGTGTGGATTGGCTAACGAACCATAATTTTGATATCCCTATAAGTACTCTAATTATTGATAGGTTTAATAGTTTTGGAGTTATTCGTACTCAGGATATCATTGATGTCTCCTTACTATATTTGTTGTAACTAATAATTCGATAGAGGCCGCTTCTCATGGACAAAGTCCCGCATAAAAATATGTTATTGACGTAAGTAAAGCTAAAGCAACGGTCGTATTTATATCATTCGTAGGTGCAGCTAACTCCCCCTGAGGTAACTCTATGATTTTCCAAGGTAAAAGCGCCGGAAAAGCCCAACGCCAATCCCAGGGAACAGTAAAACTTCATATAGGGACTTATATAATTTTGATGGTGCAATGCTTAATTTGGCGATAAATCAAACGTCAAAGGAAGGATTTTTCTCTTGAGATACTCTTTTCTTTCCATAAACTTTATCCCACAAAATTTTATGTGGTAAGGATTTGATGAAGTCAGCGATCACAACCCCACAAAATACTGAAGGAGACAAGATCCCGAAGGAGATCTTGCACTAAGTAGGCTGTATTTGACCATTTATTTAATATATAGAGGCATTGAGTCCCTCCTTTCCAAAAAAAATATATCCACATATTTTCATACGATTATATTGTTGCAATTTCATGCCTGTCGAAGACCCCACTGTGGTATGTGCCAATAATTCCACCAAAATATTTGTATCATTGGTAATCATTAGTTTGATGCTTTGGGCAAAACTAATTCCCAGGATGTGACAAGCGATGTGTACATGGCCCGAGTACATATTCACTACGACATGCGAATCACCGATTACTAGCAAATTCAACTTCATGTTTCGAGATTATCGTCTCAGCTAATGTTGAGTCATTTAAATATTGAACCATATAATGTAGTGCATGTTCGTTATTCCTATTAATCGCTTCTATTTGTTACATGTGTTATAAACATTAATGTGGGAGGTATCCTAGGTTTTCAGTGCTGTACATGTGTAGAAGATTATTTTTTATATAAAATCAGTTACTAGTATAAAAAGTATTAATATCCACATTTTTCGTTGTCCTAACACAAATATTAAGAGATACACGACACCAAGTACATACAATCTCAACCTAATGAATCTAAACCCAATACAAGACTTATGGTGTAATTAAGACACAAGATCGAAATTCTATATATGAATAGTTATAATTAAATCACTTAAATTTTTTATACAACACATATAGACGATATCACACATATGCAAATTTGGTTTGTGCACTCCACCGGGAATAAAATAAGCCTCAAAACCCCATACGAACATCGATTAACCATACCACATGACGTACATCTCGAAACCATATCCAAACTTTTCAATCAAACAAAACGAAAACATAAATAAACAAAGCCATACGAAACGAAGCGGAATCAAAGAAAACTAACAGAAACAAGATGGAACAAAATAGAAACGAATGAGACCAAACGAAAACGAACAAAAGTAATAGAAAGCAAAATGGAACCGACAATATTATTTTCAGTCTCTACATCTAAATATTTCTTCGATATTCAACCCCATAAATAACAATTAATTTATTTATCACTAGCCGAAGCAGGGCATAGAAGATTAGCATGGAATTAGAAAGAAAAACGTGATGCGCCTCTGTGAAGCGGGGTATTGTGCCACGCATGTATTCCTTTGACCATTAACCGCCTCTCGCAACTAAATGTTGAATACATATAGCCAATTAAGGGAAAACCTAACTTATGACTGAATTATTTTAATTTAATAAAAAAAATTAAATTTAGTCTTTCAAAATAAAAAAATAAGAGATTTTTTTTTATTTTCAAATATATCATCTCATTAAATTTAATTTAACTAATCTTTCGGGATCACGGTCATGTAAACCATTTAATGACGATAGAAAGAAACAAATTATTTTATTCAACCAATTTTAGACATACCATACCAGATCGAGCATATGTAATAAGGATGGAGTAAGAAAATGTCTGAAGTGGAAGTAATATAGAGAATGCCTAAAGAAATGTGCATGAAAAAAGCACGTAAAAGCGTGTAGCGTCTCTGACTTGAAAACTGTGCCTTTTTTCTCCCGTTCCGATCCCCGGCTCCGCCTTCAACCCACTCCACTCCGGTGAGGCTCTTAACGCCGGAGTGGAATGGAACCCGAAACCAACGCTACGAATCCTCAAGGGTCCTCACCATCGACATCGATGGGCGAACCCAACTCCTCTCCAACCCCGGCCAACATCACTATGGAATTGGATAACTCCCCGGTTACGACTTCGCCAACCACCTCCTTCCGCGACAAACTGGTCGCCCCAGCAGCAACGCCACCAAGCCTTGACGCCAATCGAGACCTGATCAAGGAAGGGCTCGTCATAATCCAGCAAGGTGATGGGCCGCTCAAACCACCTCGGGCAACCGTTCACCCGTCACTTGTTGCTGAATTACGGACTAAATGGGAGGGCTGTGTTGTGGTTAAGCTCCTTGGCCGCTCGCTGTCCTTCCAGACCATAGAGAAACGTGTCCGCGATCTGTGGCAACCTAAGGGCAAGATGACACTCTTTGATCTGATTAATGGATTCTATTTAGCACGGTTCGACTTACCCGCTGACCGTGACCGTGTATTGACTGAGGGTCCTTGGACCATCTTTGGACACTACTTGACTGTCCGGAAATGGACACCGGATTTCAACCCCGCCACAGCTTCCTGCATGTCCACAATGGTGTGGGTCCGTATTTCCGGGCTCTCGGTCTTCTATTACGAGGCCCCAATTCTCAAGGCCATTGTTAAGATGATCGGAGAACCAGTTCGAGCCGACGACAATACGATCTCTGTGCAGCGAGGGAAATATGCACGGGTGTGTGTGCAACTCAACCTGGTTGCTCCCCTCCACGGAGTCGTCTATGTCGACGAAACCCGCCTCCAAGTGGAATATGAGGGACTTCATGTTATCTGTCTCCGGTGTGGGTGTTACGGTCACCAAAAGGAGACGTGCCCAACCGCGCCTCACCCAAACCCCAACCCGGTGACCAACGTTGCTCTGGGAAATCAACAACCAACCACCCCTCCGACAACTCAATCGACGACCACCGGAACTAGGGTTACTCCAACTGTTGAGGACCCGACCTGCTTACCGATTCCAATAAGGGAAGAGAAGGCCACTAACGAACAAGAATCCTCACTGGGGCCCTGGATGGTAGTGGCCCGGCCACAACGGCGCCCACAAACCCAGAAACCGCTGAGCTCCTCCGGTGGGAATCGCTTTGCCCCCCTCTCGGACACGACACCCAATGGTCGAGCAACTCGAGAAACTCAAATTGCCCAAAATGGTGCGGCAATGCCCCCACCCAGGCCACGCGAAACCCCAGCTGTCACAAAAAAGGATAATCTGCAAAAAGGAGGCAAAGCCAACAACTCACGTGCCTCAAGTCAACCATCCCCTATCAACGAGGGGACCAATGTTTCCCCTCTAGGATTGACCTCTCTCCTGCCACACCCTCCCTCCTCTCTCTCTCCTGACCTTTCCCCTGAATTACCTAATTTGGCTTTCACTTCTGCTAATTCTATTACTTTTCAGGCGCAGGCTAAAAAGGGAAGAGGCAAAGGAAAGGGGACCCACAGAAAAAACAAGACCTTGGGAGAGGAATCGTCTGATGGTGATCTGACCCAGACCAAGAAAAGGGCTCGGCCCATCCGTAGCACTAGCCCCAAATCAGTAGAAAGCCCAGCTGGGGCTGAAACACACCAAATACCCTCTCACCAAAATAAATACCTACTGATCCAGCCCACTACGTCGACCCCAATTACTTTGGACCCTCCCAATATCAAGCCCAACGAAATAGAGGAAAATTCTCCTCGCACGTCGCCCACGTCAAAATTTTGGGCCGATGGAAACGCCCCCTCTGATGCCAAAGGCCATTCTCATCCGACCACGTCGGTAAACCCCGCGGCAGCGACAGCAAGCTTCGATGGCAAAGGGCACCCGTCCACGGAGGCGACGGCGGACATGGTGGTCCAGTAACCGACTTACTGTTTGCACCTCTCTATCCCCTTGCCTTTATTTTTGCCTTCCTACTTATCCATTGATTTTTGTTTTAGCTGCTGGTGCCTTTAATAGAATGAGTCTCTCTATCTTATTTTGGAATTACGGTAGTGCGGGTAGTTCCCATTTTATGCAGGCTGCTCGAGGATTAACTCGCCAGTATCGACCAAGTATCATGGCTATTTTTGAACCGCAGGTTTCGGGAATTACTACGGACAGAATCTGCCAAGGCTTGGGTTTCTTGAAAGCTGAACGGGTGGAAGCCGTTGGACGTAGCGGAGGCATCTGGTTACTCTGGGATGAACCTGTTGTACAACTCACTGTGTTGGTTAGAGATAATCATTTTATTCAAGCAAGAGTCTGTGTCCATCAGAAAACCTTCCAACTTATGGCCGTCTATGCTAGTCCTAGACCAATGGAAAGAGAGGGGATGTGGGAGCGTATCATTGCACTGAGTGACACTGTCGAGGAACCTTGGATTCTAGGTAGGGATTTTAATGATATTCGTTCCTATGATGAGCGACAAGGGGGCTCGGGAACCCTTTCCAGTCAGAATGTACGGTTTGGCGAGTATATCGACTCTCTTGGCCTTATTGATCTTGGATTCTTGGGTCCTAAGTTTACTTGGGCTCGAGGTTGCGACACGCCTACTTGGGTTTCAAAGTGTCTTGATCGGATTCTGTGTAATGGAGACTGGAGGATCGAGTGGCCTGATGCGACAGTTAGACATCTTCCCCGAGTAGCTTCCGACCACTCCCCACTCCTCCTAGAGTTATATCAGAGCGATGGGGATTGCCCGACTATACGGCCTTTCCGATTCCAAGCTGCTTGGCTTCTCCATGCCAATTTCATGCCCTTCCTAGAATCCCACTGGCCGAGACCATCCCTTGCTAGTTGTGCGATTGAGACCATTACTCCGCCTCTCTGCCAGTGGAATAGAGAAGTCTTTGGACATATCCTCCACCGAAAGAATAGGTGCACTGCTAGGATTGTGGGTATACAGAGGTCTTTGAAGGTGGGTGTTACACGTGGTCTCCTCCTCCTTGAGAAGAAACTTCGACTGGAGCTTGAGGGGATTTTGGATCAAGAAGCGCTTCTTTGGATGCAGAAGTCCAGGGAGCTATGGATTGCTGATGGAGATCGCAATACTCGGTTCTTTCATACATCGACCATTATCCGTCGAAGTGGTAACCGAATTCGTGGGCTCCTATCACCTACCGGGGATTGGCTTTGGGACCAAGCCTCCCTCTGATCCCTAGCAGTTAATCACTTTCGCACCCTTTACACGGACGAGCGCCTCCTACGACCTGAGTTCCCTTTTCAGAATGGCTTTCCTACTTTGGATTCAAGCATACTCGTGGGATTGTGCTGCCCGGTATCAAGAGTGGAGGTTCGGGAGAGCTTATTTCAGATGGGACCTTATCAGGCCCCAGGGGAGGATGGATACCAGGCCATATTTTTTCAAACATGTTGGAATGTGGTCGGTGAAGCTGTATGGGCCCAAGTGCACGATTTTTTTAGCAGTGGTCAACTCTCCCCTAACCTGAACACTACACTTATCACACTTATACCCAAGGTTCCTTGTCCCGAATCACTGGCTCAGTTTCGACCTATTAGCCTCTGTGGTGTCTTGTATAAGATTATCACTAAGATCCTGGTGAATAGATTGAAGCCCCTTCTTGATACTATGGTCAGTCCAACCCAATCCAGTTTTGTTTCGAGTCGCTTTATGACGGATAACATTATTATACTCCGTGAAGTAGTCCACTCTATGGCTCATAAGCGGGGTAAGTCTGGTTGGATGGTCATTAAGTTGGACTTAGAAAAAGCCTATGATTGGCTTAATTGGGATTTCTTGCAGAGGACACTAATCCTGACTGGGCTACCTATGACTTTTATTGATTGGGTAATACAATGCATCTCAACCACCTCGATGCGTGTCCTATGGAATGGGAGTAAGACTGAAGCCTTCTCGCCTTCCCGTGGGATCCATCAAGGCGACCCCATCTCCCCGTATCTCTTTGTTCTTTGCATGGAAAGGCTTTCCCATGCTATTGAGCAACTAGTCCAGGAAGGTAGATGGACACCGGTTAAGCTGACTCGTCGTGCTCCTCCCTTATCCCATCTTATGTTTGCCGATGATTTGATCTTGCTCTGTGAGGCCTCTACCATCCAAGCCAAGGTGGTACATGACCTTTTGGAGTCCTTTTGCGACTGCTCTGGGCAACGCATCAGCCTACCCAAGTCCAAACTCATGGTTTCCCAAAACATTGACCGCGAGCTTGCCGACCAGCTCAGTGAGGTGATGGGTATTCCTTTGACTACAGACCTGGGACATTACTTAGGAGCTCCAACTTCCCTCAAGCATAATCGTCGTCAGTCTTACCACTATGTCCTTGAAAAGCTCCGAAGTAAGATGGCAGGCTGGAAGGCGAGGTCCTTGAGCAGGGCTGGACATGTGACGCTTGCTCGGTCAGTCTTATCGGCCATCCCTGCCCACACGATGCAAACTGATCTATTACCTGCTGGCCTCTATTGGGATTTAGACCGTTGTGTTCGGGATTTTATCTAGGGTTCCCAACAAGACCGTAAGCGTTTGCATCTTGTGAGTTGGGATACTATGTGTCTCCCGAAGGAGGTGGGTGGTCTAGGCCTTCGCCCCATGCGCTTAGCCAATATGGCTTCCTTTGCCAAATTGCCCTAGCGCTTCCTCCAGACACACGGCACCCTCTGGGCTCGTGTCTTGGTGGGGAAATATGGCGGAGATGGCCGTGGCCTGGACTTACTTAAACCGAAGCGCAACTCCTCCACTACTTGGAGGGCCATGGTGAAAGCTCGACCCTCCCTTGCTCAAGGCTTCCGCTGGAACGTTGGTAATGGACTCCAGACGCCTTTTTGGGATGAGCCTTGGCTTCTTTCATCCCCTTTCCGCAACCATCTCCTCACAGACCTTCCTGAGGAAGTCGCTGGAAGGAGGGTGGCTGACTATTGGACCTCGGAACACAGATGGGATGTTACGCAGCTTACGACCCTTTTACCCACACATGTGATTAGCTCTCTGACCTCCACCTTCTTGCAGGTCGCTCCGGACTGGACTGACACTCTTACTTGGGCTCTCACACAGGATGGGCGATTTTCCACTCAGTCTATGTATCGCGCACTTTGCAAGGACAGGGACCTACCGCCAGCCGAACCAATTTGGATAAAAATCTAGACCTTACAAGTCCCAGAACGCATCCGCCTATTCACGTGGCTCCTCTGCCACAATCGGATCATGACAAATGTTGAGCGGGCACGAAGGCACTTCACCGAGGACGACCGCTGTCCGAGATGCCAGCGTGGCTCTGAGTCACTAATGCATTTATTTCGTGATTGCAGGTTTTCCAAGGCACTATGGAGATCCCTTCTTGCACAACCTCCACACGGATTCTACACCGAGACCGAGCCACGCCATTGGCTTTGGGCGGGCATATCCTCTACCCAGATGCACACTGAGAACACATTATGGTCGACGACTTTCATCACCTCATGTTGGTGGCTCTGGCGCTGGCGAAACGACATAGCTTTCCGGCCGAGGGCTACACCAGGGTACCACCCTTCCCATATTGTCACTTCTCAAGCACGGGAGTTTGCTCGTGTCCTTGCGGACCGGAATACTCCACTCCCCCCCCGTCGAGAGATTTTGGTCTCTTGGCATCGGCCTGCAGTGGGCTTCGTCAAACTCAACACAGATGGCGCCTCGATGGGCAACCCGGGCCTTGCAGGTGCAGGTGGTGTTATACGTGATTCGGGCGGCTACTGGTTGTCTGGGTTCGCCAAAGGCATCGGTAGCTGCACATCTCTCGCAGGGGAATTATGGGCCTTGGTCATTGGACTCGAGTTGACCTGGGAGAAGGGATTTCGTCGCGTCCAGGTGGAAATGGATTCCTCCCTTTCCATCCTCTGTGTGGGGCGCGAAGTGGACCGCGCCCACCCGCTGGCAACTTTGACCGCGAGAGCGAGAGAACTCCTTGCGAGAGATTGGGAGATCTCAATCCAGCACACTTGGCGAGAAGGCAACCGTGTAGCTGGTGCTCTATCTAAGCAGGCCCTGGAGCTCCCCCTTTCCTTCATTATCTCCGATGTTCCTCTAGTCTCCTGTATTGAAGTTTATTCTGACGACCTACGTGGTGTTAGCATTCCGCGTTGTACTCGAGCGGCCTATGATGATGCACGGGGTCTACCGTTGGTATCGAGGTACTCTTTCCCTTTCGCGAGTTTTTCCCACAGGGTTTTTTCGCGAGAGGGTTTTAACGAGGCCAGCGACCACGACCTTGAAAGAGGGGACCCCAGATCTGAGGCACATTTTAGCGATAGCCATACCCCGGATCCGATCTTGTACGACCCTCCTGGTGGTTTATTTGCTCTAAGGGACTTAGTCCCTAACTGATTGTAACTTTTGTTATCGCTATATAGGGCTTGACCCACCCATTTCTACCAAAAAAAAATATAGAGAATGCCTACATTTTTTTAAAATTTGATTTGATTTTATAATTTAATTAATTTTTTTATTAGGATCAATTTTTAATCGTAATAAAGATATACATTAAAAACTACACTTAATTACAAAAAAATAAATAAATTAAATATAGGTAAATACTACATTAATATTCTTTAAAAAATGAGGAGACACCAAAACAAATAGAAACAAAACGAGAACCTTCTTCTTCGAGTAAAAACCGACCCAGGAACCCTTGAATCAGATTGGATCCTGCCACGTGGAAGCCTCCAACCGAGTTCTCCCCGAATCTCATCCCAAACTCGTAAAAGCCCCGACCAGTTCTTGTCTTTTGTCCTATCTATTATAACCTATTGCACTCTATCTACTTTCTACTCGCGAAGAAAAATATTTCTCAAGCTCGGTGGGACAAAAATGGACAAGTTGAAGCTGGTGGAGTGGGGTGAGAAGATAAAAACCGGTGGGGCCCAGATGGGGAGACTCGTCGGCGAAAAGATGAAGGAGATTCTCCAGTCCCCGACCATCGAATCTCGGATCGTGGACGAGGCCACGTCGGAGGCGCTGGAGGAACCCAACTGGGGGATGAACCTGAGGATCTGCTCTATGATCAATAGCGGCGAGTTCAGCGGGACCGAGATCGTTAGAGCTCTGAAGAGGAAGATTGGTTCCTCGTCGGGGAAGAGCGGTTCGGGTTCGAGTTCGAGTCAGCGGCTTGGTCTCGATTTGCTCGAGGCTGTTGCAATGAATTGTGAGAAGGTGTTCTCTGAGGTCGCGTCCGAGAAGGTGTTGGAGGAGATGGTTAGGGTGATTGAGGATCCGAGGACCGATGAAGGGATTCGCGATAGGGCGTGGCAGCTGATTTGCGCCTGGGGCCAGTCCGAGGACCTCGAGTACCTCTCCGTGTTTCGCCAGACTTACCTGGTAATGCTTTTCGACTCGATGGGTCTTGTTTGAGGAGGCGTGTTGGGAATCCAATATTGTTTAGAGCAAGAGTGGGGGCGAGTATATAAGTGTTCGAAAATTCACCAACCCGTTGCCTTATGGTTTTGGGTTGGATGTGGAGATTCTAAATGTTGAGAAGAGAATCTTTAAGCAAATGATTCGGTTGATTATGCATTATATATCGACAGACTTATCTGTAGATACATATAGACTCGATGGGTCTTGT